>CM061536.1:115153695-115197769 GCA_030545055.2 Neoaliturus tenellus | reverse complement strand
CATGGTTTAAGGCTAATGATGTATCAGAAATTCTAGAATATAAAAGACCGCGAAAAGCAATAAATGATCTAGTTAAGGAAAAATATAAAAAGTTATGTAAAGATATTGATGGAAACAGTTTAGTGCTACCCTCTAACTTTCAAAAAAGTACCGTATTCATCAATGAACCAGGTTTATATTCCTTAATTTTATCGTCCAAGATGAAATTAGCTAAGCGCTTTCAAGATTGGGTGTTTGAAGAAATACTACCATCAATTCGCAAGTATGGAGAGTATAAACTAAAAAGAGAAAACCTTAAGTTGACTCACTCCTTACGTAAAGCGTTGTCAAATAATCAAAAACTAATTGAAACGTTAATTGATCAAATACCTAAAGTTGCTGTTATACCTGATGATATGGATTTAAAACATATCTTTTGTGTATTGGAAAAGGACACATACTATGAAAAGTATGGAGTAATGGAGTACAAGTGCATTCGTACAGAGAGGAGACGATATAAAAGAGCACTGAAAAGAGCAAAGGAAGATGGTTTTGTACCAAGTTTTACAAGATATCCTGTACCAAACAGTATAAATATCTTTAATAAAGCTAAGGAGGTTATGAATACTTATGGTATGCATTACGAATGTTCTTTGAATAACATACTGACCCCCCATAATTTTGTAAATATTGTAAAAATTATTCTTAATGAATAAACTGTATGAATGTATGTATGAATGTGGGACTTATTAGATTGAGAAGTTAAGGTATTAACTTTAGCTACTTATTTGAAAAGTCTGGTGTGAATGAAGGTCACTGGCGCGGTTGACTAAAAGACCCGTAAACCGTGTGTGTGTGTGTGTGTGAATGTGTGTGAATGTGTGTGAATGTGTGTGTGTGTGTGTGTGTGTGTGTGTGTGTGTGTGTGAATGTGTGTGTGAATGTGTGGAAAACGACGTACACCCACCTCCTCGCGGTGTTTTCTGGGTAACGCTAAGAGGTGTACAACAAATGTCTTGTAAACCACATGAATTAATCTATTTTTTTTTTTTAATATACATTCATAGGTATATACAATAATAACATTTATTTAAATTAAACAAATTTAAAAGCATTTTAAATGCATACAATTTATAATTGTTGTCACAAAAACACCTCGTGCTTTACTAATAATAGATGAAAACGATATAATGTATGTATAAAATATGAGTTTTTTAATTAATGGAGCTAGAAAAAATAAAGATAGCATTAAATTAGTGTTACCATAAAATTTGTTTATAGAACAATAAGTTTTTCTTCATATTATAGGTTAATATTAAAAAAAATGTCGAACCTGATTCCCTTATACAAATAATGAATAACAATCGCAATAAACACTTATCTTTAAGATACAAATGTGGTTAGCACTGAATCAGTGGTACCTTTAAATAATGTGAAAAGCCTTATATTTGGAAAAAAAATTATACATTTGCCTAAATAATACAATTTACATGTTTTCCTTCAAACTAACTTACTAACTTTTTAACACACCGATTTTGAACCATAAAAATGTTTTATATACTGGTTTTAAGATCTATATTTAGGTAGCACTAAATTAGAGCTACCATTAAGTTAATAAAATAGCTACATACATTTATAATTATATTTTATTATTTAATTATTAAATATATTTAATTTATTCAATATTTATTTCACTGACTCTTTACAGCACAAATAAGTATAAAAACACAAACTCTGAAACAAGTCAGTCATTTTAAATTTAATGTAAAATAATAAAAGCTCAAAACTTAATACTTTTTTTCAAAATTAAACAAAAGTAGCAACAAAATATCGGTGTTATCTTAAAATATTTATAGAAATTATAATATAGTATGGTTTTATTAATTTAAACTAAATTGAATTCATCCTTATTCTACACATAACGGTAAAACCATTCATTCTGAACCTTAATGCTTAGAACTCTGACATGTTGTTTTTCGAACTCTGACATATTGTCTTTATTTCAAGATACAGCTCAACCTTTCATTATAAATCTTGTTAATTTTTTAAATCTATCTTCTTATTTCTATAAGGGTTTTGTCTGTTACGTCCCTTTTTCTCTCGACCTGCTGAACCGATTTTTAAGATTGAGGCGTCATTTTAAAGCTTAGGATATACCGCAGTGACGAATTGTAATTAAAAAGGTCATATTGTTTCGGGCTTCGACCCTCCTGGCCTTTGATTTATTTCTAGAGGGCACTTTAAATGTTGACCAACTTTTATTGCAAGTTCTTTAATGTGAATTGTAATTTAACAGCTGATTACCTTCAGATGAATTTTAAAAGCCGGATAGTAAACAAAAATAGATCTCCGTCACTTCATAATCAACATTTACGTACTGTAGGTGAGATTCACTCATACAGAATCATAAAACGCGCAATTTGCGCACGGGCCACCTCGTAATATAATAAAAATATAAAACACATGAACTTTTAACTAATTTACCAATAGGGAATACGCTATTACGGTGTTATTCATGATAAGACTTAAGCCGGGACCATGATACTTTTTCATTTTGAGATCTCTAAAAGCCAAAAACACCGTTTGTTCAATTTGATATATATATGTATGTGTCCATAAACACGATAACTTTTGAATGGAACCTCTGATTTTGATGAAATTTAGTACAGGGGTGTAAGCCAGTATCTACTTAATTGAATTTGTGAAACATAATGATCGGATTATGGGAACGAGGTTTGTAGGGTTTCTAAAGGGTTAAAATTGGGTTTTTGGCATTTTTTGAACCTCAATTTTTTTTTAAAATTCATGACTTTTAACTAAAACCATTCAAAAGAGCTTAAAACAACGAACAATTTAGTATTTTGAATTTTTACCTAACTTAAATGGTTATTCAGAAAATCCAAACACTATGTTTTACATGTTATTCTTATGGGAAATGAACAAAACCTTCTATCTTGCTTATTTATTAAAATATCTTGATAAACTTGGTATGTACATTAATTAGAAAGCGTTTAACTTATATCTGCTTATAAAATGCATATGGCGGCAAACCTACGTACTCACCTCTATGGGTTTTATGGAAAAATTAAAAAACACCATAACCTGATAAAATTTGGTATGTACATTCACTAGGTAGGGTTTAACTTATATTTAACAATGAAACCCATATGGCGGCAAACCTACATACTTTAAACCCCCATGGATTTTATGAGAAAATAGAAAATATACCAAAATTCCATTGGAAACTTGCTGAGTAAGCAGGTCTGCTGCGATGGGGGTATTATATTTATAGTTACATTAAGGTAGCATTATTTTGATGCCACCTTTACATAATAGTAGTTTTCATCACTAGGAGCAAAAGTGGGTCTTTTTGGTGCGCAATCGTGTTTTAAAAACGAGGCGCAGCCGAGTTAATCGTTTTTAAAAACTCGGCTGCGCCTCGTTTTTAAAACACGATTGCGCACCAAAAAGACCCACTTTTGCTCCTAGTGATGAAAACTACTATTATGTAAAGGTGGCATCAAAATAATGCTACCTTAATGTAACTATAAATATAATACCCCCATCGCAGCAGACCTGCTTACTCAGCAAGTTTCCAATGGAATTTTGGTATATTTTCTATTTTCTCATAAAATCCATGGGGGTTTAAAGTATGTAGGTTTGCCGCCATATGGGTTTCATTGTTAAATATAAGTTAAACCCTACCTAGTGAATGTACATACCAAATTTTATCAGGTTATGGTGTTTTTTAATTTTTCCATAAAACCCATAGAGGTGAGTACGTAGGTTTGCCGCCATATGCATTTTATAAGCAGATATAAGTTAAACGCTTTCTAATTAATGTACATACCAAGTTTATCAAGATATTTTAATAAATAAGCAAGATAGAAGGTTTTGTTCATTTCCCATAAGAATAACATGTAAAACATAGTGTTTGGATTTTCTGAATAACCATTTAAGTTAGGTAAAAATTCAAAATACTAAATTGTTCGTTGTTTTAAGCTCTTTTGAATGGTTTTAGTTAAAAGTCATGAATTTTAAAAAAAAATTGAGGTTCAAAAAATGCCAAAAACCCAATTTTAACCCTTTAGAAACCCTACAAACCTCGTTCCCATAATCCGATCATTATGTTTCACAAATTCAATTAAGTAGATACTGGCTTACACCCCTGTACTAAATTTCATCAAAATCAGAGGTTCCATTCAAAAGTTATCGTGTTTATGGACACATACATATATATATCAAATTGAACAAACGGTGTTTTTGGCTTTTAGAGATCTCAAAATGAAAAAGTATCATGGTCCCGGGCTTAAGTCTTATCATGAATAACACCGTAATAGCGTATTCCCTATTGGTAAATTAGTTAAAAGTTCATGTGTTTTATATTTTTATTATATTACGAGGTGGCCCGTGCGCAAATTGCGCGTTTTATGATTCTGTATGAGTGAATCTCACCTACAGTACGTAAATGTTGATTATGAAGTGACGGAGATCTATTTTTGTTTACTATCCGGCTTTTAAAATTCATCTGAAGGTAATCAGCTGTTAAATTACAATTCACATTAAAGAACTTGCAATAAAAGTTGGTCAACATTTAAAGTGCCCTCTAGAAATAAATCAAAGGCCAGGAGGGTCGAAGCCCGAAACAATATGACCTTTTTAATTACAATTCGTCACTGCGGTATATCCTAAGCTTTAAAATGACGCCTCAATCTTAAAAATCGGTTCAGCAGGTCGAGAGAAAAAGGGACGTAACAGACAAAACCCTTATAGAAATAAGAAGATAGATTTAAAAAATTAACAAGATTTATAATGAAAGGTTGAGCTGTATCTTGAAATAAAGACAATATGTCAGAGTTCGAAAAACAACATGTCAGAGTTCTAAGCATTAAGGTTCAGAATGAATGGTTTTACCGTTATGTGTAGAATAAGGATGAATTCAATTTAGTTTAAATTAATAAAACCATACTATATTATAATTTCTATAAATATTTTAAGATAACACCGATATTTTGTTGCTACTTTTGTTTAATTTTGAAAAAAAGTATTAAGTTTTGAGCTTTTATTATTTTACATTAAAATTAAAATGACTGACTTGTTTCAGAGTTTGTGTTTTTATACTTATTTGTGCTGTAAAGAGTCAGTGAAATAAATATTGAATAAATTAAATATATTTAATAATTAAATAATAAAATATAATTATAAATGTATGTAGCTATTTTATTAACTTAATGGTAGCTCTAATTTAGTGCTACCTAAATATAGATCTTAAAACCAGTATATAAAACATTTTTATGGTTCAAAATCGGTGTGTTAAAAAGTTAGTTTGAAGGAAAACATGTAAATTGTATTATTTAGGCAAATGTATAATTTTTTTTCCAAATATAAGGCTTTTCACATTATTTAAAGGTACCACTGATTCAGTGCTAACCACATTTGTATCTTAAAGATAAGTGTTTATTGCGATTGTTATTCATTATTTGTATAAGGGAATCAGGTTCGACATTTTTTTAAATATTAACCTATAATTATGAAGAAAAACTTATTGTTCTATAAACAAATTTTATGGTAACACTAATTTAATGCTATCTTTATTTTTTCTAGCTCCATTAATTAAAAAACTCATATTTTATACATACATTATATCGTTTTCATCTATTATTAGTAAAGCACGAGGTGTTTTTGTGACAACAATTATAAATTGTATGCATTTAAAATGCTTTTAAATTTGTTTAATTTAAATAAATGTTATTATTGTATATACCTATGAATGTATATTAAAATCGTGTTTTAAAAACGAGGCGCAGCCGAGTTTTTAAAAACGATTAAGCATCAAAAGACACTTTTGCTCAGAGTGATGAACAACGTTTTTTATCATGACGCGAAATTAGACTTTTAGTCGTTAAAAATGTTAACTATAAAGTTGTATTTTCAAGGTTATATTTACAAAGTAAATATTATGCAGTGTTTACATTTCTGTTATTTACAAACAATACTCTTGATAATTTATTGTTTCCAAGAATTCTGTTCATCAACATTAATGAATGAATATTAATATACTTATAAAACAGCTGACTTTTCAGTACTAGGACCTAAAAAATTCTCCAGATGATTTTTTAGTCCTAGGACAAGAAAGAATAGGTTTTGATACTATTGAGAGAACAAAAAACAGGCTGATTTCGTGCAGAATGATAAAAAATATATTAATTCATTATCTTATTGTTTTTATTGTGTATTTACATTAAATTTAGTCTACATGTGGGAATTGAGACACCAATTTTTGGAAAATGAATGCATATAATCATGGGATATAGTCTTTATTCTGTAAACCCTGCTTACCCCTTAATCGTTTCCCCTTTAAATTTTCATTTTAAATTTAAAGTGGAAACACTTCTTTTTACAAACAAATTTGTGCTATTATCATTCACTTTTCTTTGTTTAAATTAAATGTAGTCCTTTTTTTTTACTCTACTTATAAAGCAGAAAAGATACTGGAACTTAAATCATATAGTTTTGGAACTTGAATCATTATTCCAAACATACAATTTAACTCTCCAATTGTAAATATAAGATGAGAAAAGCTAAAATTTCTATATTTATAGTTATAATTATAGGCATTTAGTCAAATGCCTATAACTCAATAATGGATTGACGGATTAGGACAAGCGATACATCATTGAAAAGGTCTATGTAAGACTAACATTTTAGTAAAAGAAGAATTTGGTATCTTATTTTAGTCAAAAGTTATGCGAATTATTTCAAATAAATACCAAAAAAACACCGTTTGTTCAATTTCATTTATATATATATATATATATATATATATATATATATATATATATATATATATATATATATATATATCAGTCTACCACTGAGGTACCTACGAAGCAAAGTTTGGTTGATTTCACTTTCTCTTGAGCTGCGTTAGTCTTAACATGAAATTTATCAGTTATTTCAACTTCTTTTTGCACTAACGTAGGTTTTGTTGTCTCACAATTGTAATTAATTGCGCAAAAGAAGTATCTCTAGGAGACATTCTTAACCGTATATGTAGCTCCTACAAATGCAAGCTTATTAATGACAAATTCACAACTTATAAGACCTGTTTAAATAAAAGACAAAGTGGTAAGCATCTTGACGGCGCAAGGTGCAAGTACAGACTAGAAACCTGGAGGTCCATAGCCTGCCATTTATGAGTTCTAAAAATGGGGAGGGGGAAGGAATAAGGATTGGGAAGGGGTAGGGTGGGGGAAGGGTAGTTTGGTTATTAAACGACTTGTGCTGTAAAATAGCCGCCAACATCCACACCTTGTTCGTAGCACTCCTTTATTGTTTGTGCCCACTGCCGCATGCGGTCTCTATCATTTGGTGTTACAAGAAAAGAATTACAATCATCATACAATATAAAGGAGCCGATTCGTACGTAAGATCCTGAGTCCAACCATTTATGAGCTTCAGACATGAATTTATCTATTGTATCGAATGGGGATTCTGGATCAATTGCTATAACTTTGAGTTCTTCATTAATTTCAACGGTATAATCATCATCTTCATCATCATCTTCACTGTCACTGTCGTTATTTAAAGTGTCTTCAGGTTGTTCAAAAACATTAGAAATTTCGGAGGAATTGAAATTTTCATTGAGACGAGGAGGCATTTTGAAGCAAGTAATATTGTAAACAGCAGAGACAAAACAACAAGAGTGGCTTGTAGAAGCGGAATGAAGGAGTGAACAACGCTCGCTCCACTTTTATAATGGTATACTAATGAGAGGGGTAACAGCTAGCCGTTATCGATTATTGACCTGGGAGGTGGGGGAAAGAAAGGAGAGGGGGTATTTATTTGAAATAATTCGCATAACTTTTGACTAAAATAAGATAACCAAATTCTTCTTTTACTAAAATGTTAGTCTTACATAGACCTTTTCAATGATGTATCGCTTGTCCTAATCCGTCAATCCATTATTGAGTTATAGGCATTTGACTAAATGCCTATAATTATAACTATAAATATAGAAATTTTAGCTTTTCTCATCTTATATTTACAATTGGAGAGTTAAATTGTATGTTTGGAATAATGATTCAAGTTCCAAAACTATATGATTTAAGTTCCAGTATCTTTTCTGCTTTATAAGTAGAGTAAAAAAAAGGACTACATTTAATTTAAACAAAGAAAAGTGAATAATAATAGCACAAATTTGTTTGTAAAAAGAAGTGTTTCCACTTTAAATTTAAAATGAAAATTTAAAGGGGAAACGATTAAGGGGTAAGCCGGGTTTACAGAATAAAGACTATATCCCATGATTATATGCATTCATTTTCCAAAAATTGGTGTCTCAATTCCCACATGTAGACTAAATTTAATGTAAATACACAATAAAACAATAAGATAATTGAATTAATATATTTTTTATCATTCTGCACGAAATCAGCCTGTTTTTTGTTCTCTCAATAGTATCAAAACCTATTCTTTCTTGTCCTAGGACTAAAAAATCATCTGGAGAATTTTTTAGGTCCTAGTACTGAAAAGTCAGCTGTTTTATAAGTATATTAATATTCATTCATTAATGTTGATGAACAGAATTTTGGAAACAATAAATTATAAAGAGTATTGTTTGTAAATAACAGAAATGTAAACACTGCATAATATTTACTTTGTAAATATAACCTTGAAAATACAACTTTATAGTTAACATTTTTAACGACTAAAAGTCTAATTTCGCGTCATGATAAAAAACGTTGTTCATCACTCTGAGCAAAAGTGTCTTTTTGATGCTTAATCGTTTTTAAAAACTCGGCTGCGCCTCGTTTTTAAAACACGATTGCGCACCAAAAAGACCCACTTTTGCTCCTAGTGATGAAAACTACTATTATGTAAAGGTGGCATCAAAATAATGCTACCTTAATGTAACTATAAATATAATACCCCCATCGCAGCAGACCTGCTTACTCAGCAAGTTTCCAATGGAATTTTGGTATATTTTCTATTTTCTCATAAAATCCATGGGGGTTTAAAGTATGTAGGTTTGCCGCCATATGGGTTTCATTGTTAAATATAAGTTAAACCCTACCTAGTGAATGTACATACCAAATTTTATCAGGTTATGGTGTTTTTTAATTTTTCCATAAAACCCATAGAGGTGAGTACGTAGGTTTGCCGCCATATGCATTTTATAAGCAGATATAAGTTAAACGCTTTCTAATTAATGTACATACCAAGTTTATCAAGATATTTCAATAAATAAGCAAGATAGAAGGTTTTGTTCATTTCCCATAAGAATAACATGTAAAACATAGTGTTTGGATTTTCTGAATAACCATTTAAGTTAGGTAAAAATTCAAAATACTAAATTGTTCGTTGTTTTAAGCTCTTTTGAATGGTTTTAGTTAAAAGTCATGAATTTTAAAAAAAATTGAGGTTCAAAAAATGCCAAAAACCCAATTTTAACCCTTTAGAAACCCTACAAACCTCGTTCCCATAATCCGATCATTATGTTTCACAAATTCAATTAAGTAGATACTGGCTTACACCCCTGTACTAAATTTCATCAAAATCAGAGGTTCCATTCAAAAGTTATCGTGTTTATGGACACATACATATATATATCAAATTGAACAAACGGTGTTTTTGGCTTTTAGAGATCTCAAAATGAAAAAGTATCATGGTCCCGGGCTTAAGTCTTATCATGAATAACACCGTAATAGCGTATTCCCTATTGGTAAATTAGTTAAAAGTTCATGTGTTTTATATTTTTATTATATTACGAGGTGGCCCGTGCGCAAATTGCGCGTTTTATGATTCTGTATGAGTGAATCTCACCTATAGTACGTAAATGTTGATTATGAAGTGACGGAGATCTATTTTTGTTTACTATCCGGCTTTTAAAATTCATCTGAAGGTAATCAGCTGTTAAATTACAATTCACATTAAAGAACTTGCAATAAAAGTTGGTCAACATTTAAAGTGCCCTCTAGAAATAAATCAAAGGCCAGGAGGGTCGAAGCCCGAAACAATATGACCTTTTTAATTACAATTCGTCACTGCGGTATATCCTAAGCTTTAAAATGACGCCTCAATCTTAAAAATCGGTTCAGCAGGTCGAGAGAAAAAGGGACGTAACAGACAAAACCCTTATAGAAATAAGAAGATAGATTTAAAAAATTAACAAGATTTATAATGAAAGGTTGAGCTGTATCTTGAAATAAAGACAATATGTCAGAGTTCGAAAAACAACATGTCAGAGTTCTAAGCATTAAGGTTCAGAATGAATGGTTTTACCGTTATGTGTAGAATAAGGATGAATTCAATTTAGTTTAAATTAATAAAACCATACTATATTATAATTTCTATAAATATTTTAAGATAACACCGATATTTTGTTGCTACTTTTGTTTAATTTTGAAAAAAAGTATTAAGTTTTGAGCTTTTATTATTTTACATTAAAATTAAAATGACTGACTTGTTTCAGAGTTTGTGTTTTTATACTTATTTGTGCTGTAAAGAGTCAGTGAAATAAATATTGAATAAATTAAATATATTTAATAATTAAATAATAAAATATAATTATAAATGTATGTAGCTATTTTATTAACTTAATGGTAGCTCTAATTTAGTGCTACCTAAATATAGATCTTAAAACCAGTATATAAAACATTTTTATGGTTCAAAATCGGTGTGTTAAAAAGTTAGTTTGAAGGAAAACATGTAAATTGTATTATTTAGGCAAATGTATAATTTTTTTTCCAAATATAAGGCTTTTCACATTATTTAAAGGTACCACTGATTCAGTGCTAACCACATTTGTATCTTAAAGATAAGTGTTTATTGCGATTGTTATTCATTATTTGTATAAGGGAATCAGGTTCGACATTTTTATAAATATTAACCTATAATTATGAAGAAAAACTTATTGTTCTATAAACAAATTTTATGGTAACACTAATTTAATGCTATCTTTATTTTTTCTAGCTCCATTAATTAAAAAACTCATATTTTATACATACATTATATCGTTTTCATCTATTATTAGTAAAGCACGAGGTGTTTTTGTGACAACAATTATAAATTGTATGCATTTAAAATGCTTTTAAATTTGTTTAATTTAAATAAATGTTATTATTGTATATACCTATGAATGTATATTAAAAAAAAAAATAGATTAATTCATGTGGTTTACAAGACATTTGTTGTACACCTCTTAGCGTTACCCAGAAAACACCGCGAGGAGGTGGGTGTACGTCGTTTTCCACACATTCACACACACATTCACACACACACACACACACACACACACACACACACACACATTCACACACATTCACACACATTCACACACACACACACGGTTTACGGGTCTTTTAGTCAACCGCGCCAGTGACCTTCATTCACACCAGACTTTTCAAATAAGTAGCTAAAGTTAATACCTTAACTTCTCAATCTAATAAGTCCCACATTCATACATACATTCATACAGTTTATTCATTAAGAATAATTTTTACAATATTTACAAAATTATGGGGGGTCAGTATGTTATTCAAAGAACATTCGTAATGCATACCATAAGTATTCATAACCTCCTTAGTTATTAAAGATATTTATACTGTTTGGTACAGGATATCTTGTAAAACTTGGTACAAAACCATCTTCCTTTGCTCTTTTCAGTGCTCTTTTATATCGTCTCCTCTCTGTACGAATGCACTTGTACTCCATTACTCCATACTTTTCATAGTATGTGTCCTTTTCCAATACACAAAAGATATGTTTTAAATCCATATCATCAGGTATAACAGCAACTTTAGGTATTTGATCAATTAACGTTTCAATTAGTTTTTGATTATTTGACAACGCTTTACGTAAGGAGTGAGTCAACTTAAGGTTTTCTCTTTTTAGTTTATACTCTCCATACTTGCGAATTGATGGTAGTATTTCTTCAAACACCCAATCTTGAAAGCGCTTAGCTAATTTCATCTTGGACGATAAAATTAAGGAATATAAACCTGGTTCATTGATGAATACGGTACTTTTTTGAAAGTTAGAGGGTAGCACTAAACTGTTTCCATCAATATCTTTACATAACTTTTTATATTTTTCCTTAACTAGATCATTTATTGCTTTTCGCGGTCTTTTATATTCTAGAATTTCTGATACATCATTAGCCTTAAACCATGGATTGTTTTCACGATCAAATAATACAGCTACAGGTTTACTATCAAACATGTAACACTGCAGTTCAGACATATTGAAGTCAAATGTAAGAAAAATAGCATACACCTTTTAAATATCCGGAATAACCGAAGTTGTCAATAAGATGTTCACTTGGCAAAAGTTCGCCAAACAATGAAATGCATGGTTAACCCACCTGCTTATATACCCGACAAAGAGTGGTGGAAACCTTCTGCGCATGCGCAGTAGACAAGTACTACTGCGCATACACAATTGTATGTTAAATTTAAACAATTTTTTTACGGATGTCAATAATAAGGGCACACTCAACAAACCACTTTCATAAATGATGAAGCGCAACTGGGCATGCAAAATGAAGGGATATACTGCACATTTAACAGTAATATGATACATTTTAAATTTGTTGACAATTTCCTGTAGATTTTTTAAAACTGATTTTTAATATATTTTACATTAATACCACATTCATTTTCATTTAATAAATTGAAATTAAAAAATTAGCTTTACATACATGTGCTAAAGATTATTATTTTTTATACCAAAATAAGACTTGCTTGACTACAACACATAACAAGTGTTCCAAACAATAATAAAATCAAATACAAAACTAATTATGTTAAACTTTACACATAAATAGAAATTCCTAAATCATCATTAAAGTTAAAACTAAAAGTTTGTTAATAATTCATGTAGATAACAAACATGTTTGGTAGTTTGACCTTAACGTAATACTTAAATTTTTGTTTAAAAACCTAAAGCAAAATTTTACATGTAAAAAAAAAATAGTACACCAAAGATAGCATCAAAACGGTGCTACCGGTTGCTACATTAAAAAGTAGCAACATTTAAATGGGTTAAGCTCAATTGGAGGTTTCCAAATTACCTTTAATGTTAAAACTAAGGTTTTGTTAAGTTATCATTTATATATAAACATATTTCATAGTTTTTACATTAAACCAGAAGTTAAAAGTGTTTTTTTTAAAAACCTACAGCCTCAGTACACTTAATTAGGGACAGGAACAAGACCAAATACCTGTCTCTGCGTCAGGCGTAGGCTCATATATAAACATATTTCATAGTTTTACATTAAACCAGTAGTTAAAAGTCTTGTTTAAAAACGTAAAGCCTAAATACACTTAATGATGGACAGGAACGGTGCCAAGTACTTGTCTCTGAGTCAGCAGAGGCTCATATGTAAACATATTTTGTACTTTAACATTAAACCTGTAGTTAAAAGTGTTGTTTTGTACTTTAACATTAAACCCGTAGTTAAAAGTGTTGTTTAAAAACTTTAAGCAAAATTTGACAAGGAAGAAATAGTACACCAAAGGTAGCACCAAAACGGTGCTACCTTTAATTAGCAACATTTAAATGTTTTAAGCTCAATTAAAAGTTCCCAAATTACCTTCAATGTAAAAACTAAGGTTTTGTTACGTTATCATGTATATATAAACATATTTTGTAGTTTTACATTAAACTAGTAGTTAAAAGTCTTGTTTAAAAACGTAAAGCCTCAGTACACTTAATGATGGACAGGAACGGGGGCCAAGTACTTGTCTCCAAGTCAGCAGAGGGTCATATATAAACATATTTCGTACTTTAACATTAAACACTTAGTTAAAAGTGTTGTTTAAAAACTTTAAGCAAAATTGACAAGGAATAAATAGTACACCAAAGGTAGCACCAAAACGGTGCTACCTTTAATTAGCAACATTTAAATAGGTTAAGCAACATTTAAATAGGTTAAGCCCAATTGGAAGTTTCCAAATTACCTTTAATGTTAAAAACTAAGGTTTTGTTAAGTTATCATGTATATAAACATATTTTGTAGTTTTACATTAAACCAGTAGTTAAAAGTCTTGTTTAAAAACATAAAGCCTAAGTACACTTAATGATGGAGAGTAACGGGGCCAAGTACTCGTCTCTGAGTGAGCAATTAGAAGTTTCCAAATACGGTTTAATGTTAAAACTAAGGTTTGGTTAAGAATTCATATATATATAAACATATTTCGTAGTTTTACATTAAACCGGTAGTTAAAAGTGATGTTTAAAAACCTAAAGCAAAATTGGATATGTAAAAATAGTACACCAAAGGTAGCACCAAAACGGTGCTACCTTTAATTCGCAACATTTAAATGGTTTAAGCTCAATTAGAAGTTTCCAAATTACCTTTAATATTAAAACTAAGGTTTTGTTAAGATTTCATGTATATAAACATATTTCGTAGTTTTACATTAAACCAGTAGTTAAAAGTGTTGTTTAAAACCTAAAGTCTCAGTACACTTAATAATGGGTAGAAACGGGGCCAAGTACCTGTCTCTGCGTCAAGCAGAGGCCCATATATTTTGTGACATGTAAAAATAGTACACCAAAGGTAGCACCAAAACGGTGCTACCTTAAAGTAGCAACATTTAAATGGGTTAAGCTCAATTAGAAGTTTTCTAATGACCATTAATGTTAAAACAATAGTGAACTTTCTGTTCGCACCATGTGCTTTTTTTTAACCTTAAAAGTAATTCTAACCTTTAATTCCTAAACACCTTAGCAACTAGAGAAAAAAAAGATGAACCAAACTCGCTTCATAGGTACCTCAGTGGTAGACTGGTAGCAGTAGTTAAAAGTGTTGTTTAAAAGCCTAAAGCAAAAATTGGACATGTAAAATAGTACACCATAGGTAGCACCAAAACGGTGCTACCTAAAAGTAGCAACATTTAAATGGCTTATCTCAATTAGAAGTTTCCTAATAACATTTAATGTTAAAACTAAGGTTTTGTTAATAATTCATATATATAAACATATTTTATAGTTTTACATTAAACCGGTAATTAAAAGTGTTGTTTAAAAAACATAAAGCAAAATTGGACATGTAGAAAATAGTACATGAAAGGTAGCACCAAAACGGTGCTACCTTTAAGTAGCAACATTTAAATGGGTTAAGTTAAATTATAAGTTTGAAGACACAAATTTGTGGTAACAATTTACCACTACTATTTTAACTTGTACTGGGAGTAACAATTTCACACTACTGGCTGGGCACCTACATTTAAATGGGTTAATTTAAATTAGAAGTTTGAATACACAAATTTGTGGTAACAATTTACCACTACTATTTTAACTTGTACTGGGAGTAACAATTTCACACTACTAGCTTGGCACCTACATTTAAATGGGTTAAGTTAAATTAGAAGTTTGAAGACACAAATTTGTGTTTGTGGTAACAATTTACCACTACTATTTTAACTTGTACTGGGAGTAACAATTTCACACTACTGGCTTGGCACCTACATTTAAATGGGTTAAGTTACATTAGAAGTTTAAAGACACAAATTTGTGTTTGTGGTAACAATTTACCACTACTATTTTAACTTGTACTGGAAGTAACAATTTCACACTACTAGCTTGGCACCTCCCCCTCCCCCTCCCCCTCCCCCTCCCCCCCCCCCCTCGGGTGCAGTTTTCGTCCGGAGCAAAAAATTTTTGGTCAAGGTCAAAAAATTTTCGAAAAAAAAATTTTTTGGGGGGGGGGCGCAGTTTTCGTCCGGAGCAAAAAAATTTTGGTCAAGGTCAAAAAATTTTTCAAAAAAAAATTTCGGGGGGGGGGGCGCAGTTTTCGTCCGGAGCAAAAAATTTTTGGTCAAGGTCAAAAAATTTTTTAAAAAAATTCGGGGGGGGGCTCACTTCTCGTCTGGCGCCGAGGGGGGGGGCTTCACCTACCCTTAGGACTTTAACTCTTGGATACCTGCTACCCTTACTCATGTGTGAACATAAAATAAAATTTGGTTGAACCACAGTTTGGACAGCCAACACTTAGCCGCATCTCGCTCTAAGTCCTGAGCAGTCCCAGAACTCAGGCAAAAATCCGCCTAAGTCATGACTGACCTACATAACATGTGGAACAAAAATATTTTATTTTATTCACACATGAATATGGGTCAAGGTCGTTCAAGAATTAAAAAAGAAATCCCCCCGATGCCTAAGTTCGCCGGCGGCCAGAGGCATCGGGGGGATCTCAACATTTAAGGGGAGGTGATTAAATAAAAAATTATTTATTTAATTTTGAGTTTCCTTAAGGGGAACATGCTACAATAATTTGGAAAAGGCCATGCTAACCATGACCGAGGATCCCGTCTTAACCCGTAGGTACTGACTTTTGCCTAGCACACCGGTCAGTGTCAGGATCCGACGCCTCGTGCTAAAGGATGCCAACCACCCATCTAGAGTGATGAGGTCCAGTAGCGCCCCTGACCGAAAGAGGCCTAAGGGTGGATCCCCAGGGGCCTACCCCCGGGCTCGTTAGGCGCCATGCTATTGTTGGTAACAAATAATTCTTGAGGTTCTAAACCTCGAAAAATTTTTATTTTACAGAGACTGTAAAGTCTCAAAAAGCCTAACACTTTAACTGCCAATTTACGGAGGAGTACCTCCAAGATACGAATTTAGAAAAATTTCAACTTGGGGACAACCTGTGAAGATTAGTACAAAATAATATTTTTCAACACACAACACTTGGGGGCCGTCCATAAATTACGTCATCTAAAAATAGGGGGGGAGGGTCAAGATTGAAAATGACGGTAGGGTGATGTGCAAGGGGGGGGGGTAGGATTTGATATGACGTCATTTTAAAAATGATGTTTTATAACAAATTTTGACAGTAAAACAATGATAAATTCGTACACAATTCAACTATCATAAAATAATTATCTAATAAAATACACTAGACTATTTTAGGCGTTGTTTTGTAGTTCATTTTAATTATTTTTTTTCATTAAGAAAGTCATTTTGGCTTTATTTCTGGAGGTAAATTCAGATTTGATTGGTCAATGTTTTTAGTTTATCTGGTAGCGTTCATCGTCGCACCAGCAAGGTAAGTAGAAAAAGCATTATTTTTACCTAAAACGGAGGTTTGTTAAAAATGACGTCATTTTTCTGAGAGGGGGGGGGGGTCAGACGAATTATGATGGAAGGATGATTTTAGGGGGGGAGGGTCCAAAAATGGCCAAAAAGCGATGACGTAATTTATGGACGGCCCCTTAGACTAAATAAATCCAACACCAAGACCTAGCAGAAGCAGCAAGCGCAAAATAAAATATTTCTTAAAACTACACATGCCATGCCTTAGACTAAAAGAATTCCCAATATAATGCGGCGCCAACATTACATTGCGAATCCTGTAGGGCAGAGCTTCAACCACTCAGCTGAAATGTTTGAAAGCAACTGCGAAGAAGCTAAGCCTCAGAGAATCGAAGCTGGGCCGGTCAGGAGTGGTGGAACCGGACCTGGTTACGTAAACAGCCAGACCTCGACACGTACTTGTTTGCGGCATTGGACAATCTCCAAGAGCCACACCTGAATACATTACTAACCGGATCTCATTATACAACACGTGTCAAGGTATGGCAACGCCTCGGGCTATGCCACCTCCTCCTCCCCCGGGGGGGGGGCTCACTTCTCATCCGGAGCCGAGGGGGGGGGGGGAGGGGGAGGGGTCTTGGGACTTAGAATATTTTCAGTCCAAGTCAGGTGTACTATAGAATAATATTTTAGCTTGCCGGATTCAGCACAGCCGGCAGAGACGGTTACATAATGCTTATATAACAGACTGGTTTCTTTGCCAACTGGTCGAATGTAGCTCAACAGAAGGTAAGTCAGTTTATTGCAAGCCAACAAACACGCCACACCTCGCCACCGCTCAACTTTTCTGTGAGTAAATTTTTATTTTTCCTTCTTATTAAACTTAGCAAAACAGAACCTAGCCTGTTTTGCACAAAATTAATTTTTGTTACACTGCTACAATTACGTTTACTTAACAAATTATTTTCCACTCATTATTTAATATTTTATTCCTTACTTGTTAAGACTTAGAAACTGAAATGTTGGAAGACTGTTTGATACAAAATTAATTTTTATTTAGCTATACAGGTCTCCTAATATTTTCATACACTTGTATTTTGCAGGTGTGGCTAAATATTTTTCGCTCACAATTTAATTTTATTCCACACAAGTGGATTTTGAACTTTACTACAAAACTGATCCATACCCGTCTCCTACAAAATTATTTTTCATTTGGCTCTACCTCTTTTAGTCTTACATTAAATATTTCTTGGAGTTAAATTTTACACAAGTCTCTCGGTTAATTTTTCTGCACAGTACGTGTTACTCCTTGGACAGTTCCCAGCAAACTGTTTCTACACTTGTCAACAACAGTCTGCATTACCCCCTCCACTACTCATTCCCCCACTATAGCCCTGTTCCCCCACTACTTCCAGCTAAGGTACAACACTGGACTAAGTGTTTCAGTTTTATCCAAACCTTACTGTGAGACACATCTATGGCTGAAACTTTGCGAGAAAAATTATTAAGAGTAAAATTTTTGCTGGCCAAGCAAAATAATTCTGTTAAGGTGTCCAAGACTTCCACTTTAACAAAAATGAAACGTTGCTTCAAAAATAATCCAAAATTTTACTCAAGGGACACAAATATCACTATGGATGATAAAATGTTTCAGAAACTTTTAGACGAGCTAACTTTTGCCAGTAAGGTTACGTTGGTGACTCCAATTCCCGACCAAGTTCCAACATCACCTGAGAAAGAATAAAAAATAAATATTTCTCAGGAAATATTTCCAATCCGAGTTACGGAGGTCCGGTAAAGGACCGGCTGGGACGAGTTGTTTGTAAAAAAATAAATTTTTCTTCCTTCTGACCACTTTACCCCCACCACCTCCTTATCCCCACCACTGGGCCGGGTACCTGGGGAACCGCCTGCACCCAAGTCAGTACGTCTTCGGACGCGGTGCTGTTCGGATCGCGTGTCGTTTGTCGCAATGTCGGGTGTTTGAAGAAATTATTCTTCGGCTCTAAGTCTCTCGGTGGGTAAGTAAAATATAAAAATTTTTTTTTTTCAAGTGGGGCTGCTGGGACGGGTCAATGACCCCTGACGGATATATTAGGTCAAGAGTTTGATCGCTAGGGAATAAAAAAAATTATTTTTTGCACTTTTGTGGTTCCTCGAGAAATTTCAATTTCTCAACAAAATTTGAGGAATCGCAAAAGTGCAAAAAAAAATTTTTTCTATTCTTGCGTGACCTTGACCTAATTAACGTCAGTGACGTCATCATGATGACGTCAGCGGTAATGACGTCACCATGACGTCATTTATGTGACGTCATGTGACATCATATGACGTCATTGGTGCCGTCATTCGTGACGTCATTGATGACGTCATCACTGCTGACGTCATCGTGATGACGTCACGTCCCAGCAGCCCCACTTTTACACTACTAACATTATGTACTCAAGTAAGACGTCGAATGCACACTTGAAGCAAGTATTGCATTTTTACCACTTTTAGGCCTACACTGAGTATACTGCAAATCATTTGGGTCTCTTTATTCGTCGTTGGAAACCAATTCTTCTTCCGAGAGCCCACCTTCAAAATCATCGGTTGGTTCTGTTATGTTTACCGGCTTCAACAACTGGTGATGACACGGTGATTAAAATACTGTATACTAATTCCTCCTCCAGTTTCCCCTCCTCGCAATCGGTAACTAATTCTATTATCCTTTGAAAGCTAGAAGAGTTAAAGTCAATGCTGTTAAGCCGCTTGGAATCAAAATATTTTAAATCTAAGCATAGACTTTGTTTTGCTGAAAACCTTTCGTTCATACATTTGACAGCTTGATCTATAACACGGTTAAAAACGGTTACTTCAAAACGGCGATTGCTAAAGTAACTATAGCACCCTTTCATCGTAATTTAGGATAATTAGGATAATTGCTTTAGGATAATTGCTATCCTCAATTAGGCCACGTCTCCTGATGAAGTTTCCCCCGACATTTTCTTCTTCTTCCTACTCTCATCCCACGCATTTTTGTTTCTATGATGATTTCTTCCGTATTTGGAACCATACCCGACAAGTGCATAGTGGAAGTATCTTACACCATGGACAAGTGTTCGGTTATGTTCGTTATTTCAGTGGCAAAGACCTCTGCAGCTTTGAAGACATCGGCAAACTTGGACCTAGCACCTTTTAAATCCTAAAGGCGCCTTTTTCCTAAGTCAAGATCCTTGGTTTGCAGGTAATCTGTAAGTGGAGTGGTGTGCTAAAAAATCATCAGGAAGTTCATTACAACGAAGATTGCCTGGAAACTGCATAGTTTCTGCAAAATGCAAATACATAGCATATCGTTCCTAACCTGTTAAAATTGTCGATTTATTAAAATAATAAATTACAAGAGTCCTTTTAATACGCGTATTTATATTCAAAATTGTACATATTCCAGAATAAATACAAATATACACTTTGTGTAAGGTTTAACAAAATCATAACCCCTGGGATCGACCTTCCTACTACGTCGCAATGATCGCGCCCAGGCTGACAGCTCTGTTTCGCCGCACAGGTTAGCCAACTATGTCATTGCTAGGCTACACAAAAGAGTTCTTATTTGGAGCAATTTATCAAAGTTGGACATTCAATTTATATGAAGATAAACGTATTATGTTAAGGTCATGAAGTGCAAACACATAATTATCGTTTTAGGAAAAATAAAAATTCACAAATATTGAACTTTCAAAAAATATTTTACAATTCCTTGTAATGAAAAAAATCTTGTCCTAGGGGCGCCGGGGCCGCCTTGTTAGGGAGGGCGCACCGGGAATTTTCCCGGCGGCTCAGTCCACCCCTGCGTCGCAGCAGACTTGCGTACTCAGCGAATTTCCAATGGAATTTCAGATTATTTACGTTCCCCATAAAAACACCATAGGATGGAGTATGTAGGTTTTCTGCCATTGGGTGGTGTTAGAAAATCTAAGTTAATCAATGTAAACATGAATGTAAACACAATGAAATGTTTACAAAAATAAAACATTTATAAAAACATTTATAAAAAATAAAACAAACACAACAAAATGAATGTAAACACAAAATTGTATCAAGCTCTGACATTTTTTTATTTTCACCATAAACCTCATGAAGGTGAGTATATAGGTTTGCCGCCATATGAGTTTTGTAAGCAAGTATAAGTTAAACCTTATCTAGATAATGTACATACCAAATTTGATTAAGTTATCTATATATTAATAGGCAAACATGTTTCGTTTCCTCCTTTTTTCTCAGCTTGTGGGCATCGTAGGAGAAATCCGCGAATACCGTTGGACAGGTATCGTGCTGTAGATGAGCAGAATCACATTCTCATTCCCATCGGACCCCAGGGCTATGCCCTACAGGCTTTCAAAGTTTCAATGTTATTCTCATAGTAAAAGGATAATTGATTGAATCTATAGTCAGCTGTTGTTATAACAAAATGCTAGCTAATCATGGAAAACAGATGTTCACTTATAAAACATTTTAAAACCAATTGGCTCAATATCAACTCAACTTTTGGTCGAATTTCGACCAGTGGGCGATCCCTAGTGTCAATAAATAAGCATAGGGTTTTCTTTTTTTCTCATAAGAATGACATGGAAAACACATTTTTGGATTTCCCCGTAACCAGTTATGCTATGATAAAAATTCAAAATACCAAATTGTTTGTTTTTTAAACTCTTTTAAATGGTTTCAGTTAAAATTGATGAATTTTAAAAATTAATGTCCAAAAATTCCAAACCCCCATTTTTTTATCCCTTTGAAACCTCACAAAACCCCGTGTCCATAACCCGACAATGCTGGTTCGCGAACTTATGAAAATAGACCTGGTCTTACACCTTCATACCAAATTTCGTCAATATCGAAGGTCACCTTCAAAAGTTATCAGTAGTACCACGGACACATGGATAGATACATGTATATGAAAATGAACGAATTGTGTTTTTGGCTTCTGGGGACCTCAAAATGAAAAAGTAACATGGTCCCGGGCTTAGGTCTTACCATGGCTATTACCGTAATAGCGTATTCCCTATAGGGAAATTCACTAAAACGACGGTAATTGTAGCTTATTTCCAAAGGAAATTCGCTAATATCTTGATAACCAGTGGACTTAGAGCAATAATTATTAAACATACCAAATTTTTTTTTTTAGCTGAATCTAATGGTGTACACTAAAAGGTCATCAAATAAAAATATCTATGTGAAAAATGGAAAAAACCCACTTTGGAGGGGTAAAATCCCCTACTTTCCCTACTGAAGTTGCGGGGCCGATCTTACTGGTTAACGAACGCATCCAAGAGATTCTAACTTTACATGCCTGTACCAAATTTCATGATGATCAGACGATTTTTGCACTAGTTATCGTGTTCACAAGCACGAAAAATTGAGAGTTCTATTTCCCATATAAGCCTATGTTAAATTTTTTAGTAAATCGTTATTTGTGCAGTTTTAAATGTGTTTCCGACAAATAATCACTACGTATCCAGAAAGTACACATAAAAAGCTACAATTTCATATATAAAATTATATAATCGCAGAGGTGTCCCCTAAACTGTATAAACGGCAGCTCCCGTAAAAAGGACTGTAATAGCTTATGTCCAAAGGAAATTCGATAAAAACTAAACACTAAAATGTATAATAGACTAAACACTGTTGTAATGTAATAGACATTTGTTTATATGTTCTCCGCAGTCCTGATTCATCCCTATAAACACTCTTCGTATATAATACAATTGGGATAACATAATCAATAGTTGCAAAATCATGAAAATCGATTGAAAACTGTTGGAGTTCCTTGAAGAAAAAAACAGAACAAAACAAAAAAAAAATTAAAAAACGTGTTGTCTATTACACAAGTAAAGATTTTTTAACTAATTATTGTGTCTATATCAATATATTGTTTGGTCGAATTTCGATCAGTGGGCGATCTCTAGTCTTTATTGTTCTGAAATCAAAGTAAGAATGTTGATTACGTAATATTTTAGCACAATAACCAACTAACGGATAGCTCAAACAAGACCAATCAAATTCAGGTCGCCACGTCTCTGTTCAATTTGAGTCAACACTGGCGAAAAACCAAACAATAGTTTTTCCAACAATCCAAATTCGATTGGCGGACAATAAGTTTACTGTTTCTGTCCCCCCATCCCCTCATCGCCGTCCAATACTTCCGTTGTTATCTTTGTATCAACTGGAGAACTATGATTGAATTGTGTGTCCGTCCGTCTGTCGATTCTGCACCGAAATGTGGACAAATATTTGCCCGAATACAGCGCAAGTAGCGTGAACGAGTCACGTCCTATAGGTTATTTTCTTATCTGCATTGTAGGAAAATACAGCTACAATAGTCAGTCGGTTTGTTTGTTTACAGTGATGACCTTGTGAAAAGTTACGTTGTGATGTTGTTAATTAAAATAAGAAATTAAAAGCAAACGCCTACAACACTAAAAAATACAGAGTGTCCTGGAACTCTCTAGAACCCTTTTGTATTATAAGTGTTCCTTGCATTGAGACAAGAAAAAAAACATCGTACAAATAGGGGTATAAAATCCACTGTTAAGCCGCTAGCCGCCATTTTGTTTTTTTTTTCACATGGTAATTTTTAATTCCATAAGAGATGGTTGTATTCAGTTCATATTTGGTATGAATCTTTATCATACCAATGTACATTTTCAGGAAAAAATTAATCTTTCCACTATGCATTTTCAAAATGACGGCCACTAAATTTTAAATCTCAAATATCTCAAAATCGGTAAATTCCATAAAAATTTTACTAGACACATAGAAGTTGCTACATTAAATTATCTAACCAACCAGCCAACCAACCAACCAACGATACCAAGTTTGTATGGATCTGATTACAAACAAGGGAGTAATTGCGATTTTTCTGTTAAAATGGCCATAATTTGCATGAATTTTAATGCAAAATCAATGTTTTTTGGGAGAAAAATCGCAATAACTCTGTTATTTGTTGTCAAATCCTAACAAACTTGGTCTCGTTGGTTATAAAATTTAATTTGACCACTTTTTTGGATCTACTAAAATGTTTATCAAATTTACCGATTTGAGATATTTGAGTTTAAAATTTTAAAATTGCCGCCATTTTGAAAATATACAGCGGAAAAAATTAATTTTTTCTGATATTGTACGTTGGTTTGATAAAAATTTATAACGAAATATGAACTGAATAGGCTACAACCATCCGTTATGGAAATAAAAATTATTATGTGAAAAAAACAAAATGGCGGCTAGCGGCTTAACATTTAATTTAGACCCTTATTTGTATGATTTTTTTTCTTGTCTCGATGCATATAACAGATATACAAAAGGGTTCCAGAGAGTTCCGGGACACCCTGTATATTTACACTTGTAGGTACTGCAAAGAATACAGAAGGATTAATACTGGGTGATTCACGACGAAGTGCAAAATTTCGGGATCTGGTTCTACTCATAAAAATAAAGAAAAAAGGCCGTATAAACATATGTCATAAAATCCTTCGTTTAGCCGCTAGCCACCATTTTGTTTTTTACACGTAATAATTTTTATTTCCGTAACCGATCGATGGATTTAGGCCTACTTCATGATTGGCATGAACCTTTATCACAACAATGTTAATTTTAGTATAAAGTAAAACACAAAAACTTCGATAATGCTGTTTAAGAGCTTACGCTTAATAACTGTGTCCCCGATTAATTTAACCGAGGAAACAGACAAGTTTAAAACCCGACTATCATCTGAGCCTAATTACCCACAAGAGTCCGGGATGTCGCTCAGTGTATATTTTGTCCGCAAAGTCTCTCGCAGCATAATTAACAGTTTCCTACCACGGCGGAAGCCCGTATTAAATCTCTCCCCGAGAGTTCCCAACAAGAGCTCAACTTCGCCAACTAATTGCACATTATTAGCGAACACTCGGCAACGGGTGTTTTTAGTCTGATTACAAGCCATATTGTGGAATGTATCGCCCAAGTTGGTATATTATCTTCGCTCCGTGTCGGCTTTTTGCCCCCAGGAAACTCATTTTGAGCTTCTCCACTTCAAGAAATTCATTCCCTCCTTGGAAGGAAATTATTGTGAACTTTGTCTTGCGCTTATCGAGTCCACGTGCAGATAGGAATTATATTGCGAGGGTTCCGAGAAGCGATTGTGATCGATAACGATTACTCGGATGTTCTGCCGTCGATTATCTGCCCTCTTAATTTGGTTATAGAGCCAGTAAAGTTTGCGTTAGTAATTAGCGATTTGTTCTATAGGGTGGTTGAAAACTCTCTTCCAAAACTCAGTATGGGGATTAAAATAAACAAAGGGGTCATAGGAACATATGTCCTAAAATGCTTTGCTAAGCCGATAAGTTAGTAGATATTTTGTTTTTTACAATGAATAATTTTTATTTTCCTAGCGGATGGTTATATTAAGTCCATGTTTGGTATGAACTTTTATCACACTAATGGACATTTTCAGGGAAAAACTGTCTATCCCATGTGTCTTTTTCAATGGCCGCCATTTTAAATTTTTAATCTCATACAAAATCGGTAAATGTTGTCAAACTGTTGAAAACAGCAAAAAAGTTGTATAATTACCATTGATACAAGTTTGTACGTATCTAACGACAAATTAATTTACAGAGTTATTGCGTTTTTTCCTTTTATTTATTTATTTATTATTTTTTTTTTTTTAGAAAAACGATAATCTTGCACTAGGGATGATACATGCAAACTAAGGTTATTGTAATAGAAAAATCTCAATAACTATGTTATATGTTATAAAATTCTTACAAACTTAGTATAATTGGTTAGATAATTTAACCCTCCAATTTTTTCGTCATTTGCAACAGTTTCATTACATTTTCTGATTACGGGATATTTGAGTTTAAAATTGAAAATGGCCGCCATCAAAATATTTTTTTCTGGAAACGAAGAACGGTGTGGTAAAGATTTGTGCCAAATATAAACTTAATACAGCCATCCGTTACAGAAATATAAATTATTAAGTGTAAAAACCTTATTTCTTTATAATCTTTAATTGAAATTTTAAAAAATTAACATTGTCTTATGCAGTCAAAAATCAAAACAAAGAAATAATTAAAACAGCTGATGACTCAATTACTCAACTGTCAAAGATCAGACCACGTGTTCCAGTAAAACATGTGGTTTTGCATGGCAGCCATTTCCTTAATTATTATTAAATTAAATTAGTGTAAGGTAGATGGCCCAAATATCGCCCAGGTTCCTAATATCGCCTAGTGGGATCTTGGACTGCATAGTGCTGCTACCACGCGGCAACTGACGGAAACAGGTTTTTGAACGTTTCAGTAGTGTGTTATGTTTGTTTGGTGGAGTTATTTCGCTGCGTTTATTTTTTGTGATTTTTCGAAGAATTTCCGTTGGGGCGAGTTATGAAACTACTATTACAATTAGTACTGAAGCTTATTATCTACTCGTGCTATCTTAACTGTATAATATCGTAAAATAGTGTAAGAAATTGCCTATCTATTGATAACATGTTTTCCCTGCTAAGAGGAGCCGGTTCATCTTGAGCGTCCGCCATATTGTTAAGCAAGCGCGTGCCTAATATCGCCCACCTCGAGGTTCCAAATATCGCCCACTGTGCGATATTTAGAACAAATTTTTTATATTATATTTTTCGTTATTTCAGATGTCTCAACGTAAGACTTGTGACAGAGTAAAGATGAAGGAGGCTGTCACAGCTGTGAAAAATAAGGAAATGGGTCTTCTAAAAGCTTCAAAAATCTTTGGCTTTCCTAAATCTATTTTGAAAGACTATGTAAAAAAACGACAAATATATCCAAAAACTTCTTGATGTACCCTTAGGTCGTAAACCAGCTTTGTCCAAAGAAATGGAAGACGAATATTAGGGTATTGTTTAGAAAAGGAAAAGTCTTATTATGGTCTGACTTCGAGAGATTTAAGGCGAATGGCCTTTCAACTAGCGATGAGGAATAATATTCCGTTCCTAATCCTTTTTCTGCTGAAAAAGAAAGCGCTGGCAGGAAGTGGCAGCGACTCTTTTTTGAGCGACATCTTGCCCTAGTATTCAGAAAACCTCAGCCATTGTCCTTAGCAAGGATACAAGGTTTTACGAAAGAAAACGTTGACAAGTTTTTTTCCATACCGAAACCAGATTTCGAACGACAATGACAGCAGCTGTTATACGACAGTGATGATGCTGAGTGTTCATTTTGCAACGATTAAACTATGTTGTCCAATTTTTAAAACATTCCATAAGTAGGCCATATTTGGAAGAGTATTAAATGAGGTGGGCGATATTTGGAACACTTTTACAACAATGAAAAAACACATGTTATTTTTTAAAAATTTGGAAAAATAAAAAAGTAGCAGTTATTTTTTAAAAAGGTTTAGGAACATGTAGTTAAAGGTTAAAATTATATATTTGTCATGTATAAAGCTTCTGAGAATATAAACAACAAGAATATGTGCAGATATCCTTAGATGGGCGATATTTGGGCCATCTACCTTATAGAAAAAAGAATTTATCATATTTTAAACTTCATACTGCTTGTTATGAATGTTTAGATTAATAAAAATCATGTCAAAGTATAGGCCTAAATCAAATAACAAATTTTTAGAATTATATTTGAATAAAAACAAAAGCATTAGTAAGAATGATGAAAACAACTGTTTACTAATTCATTAGAATCCACCTGTTACGGATTCAACATGTGTTTCAGCAAATATACACAAGAGTGCTGCACCCTTAAGCACTGAAACAGCCTGAGAGGCGAGTGAGCGAAGAGAACGAGCTCGTCGTGAAAGCAAGTGAGCGGAGCGAACGAGTTCGTCTTGAACAAGCAAAATGTCTTTTTGTACTGGGAATTTTAGCACACTGTCTGTAACTGTAGGCCTAACTGATATTACTGAAAGGAGTTAACCGAGCAAATGCTCGTCCCCCCAAGTATTTTCTATAATGAGAATGACACTATTTTGTCGACTGCCGAGCTCTCATTGGTGTAGAATCTGTATCGTAAAGGAATCATTATGACATTATGGTCTATACAGGGTGTTCGGATTCGGAAAAAACGTTTCAGGAATTCAGGAGGGTATTTCCTATTTCCCACATCAAATGAAGCGAAAGTTAATGTAAATATATGTTCTAAAAAGTTTCGTTAAGCCAATAGCCACCATTTTGTTTTTACACCAAATAATTTTTATTTTCATATTGTATTAAGTTTATATTTGGCATGAACCTTTATCACACCAAGTTCCATTTTCAGGAAAAAATTATTTTTTTTTCAAAGTGTTTTTTTTTTTTTTTTTAATGGCGGCCATTTTAAACTTTCCAACTTAACTAACTAAAACCAGTAAATTTTATCAAAATTTTGCAAGACACAAAAAAATTGAAAAATTAAATGATTTAACCAATAACACCAAATTTATAAGGGTTTAATTAACAACACATAATGGAGTTATTGCGATTTTTATGTAGGAAAACATTGATTTTACATTAGAACTCGTGGAAATTAATGCAAGGTATTTTAATAGAAAAATCTCAATAACTCCATTATTTATAGTTAGATCCTTATAAACTTGGTAGCATTGGTTGGATAATTTATAAAAAAAAAATAATTTGTCATTTCTTGCCTTTTATAAAATTTTAATATAATTTACCGGTTTTGAGTTAGTTGAATTTAAAATTTAAATGACCGCCAAAACGTTTTTTTACGAACACCCTGTAGGCCTATTTGGTTTAATTGCTGTATCACCTTTAGGATGTATTATAATAACTGGTGTTTATCGCAAAGTCCTAGATAAACATTTTTCATTTTAAATTTGAAGATATTACTATGAAACGTTAGGTAAGCAACTCTGCTGTATATTTACAAACAGTTATGCATTAAATATTTTCAGCAGGATTTTTTCTACCTTAGACAAACCAGAGTAAAACCTTTTATTTAATATACTCTATGTTTTCCTTAAATCAATTACGTTTTTGTTTAAAATAGGTCTAATATTTTTTTTATAACGAATCAAAAACTGGAAAAAATTAATGTGTTGTGCTAGTGGCAATATGTGTAGGCTATTTAATCCTTATGACTAGAATGTATGAAACAAAAACAAGACATCGCAGAAATAGGTATCCTCGTATCCAGGCTATTGATGTAAGTCACCCAGTATTGGTCATGTCCAAATCTTTCCGGACAATAGCCGAGCTTCATTGTGCTTCATGCAGCCACCACGTCCACACACAATAACCAAAAACTCATTTCGCCGCATTGTGGCGGGGCGGTAGGTAAACATGGGCGTGGCGACACTAGCGCCCCTAGCGGCTCATCGGAACATTTCACGCGCTGTTGCCTTCTGTTTCACACCAGGCGCACCCCATTCTACACTCTGCCGCCTCTAACGCAGTTGTTCCGATTGTTTTAATATTCCATTATGGCGGCCGATTCCCGCCTAAACGGATCGAGCTTTCCTCGTGTTCCCAATTATGCGATGATTACTTTGTTAGTTGTAATTTTAGAGGTTGTGCTTGAAACTTGTTAATCGTTTTACTTCGAAGTAAAACGTATGTAGAGGCTCCACATATTTTAGGTGGATACAGGAGACATATTTTAACAAAGACAGAACACTAGATAAATAATTAAATTTTAGTAGTCCTACTTTTTATTCGCAAAAAATCTTCCCAAATTGGATTTAAAAGGGCTAAAAGCCAATTATAGGCCTAATTTATGATTATGTTAAAACAAGTGGACCATAATACTATATTTTCATCACACTACATCGATATCACCTGTTTTCGACCCTCGTTTCTACCGTCGAAACACCTGTTTTGCCGGCCTAGGCCGGCAAAATTTTCCGGCCTAGGCCTGCAAAATCAGCTGGCCTAGACCTTACATAAAAACATTCACATCAACACGTTGTATCACAAAAACATGTGACTGCAACAATGAAATGAATTGGTTGCCTAGCAACCGGAAACTCAAGCAGTACATCTCGCTAGGTTAGTTGAAGTTATGTTTTGTTTGTTATGAACGAAAAAGTAATGTTTTCACTTGTTTAGAATTTATTGAATTGTGTAGTGTGATGAAAAATATCGTTCGTAACTCGGGCCGAAAGCGTTTTGGCAACCCTCGATCGTTTCAAGTTCTCGACTTCGTCTCGAACTTGAAACACGATCTCGGGGCCGGCAAAACGCCACTTTCGGCCCTTGTGACGAAATATACTATTACGTTATGAAAAAAATTGTAAAATTCTGAATCGAATGTCTGAGAGAATTTTAAAGCTAAATTTAGTCACCGTATCTGAAATAAGGTAAATACAAATAGGCTAACTACTTTGAATATAAAGAACTGATCTGCCAACATGTTTTGCTGAACATGTAGGAGTACAAACCCGATTTTATATCAAGTATAGGCCTACTGTATGGTAAACTTTTTCCCCTTTAGGTAGACAAAATGCAGGCTTAATTTAATTATTATTTAATTTTGATCGTGTTAAAACTCAACGCGATAGGCCTACTAGATATGTAGTATAATAATCCTCTTTACCCGTTATTATTACCGCCACATTTTCCCGTCCATTTTCTAAATAAAGTTTCACTGTGTCACCGCCAGCTTTTATTTCCAGGAAGGAATCTCGTTTGCGGAATCAAATTCTCGAGATAATATCTATTTTGCAGGAGCAGCTCCACCATGGCGTCCACACTGCCCGGAGCTGGTGACAAATTCTCATTTAAAAGCCATTAGTGTTGGATTCAGGTTTTCCCATTTGCGCCGCTAACCGCGTGAGCCGCTCCGCTGGGCCCCGCTACATTTCCCCTTCCCCTTCGCTTGTTTGCCGCCCCTGTTTATTTAGTTTAAACAAGATTTTGTTCACACCTTGACGGACGCGGTAATTCAACGTTGTTGTAGAATTATTTTAACGACGAAAGATTCAGGAATTTTAATTGTTTTGGATGACTCGCAAGTTATAGGGACCTTAAATTGTGCAAATTGTGACCATTAAATTGAGTTATCATGATACCGATACCCCCAAGACAGACACACCTTAGGGGTCAGATTTACTCATAGTTTCATTCCTAGATCAAATAGAAGTCATCCATTGGTCATTCGTGGAGAAAAATGCCCATATAAAAAAAAAAAACTAGTTGAAAAAAGCAGATTTGAATTTTTAAGTTGCAATCACATTAAAAAAATGTAATTTTAATAAGAATCCCACATAGCCCAATTAAAATTTAGAGTCCAGGGTTAAGGGAAATTTCTACTGTATCAATGAATAATTTTAAAATTCCGTACTTTGTGCTATAAGGCCTACAGTACCAAAAAACATTTTGAAAAAATTCTCCATAAAGGCTTTAGTAACTAATACATAATTTCAGTCCTGGTTTCTCTACCCTTTTGTCTTCTTGTCAATTTGCTAAAAGTTACTGTTACAATATAAATTGTGAGATGTTTATTGTATTGATACAATAATTCCTCCAGAAAATAAGGACATTATTTATAAGGTCAACATTATTTGTTTTAAAATGTTAAAAAAAATTTGTGAAATAGGTCAAATTGTTTTTTTTTTATATTTTATTTTGCTCTATGCGTAAATGGGATTATACGATTATTAAACTAAGTACAGTAGTAGGCTACTCCAAAAGAAGTACAATAGAGTAGACCTATAATATAATACATGCGTTTTTGAGTTGTTGCAAAGGGGGGGGGGGGTGGAGGTTAACATTTTTTATTGGGGGATTCGCTATGGTCTTTGGTGGGTACCCCTATTCAAGTTTAATTTTTAATGGCTTATTATCTTTTTTGGACAGTTTCGACAGATATCAAACAAATATTTAGATTAATAAGAACGAGGTAAAAAACACTCGACTACATACTTTATACTTTTATTAAAATTGGGACCATAATTTAATTTAAAGAAATTTATCAAAAGTTAAAAAATTTAAAAGTAAAGTCAAGATAAAATTTGAACTATGTGAAAAAATTTCTTTTCTGAAATTTATGTAATCATTATTTTTTAAATAATATTATCATGTGGATTTTATATGACTGAGCACAAATCTTAAATTACAGTAATGTAAATTTTGCTGTGCTAGCAAATTTTTATTAAATGTTTTTCAAACTGTCTACTATCTCTGCATATCATGTGCAGCACAATGTAGGCCTATATCTACAAAATTAAAAAAAAAAAAAAAAACGATATGTATCTTAACTAAAACATTACGTATTTTAATTTCATGTTTATTTGTGTAGAACATTCTCCTTATATCTTCGCCGTAAGTAGTTTATCTGTGTGCCGCTTGAGCAGCAGTGTAGTGTGGTGTACTTTGATAACTATAGCCAATGTATACAGAACCGAATAAGTAGGGACATCCCATGTTAAAAAATTAGTTTTGCTTCCGAAACCCAGAGGAAAATAAAGCGCTGATGCTAGGATTACTTCTCCTTACTGTCACGGGAAGCGCTCTTTCTAACTCTCAAATGTCAAAATGAGCATATTTGTTTACAACAAAATCAAAACAATAACAAACCTCTGAAAAATTATTCTTGTCATCTGTTTCCATTCAACCAATCAGCATAATCCTTACCATCTTGATGGTGCTATCTGTGTTTCAGGGGCGGCATTCTCACTTCCCCATAAGCAAAGAATCTAAAATAAATAAAGAGAAGGTAGGGATCAAGACACGCAATGCCCTCTCTATGCACCAGGTGTTCTTTTGCACCTATGACGTCATCATTAGCATTAACAGTATTAGTAAATGGTGATGTCATAGGTGCAAAAGAGCACCTGGTGCATAGAGGGCGTTGCCTGTCTTGACCCCTACCTTCTCTTTATTTATTTTAGATTCCTTGCCCATAAGGATGTTCCTACTTATTCGGTTCTGTATACATTGCTTACAATAGCAGCACTGTAGCTCTAGCTACATAAATTTGTTTGCGACCGCACTTACCAGCAGTGTCGCTGAAAAGATGCCTGTAAAATAACGAAAATTGTAAAAGTCTAATTGATGACTTCTTTGAAATTGCCCCCGGCAGGCAATGAATATTTTTCAGATGCTGCAGCAACGTCTGGGGACGAAGAAGCCCCGGAGCACCGTGACAGTGACACTGTTTAAACAATAACTAAATTTAATTTTTTAACCTAATATGTATTAGAAGAATATAATGAGATTCAGAATCTTATAAAACAATGTATATTGGTGTATTTTACAACGAAATCTTGTGTTTTCAATTCTCGTCAGGAAAGTAAAAAAATTATATATAAGTACTTTAAAATTTTACCTTTAGTTTCACCTTATATGGATGTTAATATGGTACGGTATAATAATAAAATTTGATGATGCTTTTGTTTTTTACAAATTTGGTTTCGCACTTCGGAGAAACCAATTAATCTCACACTCATAGTAGGTATGCAAATATGTGTGATTGTGAATAAAAATTTGAATTTACAGAATTAACTTTTAAACTTAATTACCCAAAAATTTGAGGCCCCTGTCTCAACATACTGATAAATAGTACTGTTCGCTTGACGATACATATGGCTATTTTTAGCCATTTCTTAAAGTAAAAACTTTAAATTGCAATAATTTCTTATATATTCAACATTTTGGGGTCAGCTTTGTGGTAAACTGCTCTTGAGTTCTAAGAACTATAAAATCATGTGTGATGGGGCGTAGACTAAAGAAGTTTCTCCAAGACTAAGGGGAAATCGCAAATAAAACTGCCTTGAGCTAGTCACACCATAGGTCTGGCCTACATAATTTTAATGGTTATATAAATCAGCCACAAACTATAAACCCGACCTCAAAATGTCAAATGTATATTAAATATATCCACTTTGAGGTTTGTGGAGTTCTCTACTAATCAAGACCTTTAATTTGACGTAGGCCTACATATCAACTTATGCTTATATATTCAAGATTTTCTTATGGCTCCTCGTGTGTCGTGTGTTCCGGAGGATAGAAAATCAATGAATGTGTCAACACAGTATATATGTCCAGGTTTCTTCAATAAAGAAATTAAGTGTTTCCAGAGTTTTTGAACATCCGGTACGTAAATTTGTATACAACATTTGTACGCGAAACTTTAACTCAGAATATTTGTACATATATTGTCTTATGTATCCTACACACCAGCTCTTACGTAATTTCAGCAAGTTCAGTACAGACTGTATGTAGGTAAACATTATAAGTACGGTAGCCTATAACCTACATACCATAACCCTTTTAGAGTAACATATTTTTGACTCTGAAAATTATTGGTTGCAACTTGTCCTCTGCTCCCCCTAAAAATCGCACCCACGTAATTAGTTGATCCTTTAGACTTAACACTCCTGGTCGCCCCCCTCCCCCCTCGCCCCCCCCCCACCACCGTCTAACGCACGCACAGATAACCGACACAATCGCATTATACCCTTGCAATTTTCAGTTTTTATCAGCCACAACGCGACTTGTGTGTCGCGGCGGCTGATAAAGACTCCCGCCTTTGTTACCCACAATGCCCTGCGCACTCGACAATATCGGCGCCAATTTATGACCCCCCCCCATGTGACACAATACGCCATTGTTTATGTGTCACCCCCTCTCCTCCCACGGTCTCATCTCTATCTCCCACCGCCATTGGCCTCCCCTGAAGACTAATTTCTTTTCAGTTTGCTCTGGTTGATCGAGATCTTTCACGCTAACTCTACTGAGTTAGCTTTGAGCTAGAGCACAATAAAAAAACTCATTTTGTACTACAGTATTATCTAAAGAAACTTATGTCTATTCCATCAATAGACCCAATAAATGTGAGTCAAATTTAGGCGCTATGTAAATAATACCTTATCTAAATTAGCTTTCAAATAGCAAAAAATACGTCAAACTATTAAATAACAGGCTATGAAGTGGAAGAAGGTTTATATATTTTTCAGAAATACTCTAAACAGAAAAAAATATGAGCTAGATCAGATCTAAAAGGAAAAGGACGAACAGAAAGAGTAACATCGAACCATTGAACCGCAATAAAATTATATGCACAGAAATTTAAGGGGGCGATATTTAAAATTAATTGGCTATTGTAAGATAAACTCGCATTAGCTTAAACATATTTCGAAAACATAGTAGAGCCAACTGAGAGGGAAGTTTTATTATTTTGACCAAGACAAGTTTTATGATTGTCTCCCTTTGATATCGAAGATGGTTTTATTGTTCTTTTATTGTCTTGAACTCATTTATCTGAATGATTCGGTTGCCTTTTAATCTTTCACAATCGTAAAAAGAGAACGCAATTCGATGGTCTATATTTGACAGTTCTTGTCTAGCAGTTGTATTTTTCAGTTGGGTTTGGGCATGTTTTTTAGCTTTGGTGATCCGAATCAAAGGAAATGCTCATCAGACACTACATAACAATTGTAAAAACTGCACCAATAAATATTCTAAAAACAATATTTCAACGAGGTGGCCCGTGCGCAAATTGCGCATTTTATGATTCTGTATGAGTGAAACTTACCTACAGTATGTGAATGTTGATTATGAAGTGACAGAGATCTATTTTTGTTCACTACCTGGCTTCTAAAATTCATCTGAAGGCAATCAGCTGTTAAATTACAATTCACATTAAAGAACTTGCAATAAAAGTTGGTCAACATTTTAAAGCGCCCTCTAGAAATAAATCAAAGGCGAGGGGGGCGAAGCCTAAAACAATACGACCTTTTTAATTACGATTCGTCACTGCGGTATAACCTAAGCTTTAAAATGACACCTCAATCTTAAAAATCGGTTCAGTAGGTCGAGAGAAAAAGGGACGTAACAGACGAAACCCTTATAGAAATAAGAAGATAGATAATAATTGTCAGATACGTTCAGTAATAATTTTGTTGATTAGTTCAAATTAAAATGTAAAACATTTCTCAGTCGGAAATTAGTAGTGTCTAAGGCCAATTTTATACACTGAGTCAAGCGATATGCGTCACTCGAATCGCTGAGATGACGCGCGGCGGGAGCGGAGTATGACAGCTCCTAGTATCCAGTGCAATGAAGTTAGGTTAGAGCGTCTTGAGCCGCGCGTCGAAATATATGCTGTATAAATGGAGCCTTTTTCATTATAACTATAAACTTTTTTTATAAAACAATTGGAAGTGAATCATGATAGAATCGCAATTGGCTGCATGTAGGCATCTGGCCAGCTGATATTACGCTCTAAAAAAAAGAAAAGAAAATGACTCAAGCGCTCATACGGGGCCTAAGAAAACCAAGTAATTCAAGTTTTTTTGTTACCTAAAAAGTTAGTTTGAAGTTTTGTAAAGCAGAACTTGAGATTGTTAAAACAAACTCACGCTTATTAATGAAGAAAATCTTTGCATTTTCCTCCGTTGACCCGTAGTGCACAATAAGACGAAAAGCGAATCAACTCTCGTAAATCAATAGGTGACATTGGGCCAGCGGCTTACACGTTGTAAGTAGGCCTACATGTTCATTTCATGGACGGGTGGCCATGAAAGCTCGAAGTTCCATCCTTGTATATGAAAAGCCGCTGTTGTGCGATATTGTGTCCGGTAAATTCAATGTGATACTAATGATGTTTTGGAGATTCAACGATTTTAATGGCCCATAAGGAATCCCTTGGTGTAAGTTGCAACGAACTATTCTGCTTAGACCAATCAATTCAATTAATTTAACTTAAGTTTACTTAATGGTTTAAGCACATTGTAAGTTTGGGATGAAACAATATTTTTCCTTTGCTTTTGCCACTCGTAAATTTGAGATGCTAAATTTCGACTTAAAAGTGCGGGTTTCAGTTTTTCTTGTGTACTTGGCTCTGTGGAACGCGACACGAGGTAGTTTTAAAGTGGTTTAAAACTGTATCCCATAACGTTTTGGCTTATAAAAATAAATTTCTTTTGAATATAGTTAGGATTTCTTCAACCTTTTGGGAAAATTTGTATAAACTTTGGAATGATAACATGACTGGTTATAATGCTATCTAATTATGCTCGTATTCAGGACATGATTTGTAGCAACACGAGAACAGTAATTCAATAGCAAAAAATACTCAAGAATTCCACTAAGACTAGCGGCGCCGAATTTGATCTCAAATTCAAACACGCAATGACTCCAAACAAAAGAGAGCGCAAATCGTGAAGTCAAGACTAATACCCCGGCAGTCAATGCATTTTTCAGATGCTGCAGCAACGTCTGGGGACGAAGGAGCCCCGGAGCACAGTGACAGTGATAGATACAGTAGTGATAAAATTATCAAACACGTTTTGTGTCTGATGAATGTTCTCTTATAAGGAAGGTAATGCCAATCTAAGTGCCATTTGACATGAGATTTGGTCAACTTTACAAACTAAAAATATAACCTTGAAAACTTCTGTTTTATCTATATATTAATAGGCGCAAGCATGTTTCGTCTCCTCCTTTTTTCTCAGCTTGTGTGCATCGTAGGAAAAATCCGCGCATATCGTTAGAAATGTATAGTCCTGTAGATGAGCAGAATCCCATTCTAATTCACATTGGACTCCAGGGCTACGCTCCAGAGGCTTTCAAAGTTCCAATGTTAATCTTATGGAGGAAGGATAATTGATTGAATCATTAGACAGCTGTTGTAAAAACAACTGCTAGAAAAACAGGAAGAACAAATGTTTTAGTTATAAAATATTTTTAAACTTTTATTTTATTTTTGAGTCGAGATAAACTGAAATTTTGGTCGAATTTCGACCAGGAGGCGTCCGTTTTTTTAAACTTGGTCCTTCTCGAGAAAATTGGGGTGGGGAAAGATTAAAACTGTAAACAAAGCATTGAAACTCGTGACAAAGATGTTCGAGTAGCAGATTTACTTCAATAACGTTTTTTATAACCTATAATACCTTTCAGTAACTCCTAGTCAGCTGTTTTGTTTTAAAGCCAAGTATATTCTTTGTTAAAAAGTAACAGTTATAAAGTAAACTGATTCAAAAGCAACTGTTGCCAATAATATTGTAAAACTGATACACAATACGTTGTCATGTGAAATTACCAGCTGGTATCCAACAGTGAAATAAAACAAAAACAACAAAAAAACCAACAAAAAAATCAAAAGGCTTCAGCCAATGGGATGATAGCAAGTATAAACAAACCCCCTCCACCATCTCTCCCTTGAAGGATCAGGTTTAAAAATACCCCCCGTCGCAGCAGACCTGCGTACTCAGCGAATTTCCAAATTAGTAATATTAATTTTGATCAGAAAAACTTGTAAACAAAATTTCATTATGTGCTCATAAATAGTAAAATATTGTCTATTCTCCTAATGATACATATAGGGAAAGAGTATGCAGGTATGCTGCCATGGGGAACACCAAAAGTAGATTTTAAGCATAAAAAATTTATTTGGACCATATGAAGCCATATACTAAGTTTCATCAATATCCATAATTAAAAGAGTTTGCCTATTCTCCATATGATTAACATGGAAAAAGAGTAAGCAGGTTTGCTGCCATGATAAGTACAAAAATGAAGATTTTTTACATAAATGGTTGAATCTCAACCAAATAAAGCTAAATACCAAGTTTCATCCAAAAATATTGGTTAATAATTAAAATAATAACACACCCTTATTCTCCATAAGATTAACATTGGAGCCCCAAAATACAATGTACTGTCGTTAGAATTTTTAATATCTCGGTAACCAATGGAGATAGAGCAAAGCTTCAAAATACTAAATTGTGTGTTTTTTTTGAGCTAAATCCAATGGTCAAAATAAAAATTTAAAATTTTTAAAAATTACATATGAAAAATGCAAAAAAACCATTTTTGGGGTACAAAACCCCCCAAAACTACCCCTTCCGGTAGGTCGATATGTCTGGTTTACGAACTCATCCAAATAAACGTAGGATTACACATCTCTACCAAATTTGGTGTCGATCGGAAGGTTTTTACGAGAGTTATCGTGTCTAGGGACACATACATATATATACATATATACATATATATATATATCTATATATATACATATATATATATATATATAAAAATTTTAGTGACTATTATTTTGTTCTCTGAGCACCTAAAAACGAAAAAGTAACATGGTCCCGGGCTTAGGTCTTACCATGAGACCTACGGTAATAGCTTATTCCCTATGGGAAATTCGCTAAAACGGACTATAGTTACAATAAATAAACAATGGCGTTTGAAATTACATTGCAAAGCAATGAAACGGCACGATTTGAAAAATTCATCATGAATCCATTTAAAGCAGATATTTTTTTGACATTAATCTCAGGTAAGTTCCATGAATGGAAATTTATTTTATATCATAAAACAATAGTGTTTTTTAATATAATGTCATTAAACTATCGTTTTTGTTTTTCATGAAAATGGGGATATCTCTTCTTCTTCCGCTCACCTGATTTGACAGCTTGTGACTTCTCTCTTTGGGGTTGTATAATGCGGAGTCTTACAGTATGATACATCAGGAAAAAGGGCTTAAAGTGTCAGTAAGGTGGCAACCTTAATTTTCCTCAAGTTTTTAAGTCTCTTGTGCAAATAAAGTCAGAAAGTCGAGAACTTTTCTTGAGAAAAGTCAGAAGATGTCAAGTCTGGTGAGCGGTTTGCGAATGGATATCTCCATTTACCTTGTAAAACACAAAAAATAAATCGCTTATAATAACAAAAATTTGTTCAATTACATCTTTTCTTTAAACACAGATTTTCATGCACTTAAGATTAATGTTAAAACTACCATTTTGTTTGTAAATTATTGGTATGGTTTTCAAACTCGTGCGGTTTCACAGCCTCTCCCTTTATTATTTTTTCCGCAAGTTTTCTATACCTTTGCATAGTAAATGTTTAACAGTAACCAACCCTTTCCACAAACAACTTTCACGGTTCGCGTCAAGTTGTTACCGCTGGAAATCATTGATTACAATAACCCCAGATCAGATCAAAGACATCGGAAGTGCGGTCACTGAGATTGTTTGAGGTCTTTGATTTTCGGAGTGGCACGTGAGCGCACTGCGATATCACGGAACTGTGCCACTGATCCGAACCGGAAGTCTCCAAATTGTAAATATACCGGTTTTGACTGCGGTGAATAATAATACACAATAACACAATATGCCGCCGGAATACCTGAATATCGGTATCGGGAACACTCCATGTTTGGATATTCGAGTTACACAATAGTATCTGCTTTCGGAAGTCACTAAGAAAATGTTTTATAATAAATTGTATGATAGTTCTCCTACCTTTTTTTGCTGGTCGAATTAATTTCAACTTCTTCTTTTATCTCAGATTTGATCTAACCTGTTCTTCTTTTACCATCTCTTTTTTTCTAAAAATTGTCATCTAATAAATCAGGTGAAGGTTATTATGGGAGACAGGGACGTATTTAAGTATTTGCCGCCTCTAGGCAGCGAAGTTTTCCGCCGCCCCCCCCCCCCCCCCCCGGCGCCAATTTGCAGCGCACTCCCTGACCTCACTAACCCCAATACATGCCGTTTCAGCTGATTTTGAAGAAAAGTAATCAGTAATTGCGTTCTGAAAATGATCAACAAATATAATACATTTTGAGGAGGCATTTGTCGCACCGTTTTCATCCAAAAAGTGAGTCTCATTGGATACATGTTGGGATGCAACATTGTTGTATCCAATCAGAAGACATAATCGCGTTTTACGGCCCGAAAACGGTACATGAAAACGTCCATATAAAAGTTCTCTTAACAATCGTTATTGAACATAAAATACACTGGATGGATGTGTCAAGATAGGATGTCTTAAATACAAAACAAATATTTTATTTAACAAACGGGTTTATTTACAAAAATCTAAATCAATAAAAACGAAAAAGTAAGTACTTTCACTTAAAATAATAGTATGACTAATTTTTTTTTGTGTTACTTCACACTTTCCTCCTTGATTTTAATCGCGCAAATGAATCTATAACTGCAGTTAAGTCCAGTGAGTTAAGCAGTTCTCCTTCAATATTTAAGACTGCTAACGAACAAAGTCTTTCTTCTGATGATCGGCTTCTTAAATAATTTTTGATCCTCTTCAGGCATGAAAAGGATCTTTCTGCTGAGCAGTTTGATATAGGTGTGCTTGCAAAGATCCTTAATGCTATCTCTACATTTGGAAAAACTGATTGAAGATCTTCTTCTCTTACTTCTCTCAGAAGCCTTAACGGAGTGATTTTGTTAGTTTTTTCAAGTGGACATTTGGATTCAAGTTCGAGTTCAATGTCAGTTTTTGTTCTGGTCTTGGCTGGGCATTTTTCTTCTTTTTCAAGTCTTGCCTTGACACTTTCAATGTAGGATTTAAAGTGTACTAGCTCATCAGAGAAGCTATCTTCAACATCTGAAGAGTATAAATGTTGAAATCGATCACCAGCTTCTCTTAGCTCACATATGTCAATATTACAGATTTCAGTTAAGCACTTGAAAGTGTCGCAAACCTTGTCGTAAGCTTTTTTGCGTTTATGAAGATCGACTATTAGCCTGTCTACCAAAACATTAAAAACATTAACAAGAAAATTCTTCTCGGCACTCAGAGTTACTTCAGATTCAACATCAATATCTTCATAAATTTCATCGTCTTTTCTCTTCCTTTTCTTGGTCCTCTTAAACTCGGCCTGGTAGCTATTTATCTTTGAGAGTTCTTTAGCCTTTCTTTCAAAAAGTTCAAACTCACTTCGAGTCGTTGTAATGAGGTCAATGAGAGATTCATAGAGGCTCACAACAGTTTTCAAATCGGTTTCGACTGATTGTAATTTCTTATTCGTTGCATTCAAACGATGGAGAATAAAACCCCAGAATTGTACCAAAATCGCTGTTTCCAGGGTATTAATTTGGCTATATAGACCATTGGCCTCTGCACGTGTCAGAGGCTTTTGTGAAAGATCGTCACCGATTGTTTTAAGAGCACTTAAGATCTGATCCCAATGTTTTAGAAGCCCTTGGCAAGCATCGTCTCTCGCGGACCATCTTGTGGCACTCAGACCTTTGACTTTGGAAGATCCTTTTTGCGACTGAGCTTCTTGGTCTGTTGGATTTGACTTTTGCAAAACTTCCCACCGCCATGTGGAATGTCTTGAAAGAACGTGTACAATTCTTGTAGGAGCAAAAAGAATTTAGAACTCTCAAGACAACAATCTGCAGCATTAGTGCCAATCAAATTTAGAGAGTGTGCTGAACAAGGAATATACTCTGCAAGAGAATTCTGTTCTTTTATGCGCGCTTGAAGGCCTGTGTAACATCCAGACATATTACTTGCATTGTCGTATGATTGGCCACGACAATCTGCGAGGTCAATTCCGTTACCATTGAGAACTTCCTTAACTGCCTCAAAGAGCTCAAAAGCTTTATGTCCAGTGTTAGGTAAGAAAGTTAAAAACCTTTCAACAGGAGTCCCATCAAGCCGCACATACCTCACAACTACAGCAAGTTGATCAACATTCGATATATCAGGTGTCGAATCCACAATGATAGAAAAATATTTCGCATTCTTGATTTCCTCAACTATTTTACTCGTCACAGTGTCAGCTAGAACTCTAAGAAATTCCTCGGCTATTGTAGCTGACAAATATGAAGTATTGCCACTTCCAGGATGTCCATATTTTTTTATATGATCAGAGAGGAATGGGTCGAATTGGGATATGACTTCGAGGAGCATCATGTAATTTCCATCGTGGAGATTTCCAAACTTTTCTACTGCCCCTCGAAGAGGTAGCCCACGTGACGCTAGTGCTTTTACAGCTACCACAACTCTTTGAAGAACGTTTTTCCAGTAGTTTATTTCCTCCTCTAGATGATCAACTAACATATTATCAATACGGTTAGTCTTTTTTGACCTTTCTTTGGAAATAAAAACGCTATTTCTGTGAGCGCATGAGTTCTCGTGATCTTTAAGGCAAGATGACACATTTTTCCAATCGTTGAATCCTCCTTGTACGAATTTGGTTGATGATTTGTTTGAAAACAATAGGCAAATTCCACAAAATAAACATCCTGTACTTTCAGAATATACTAAATAACTTCTATGAACAGTTTCTCCGTTAGAAAGCACACGTTGCCATGCAGTCGAATGAAGATACCTTGGTCCATCTGAGTATTCCCTTCTTGATTTTGCTAAATCCAAGGTTTGATTAGTATTAAATCCAAATTTAGTGACATAATTCCGACTTTCTTCATTGACTGCCCATTTAACTGGATCAGAATCAAAGGTGAATTCATTTGTGGTTTCATCCAACTTTTTGAGATCTTGAGCTTCATCTACTCCATTATCATTCATCAATCTGATAGTTCCGACAAAGGCTGTACTAGATGTATCAACAACGGTATTGCTTATAACTTTCCCATTTTCTGACGATTCTTCCCGATTTCCCTCCGAGCAGAATTCAATTTCTAAGCCTTCGTTGAAGTCAGGAAGTATGTTCTGAGGAGTTTGTTTAGATGTTGATGGTTGGTTGACATTTTCTTCAGAAGTTTCATTTGTGCTAGTAGGTTTCACAGGTTTTACTTTGAAAAATGATTCAATTTTAATACTCTTTTTAATGACCTCGGCTTCTTTCTCTTCTTTTTTGCGTCTAATCTTTGCATATTCACTGCCGCTAAGCCGTTTTCTTCCGTCGCTCATAGTGAAAAGAATTTCTTCAGCTACCTAAAAATACATAAATTTAGCATACGTACAAACAAAGTAGGCTACATTCAAATAAATACTTTCAAAGGATAAGCCATGCCTCAACCCAATATGATGCAACTTAACATAAAATATTTCACCCGAATGTGTGCATACACATCGTGAATCGGAAAAACACGACTCATAAAAGGGGCCTATAAAAAACACAGCTTCAGTGCTCAGTAATCAGTATGACTTATTTTAAGGACTATATTTTTTATGAGCCACAGAGTTGTATTTAGAGGCAGCTTGTACGATTTTATAAACTGGGGTTCACAGTTAAAAATAAGTCAGTTATATGACACTTATGTATTCTAAGCATAAAAAGTACGTGTTACTGTACACTGTTCAGTATAATGCTTACAGTATTTATATAATTATGTTCTGACATAATTTGAGAGATGAATGAGTTTTCAATTTTCGCAAGGTTATTTTTTA
>CM061536.1:115122353-115153595 GCA_030545055.2 Neoaliturus tenellus | reverse complement strand
GCCGATTTGTCTTAGAGCCTCTGTCTAAAAACTCCACATTCACAGACATTTGATATAGATAGTTCATCACACATAAGATTGACAACTGATACGTGATTGACAACTGAAAAAAAATTTCATTACCACTCCTCGGTTCTGTATGAGCTATGAAGCACCCACTGTGGCTGTGGTTCTTCTAGAACTGTATGAGGTAGTCGTCGACATATAGTGAAAGAGCCCACACTCTGTGGTTCTTCTAGAACTGTATGAGGTAGTCGTCGACATATAGTGAAAGAGCCCACACTATTTATAACAAACTAAATCCTCTTTTCATGGCATTACAAAATTTAAAGAAATCACAAAAATTAAGAAAATCTACATTTTATGTGTGTTCATTTTGGTTTGATGCCACATTTATATTTTGGTTAAAATTGATAAGCTTAATCATCTATACTGGAGGTTAAAGAAATTTGAAATGTTGCCTCTTTTAAACAGATTTTTTTAATATGCGTCTATAGCATTCTGCATTAACTTTTTTTATAATATCACATTTTGGTTCACGGTAATTAAATTTACACAAACAACGAACTATCCCTTTTCCTAGTTCACAGCAGTTTGAAAACCCAAAAGTTTGTGTGCACAAAAATTTAGTGTTCTATTTTAATTTTATTGTCTTTCTTAGTTGTTTCGATAGCAATCTGATACTGTAACTCTTAAGACCCACATCAAAAATTTCAATTTCAAAACTTGTTTTTGTGCATAAGGAGAGTGAATTTTTTGGGAGTTAAGTTACTAAACTTATTTTTGTGCTCAAATGGCTCAAATACACACAAATAAAAAGTTCAAGCAAAATCTACCTGCTACACTTTGAGAAAATGGTAAAACGTACAATTTATCCCCACACCATAGACAGTCCTTGAATTAAAGTATGGAATTTGGTTGATATTTCAATACCGTACCAGTTCAATTGCTCTTATTCAGCATTCAGATAGCTTTTAACATGTGTTTGTTTGTTTAACTATCAACAGCTGTTTTATTTAGTAAATCAATATAAATTGTTCCCCATGTTAATCTTATGGACTAAAAATGAACTTTGAGGGCTTCCCGTGAGCTTCACAAGTAAAATATCAAAATCCTAAAACCTTATTGCAAAACTACGAACTGAGGGCGAGGTCCCATTTGTCATAATCCCACTAGTTATAAACTTCAAAACCGTCCCACTAGTTATAAAAACGAATCGTTCCACTAGTTATAAAAACTGGCGGGAAAATGAAAAGTTTAAATATTCCCACTGGTTATAAATATTTCTCAAATCGTCCATTTGTTATAAATTGAGTTTTATAACTAGTGAGACAAAATCGTCTCACTAGTTATAAATGTTTATTCCGTCCCACTAGATATAAATTTGAAAACAGTCCACTGTTCATAAATCAGCGCGGGAAAGGCCAAAGTTTGAAATTCCCACTAGTTATAAAAGAACCGTTCGTGGAGGAGAGTCGTTCAAAAGAGTCGTTCACTTCTGTCCGCTCGTGCTGAAAGGAAGCGCCTTCCAGCGACCAAGGAATTCGCCGCGTTTCATTAACACTGTAAAAAAATATAGTTATAGTCAAGATAAAATTTGATATTTTAGTATGATGAACATTACTATATAACGGTGCCTATGGTAATGTTTTTATGTCGAAATAAAAATAATAAGACGTAGAAAAAGATACAAAATTATAGCAAAGCACTTTTGTTTGAAATTCATGACATCAAAAAGTTAGTAAGCGAGGAAGTTTTTTATTTATTGGTCAGGTGAATTTTGTCAGCGGGAAAGTTGTTGGAAAAGACTTAAATCGCAACTTTGTAATTTAAAAACTTTTTTGTAGAACGCTTTGTTTTGGTTTATTCTAATTCAAAGTTAATAGTTTAATTGCCGACAGGCCGGCTGCCGCGACCCGTGCCACCGCGCCGTTCGAGCACTTGTCGCACGTATACAACTTTGATAGTTTATTACTTTATTATTATTATTTTGTGAATTATTATTTTTTAAAGGTGATTGTATCCAAAATAATTACTGCAACCCTTTATTATTGAATAATGAATAAGAAAAGGCATAATAAACAAGAAAAACATTTCCTTGAAAACGACAAAATGTATTAACAAAATTTAAATATGTATGATTTTAAAAATACATAGATATTTAAAACAAAAAAAAACTTATAGAGACATAATAAGACACTAGATATTACAAAAAATACATAGATATATACGGTGTATTTTAATTGAAGTTTTAATTGATATTTGATACTGTAAATTTTACTAAGATATTTATTAGAAATAAAAACTGTTTGTTTTTAAAACAGAAAAAATAGCCTCCCTTACTGACTGTATAACATGGCTGTTAAAACCTTCCTATCAATATTTTTACATAAAAATTATTTCCACAAAAATAGTTGATATTCAGCAACTTTATGATATAAAAAAGTTTTGAATTAAAAATTAAAAAAAAAAATAAAAATAAACTGACATTAAAGGTTTAATTTGCCTCTTCTCTTAAAAGTAACCACACTTATCATAACGACAAATGATCTGGTAATATCAAATGACCTTGCCATGCACTAAAAAGTAGACATTCTGACACTGTCTCGCACACGTGTCTTAGATAAGCGTCGTGTAGGCCTATTGTTGTTTATATATGTACTGGTTGTGTCAACAGTTAGTTGTCCATATGCTGTATGTCTAAATTGTGTCGGTAGTAAGTATTCAGTAATTTTATGACAATGTATAGTTTTATGGTTTATCATGGAAGGAAATTGTATTAAACTGGAACGTCCACGTACACGCCCAATAAAAGAGCAAAATCATCATTTAGTTGGAACGGGCGTACCACTTTGCAGCTAAGCTAATGGCTTTCCCATCGTAAAACATTTTATAAATAGTTTAAGGATTTCATAGGGTGAGTGCACCAGTGAATGACCGTTTAAGGTTGAGTTTCCACTTGAATCTTACATGGTAAAACAGGCTATAACGCTACAGTGTAGGGAATAGTTTAAATGTCTTGCACATATTCTTCTGTAGTTCCTAATGGTAAAACTTAATGCATTATGTTAAAACAGAGTATTGAAAAATACAATTTATCATACATAAATCATTGCACCAGTGAATGACCGCCTATCCACCAGTTAATGACCGGTGTTTCCCCAGTGAATGACCGGTCATTCATTGGTATCAGAATACCAACTATTTAGAATGAATGTACCAGTGAATGACCATTAAAAATAGGTCAATTGGGACAAAAGCCACCACACAAAAAATACACACAATAATTGGGTAAATATTGTATTTCTTGCAAATGAAATATAAAAAAAATTGTACAGACTCTAAAAGAATTTACATTGAAAATAGTTTAAAGTACCACCATTTTGGAACTGAAAGTTATACAAAAATGAAATTTAAACCAAATGTTAATCTTACCTACAAAATTTTATTATTTATTTATCATCATCGTTTTTGAGACAATGAGATTTATATAAAATAAAATGCAAACAGACCGACAGACACAAAATACATGTTACACCGAATTGTAAAATTGTATTAACACCACTCTGCCTCCTCGCCACCGAATAAGCTGTTAAGATTCTCACAGAGTCGAAGCTGGAACCCTGTATATTAACAACACTAACCATTTCCAGATCGTTAAAATAGAGATTCTAGTGAATGACCACTGTTCTTGTGTAGTAAATTTCCGTAAACATTAAGCCCCGGTCAAATTTTGGTTTATTGTACCCACATGATTTCTGATGTTTTTTTAGTGCTTTCAGCACTTAATCTGCCAGAAAACAATGTTCCAAACGTTTAAAGAAAATTGATCAAAATCTAGTGAATGACCGAAATGGTCATTCACTGGTTATACCAATAGTTGTGATCCAGTAAATGATCGACTGTATAATTATATTTTTGGTTATGATTTTGGTATGTTATGATTTTGGCGGAAGGGTAGGCCCATATAAGATAATGCTAAACTTTGCGAAACTCTTGCACACTTTTCTCAAGAACTACCAAAGGTACAACAATGAAATTTTTGTATGTTGTTGTAGAGGCATGTTGCCATGGTTTAACATCTTGGTTTTCTAAATTTTCAAAAAATATTATTTGAATGATAAAAATAAAAAAATGACAAAATATTTGTTGTTTATTCAATACATTAGTATTTTTAATTTATGAAATATGTAACATAAAATAAAAATCTCATGTTAAACCACTTAAAAGGCTTATTTAAATATGTGGTAAAAATTTCAAGGCTCTATCTCTTATGGTTCCTGAGAAAAGTGTGCAAAAACCCAAAAAACAGTAACTTTCGGGAAATCGCGATATAAGTTAGACCATGTAGTAGCCTAGGTAACGATTTCATAATGCTAGATAATTTGAAGACAGGTCCTACCTTAAAACAAACCAGCACCATAAGCTGGTACTTATTGTTTATGGTACTTCTAAGGGCTGGTACTTATTGTTTATGTCACCTATCTTTCGCTTAGATGCACTGATAACTTCTGGTTGAGTTTCAGATTGAGGGCTAGGCCTAGGATCTGGGGTAGGCCTAGTCGATAGCTCATCATCTCCACTTACACTTTCACTATCACTCATACACAGTGAAGACTGATAAGCAACTAATTTAGACACTCCTACATTCTTCCGTTTCTTGAAAACAGTACGTCTTCTTTCACCTTTTCGCATTTTGAAAAAAAACTGTAGCAATGTTTTCAAACGAAGTAGGTTAGTAAACAAATACTAAAGTAAACAGAAATATAACCTGTAACCTACACATCAGCTGCTAGCATCAGACGTCTGTAAGCAGTGTAGCCAACGTAGAAACAAAAAATCATGCCACTAACTTTAGAGGAGGTATTATATAAAAAGTTGCTCTGAAGGTGATTAGGAGGCCCTCCCAGGGTGCTTCGTGGGCGTGTAACACATTTTTTAAATCTAAATAAATCAAATCAATATTTTATAAAGTATAATGTGTTTTAAATCAATTTATTCGGGAAATACTGTAGAATATTAAAATGCAAAAAATAAAATTTGAAGAAAAAAAATATTTTAGCCTACCCTGACCCCTTTAAAATGAGTACAGAACTGTACCTTAACAGGTTTACTGTTAATTACATTTATTATATTGCAGTTTCAATCAATAATTAAAGAACAATGAAGAATACAGCTATAACCTTGTTTGTACGATACGCTATAGTGGGGAAGGTCTAAGATGAACTGGGTGGAACACTTAATTTTGTTTGTGTTACAAACAGATGTTTGACACTTTCTTTTTGAACCAGTGACAGGGAGGATCCAGATCAGAATCCGAAGTTACTTTCAAGACCGTTTGTGATAGACTAGGCAAAAGGTAAAGCTTAATATACTGTTTTTTATACGAAACGGTCATTCACTGAGGGGTGGTCATTCACTGGTGCACTCACCCTAATTCCTAATTATTTGACGAAACCCTAAGTCATAGTGATGGATAACGCTTCTTACCACAGTATAAAATCTTCAAAAAAGCAGAAACAGTGTATTTTACCAAACAAGTTAAAGCAATACAGTATTTCATATTTTGTAATAGTTTATAGTTAAAGATAGTTACCTATCTTTCGCTTAGATGCACTGATAACTTCTGGTTGAGTTTCAGATTGAGGGCTAGGCCTAGGATCTGGGGTAGGCCTAGTCGATAGCTCATCATCTCCACTTACACTTTCACTATCACTCATACACAGTGAAGACTGATAAGCAACTAATTTAGACACTCCTACATTCTTCCGTTTCTTGAAAACAGTACGTCTTCTTTCACCTTTTCGCATTTTGAAAAAAAAACTGTAGCAATGTTTTCAAACGAAGTAGGTTAGTAAACAAATACTAAAGTAAACAGAAATATAACCTGTAACCTACACATCAGCTGCTAGCATCAGACGTCTGTAAGCAGTGTAGCCAACGTAGAAACAAAAAATCATGCCACTAACTTTAGAGGAGGTATTATATAAAAAGTTGCTCTGAAGGTGATTAGGAGGCCCTCCCAGGGTGCTTCGTGGGCGTGTAACACATTTTTTAAATCTAAATAAATCAAATCAATATTTTATAAAGTATAATGTGTTTTATATCAATTTATTCGGGAAATACTGTAGAATATTAAAATGCAAAAAATAAAATTTGAAGAAAAAAAATATTTTAGCCTACCCTGACCCCTTTAAAATGAGTACAGAACTGTACCTTAACAGGTTTACTGTTAATTACATTTATTATATTGCAGTTTCAATCAATAATTAAAGAACAATGAAGAATACAGCTATAACCTTGTTTGTACGATACGCTATAGTGGGGAAGGTCTAAGATGAACTGGGTGGAACACTTAATTTTGTTTGTGTTACAAACAGATGTTTGACACTTTCTTTTTGAACCAGTGACAGGGAGGATCCAGATCAGAATCCGAAGTTACTTTCAAGACCGTTTGTGATAGACTAGGCAAAAGGTAAAGCTTAATATACTGTTTTTTATACGAAACGGTCATTCACTGAGGGGTGGTCATTCACTGGTGCACTCACCCTAATTCCTAATTATTTGACGAAACCCTAAGTCATAGTGATGGATAACGCTTCTTACCACAGTATAAAATCTTCAAAAAAGCAGAAACAGTGTATTTTACCAAACAAGTTAAAGCAATACAGTATTTCATATTTTGTAATAGTTTATAGTTAACATAAATAGAGTGTGTATTAAACATTAAGTATACAGTGATAAAATGTTAAAGTATAATGCAGTTTCAACAGTTAGTGTAAGTTATTGACTGAGCAAACTGAAAAACAAATTTACCGTAGGCCTAAAATAAATTGATTAGTTAGTAGCTATTTAAAACATTTGCAACTAATCAACTAAGTGCCTGTGAAAAGACACACATACCGTTTTTTCTTAAATTATTATTGCACCCGTATGCGACACAATAAGGCATCGTTAATCAAAATTACTCAGAGCGCAAGAGTATAACCCTCGCAACATAACTTGACGAATGAATTTTCACTACTATTCAGTTAAAATGATTGGATAATCAGCTGTTCTATAAAATTGCATGCAACGTAATCTCGATGTTCTTGTGATGTGAAGAAACTTTGTGATCTCTTGAAGATATGATGGACTCATGTATTTTAATTTTAAATTAGTTGCTTTTTACCTCAATGATTGTTAAATCATAGGTGTCATGACAATTGTCAAACCTTAATAAAGAAAGGAAAAAAAATCTCGATGTTTTTGGAAAAGTACCCCCTCTTCTCCCCTCGCCCTACCCAGGTGTTTTTTGCCATTCGTCAACTTATGTGGCGTGACTTATAGTCGCTGCAATGACAGTGGCCGTTCATAGCCGCTCGACGCTGGGTATTGTGCGACGCACGCGCACTCACGTGCCTGTCTCTCCTCCACCATAGGCGCAGCCCGGCGTCAAACAGCGAGCCACATTGCCAGTCTATAGTATTCCTTGGTCGCTGGCGCCTTCACGTCTCTTGATACTACTTCTTTGTTGCACTGTCCGTCATGTAGTGACTTGCAACTGGCATTTAGGAAACCTCGTGGATTTTTAATGTTAACTTTATTTGGCATTTATTTGGCAGTAAATGTTTAATTATGAAGAATAAACGGTATATTTTTCAGTGTATTATTTTACTTTTGTAGTACCAGGGGGGCCGACCTTAAGTTCGGTAACATTATTACTTTCGTTTTCACACAAAGCTCGTTCGCTCCACTCTCTTGCCCTCTACCATTTTGAAAACAAGCTCGTTCCGACGTAACTTCCGACGTATTTGACCTTTTGAGGTTTTGTTTTTCGGGTATGTCCTCTCCTTATTAAGACCTTTAAAATTATGTATAGCATGGCTATGGACTAAGAAAAATTTTTCGAAACTCCCTCTATGGGACGTCCATGTAGAGGGTGGTTCAAGGGCAGTATGATGGGCATATGTCAGTCAAGCTATCGATATTTGCCAAGGTAATTGTACAAGCAAACGTTTGCCGCAAACCGGACCTCAAAAGGTCAAGTATTTCTAATATTATTACATTTTTATGCGTTAAGATTAAAATTTGATTTTTATTCTAAGTTTGACAGGCTGCCATTTACGACTCAAGAAACCTTTTGAGATGGGGTTTGCGGCATTGAATTCTACTACTTAAGAGCTTTAATTTGATATACATAAACCTATTTTTCGACGAAAGACTTATTTCTGACTCCACGAGGGCCATCCAATCATTTTTTGGCATGTTGCCCATTGGGGATTTCAGGGGACTTTTGTGAGGTAGGTCAGGGGATGACATAGAACACATTTCAGCAAAAATTGGCTGTCCAAAATTTTTTTCATTTTCCAGCCATATTTTGGCTTAATTTTACTACACTAAGCATTTTACAAGTTCAACTTCACATGCAAAGGTTAAACCATGTTTAATAGAACGCCCGCACAGTACAGCGACGACAACAGTGTGTGGCCTAAGGATGGCTTCCTGCCCCACTGTCATCTGTCAGCAGGGCGGCAAAGAGACGACAGAGCGCAGGCGTAGGGTGTCCGTCTGGCACACCGAAACTGCAATCAAAATTTTAATCCTCAAAGAGGTTCGTTAATTTCACAACTGGTATTATCCACAAGCCATCGCTTATAACATCCACAATTCGCGACCTCCAAGTAGCTGGATTACAGGACGTCGCCACCGTCCTGTCAACAATTTCGGCACGAAAGTTTGGCCAGTGCCCAAGCGGCTTGACATTTAAACTTTGAGATCCAATGGGGGGGGGGAGCCCCGGAACCTTATGATACCTCTTTTATTTTCCCTTAGGTCCTTTACATTCAGAGCCATCATACTTAACCCTATATTTTTAATAACTCGAAATATTTCATGTGGACCGATTCATTTTGTTATTTAGCAACATTCCATGCAAATGCATTCACAGGAACTAATCGTCGATATCCTCGAGAACTCAGTATAAAGGTAACATGTTTGTTACATTCGCCGCCGTATGTAACACACTCGCTTATATTGCTTACTTAAAATTTTACTTACATGAGAGAGCTTAAAAACTTAAAACTTAAACTTAAAATCATTATTTCTAGAGGGCGCTTTAAAGTGTTGACCAACTTTTATTGTAAGTTCTTCAATGTGAATTTTAATTTAACAGCTGATTACCTTCAGATGAATTTAAATAGCCAGATAGTAAACAAAAATAGATCTCTGTCACTTCATAATCAACATTCACGTACTGTAGGTGAGTTTCACTCATACAGGATCATAAAATGCGCAATTGGCGCACGGGCCACCTCGTAGGAATATGATTCTGCTCATCTACAGGACTATACCTTTCTAACGGTATGCACGGATTTATCCTACGATGCACACGAGCTAAGGAAAAAGGAGGAAATAAAACATGCTTGCGTCTTAATATATAGATTCACTTTTACTATAAAGCTTTGTCGACACACCCATTTGTTGACAACACATGATCTGTGTCTGGGCGGGGCCTACGAAAACTAACGGGCCTGCATACATTTTTGGTCAAAGTGATGAGATGCGGTCGAATTTCAGATAATCCTCTAATAATTCTTTATGGGGTATTTGGGGTATATATTTCTTAATGGGGTATTTTGGGGGCAGAACCAAATTTTCTAATGTAAACCCCTATTGAGTAACCACTCATTTTAAACAGTTTATCAAGAGAAAATGAATGGCCAAAACCGGAGGTCGATATCTCATCTTTAACCAAAATGGCAGGCATTTTAAAATTTGAGATGGGTTGATTGACATTCAATAAAATTTAATCTGTAAATAGCTATTTTAGGAATACAAATTTTTAGAATTATTTTGAATTGAACCAACTAATTCATTCCTGCTACTTAATTAATTCTAAAATAATTCCAGTTTTTCTTCTTTTTTAAAACCTTTTTTTAATTTAATTTTAACGAATGTCAATCAACCAATCTCGAATTTTAAAATGGCTGCCGTTTTAGTTAGAGATGAGATATCGACCTCCGATTTGTGCCATTCAATTTTTCTCGATAAACTGTTTAAAATTAGAGGTCACTCAATAGGGGTTTACATTTGAAAATTTGGGGCTGAATTTGGAGATAATTATTATTTTTTAAGTAGAAATTATGTGTAAAAATGTAAAATGAGAAGATATCATTTAAATTTACTTTAAAAAAAATTAAATACTCGCCTAAGACATAATAATTATAGTTAACTAGCCTAGAATTATAGTTAAATATAATTAATTACAACTGTATAGGTAATTACAACTAAATGTTGATCCAAAACAAGCCAAAACGGCTTGTAAACATACAGACGACAGGTGAGTGCGGGGTGTCGCGTGACTTTGCGCATGCGCAGGACGCTTTGACTGTTAGTGACTGTCGACGAAACAAGATTTTTGCCTGCTGCACTTTTTGACTAAAGACGCCTGTCCGCGTCTTCACGCCTCGCCTCGCCTCGCCTCTTGCAGTGTGTGGGGCTCCATAAGCGCCAATGCTTTCTCTGTCACTCAAGACGCCTTTAGTCAAAATGCCTCGCCTCGCCTCGCCTCGTCTGTTGCAGTGTGTGGCCGGCCTACAAGCAGGCACGAGCGTCTAGATCTAGCACACTTTAATTCGAGGTCGGGAAGTTCCGGCCATCATCGTAACTGTTCGGCTCCCAGCCTGTGCATGTATCTAGGACGAGCGTTAGGGACAGCACATACTGCGAGTTATGTCGCCCGTAACGATGAAAGCCGGAAACCCCGAACGTTTGATATATTTTGTCAAACTGTGTATTTAAATCTTACCTAGCGAATGTGCTTACATACCAAATTTCATCATTATGGTATTCTTTTTATTATCCCCATAAACCCCGTTGGTTTGCTAAGTTCCGGTAGCCTATATATAAGTTAAACGCTTTCCAATGTACACACCAATGAATGTACATGTATTGAATGTTATCAAGATATGTCAATAAATGAGCAAGATCTAAGTTTGTTGATTTCCCATAAGATTAACATGAAAATATATATTTTTGGATTTTCTCCATAACCACTTATTATTCAATAATACTAAATTGTTTGTTTTTTAGCTCTTATAAGTGGTCAAGTTCAATTATTTGAATTTCAAAATTTAAGGTTAATAAAGCCAAAAACCTGCCTCACACTAAATAAATAAATAAGTAAATGCTTCCTGTATGTATGTAATTTATACCATAGATATATGTCTATTTCACATTCAAGTTGTAGGGCTGGCTGCTAATATGACTAAGATCTTATATAATAATAATCTTAATAACTGAAAAAAATAAAATGAAAAATAACAGGGTACCTACCAGGCTTTGGTCTTACCGTGCCTACTACCGTATAGTAGAGTAGCGTATTCCCTAAAGGGAAATTTGCTCCGACCTCCGAGGGTGTACCCGCTCCCGGCCAATGAAGGGCCGCCTCTTGCCGCACGATGCGCTGGTGAAACAAAAGTATGGATTTTCAAAACCAAAACACGAAATTAAAGGAGAATGAGCAGGCCGCCTTTAAGCGCAGCTCAAAACTGCAGAGGTCTCCGACCTCGAAGACTGGGACGCCGACGGGGGGAATTAAAGCCTCCCCTCCGCCGATCCCGTTCAAGGCTGCTGGTGTCGCCGGATCGTCGGCCGTAACCGGAAAGGAGAAGGATGAGGTTAAGCTGGGTATGGGGGTGACTGAGCCGGTAACACCTCTAGCCGGGATGCAAGGAATTCCTCCCAGGAAGAGTCCTCTTCGTCCGGCATTCGAGATGCAAATGCTTCGGCAGCAGCAGGACGATGCCAACGAGGAGGAAGACTCATGTCTGAAGAAAATGAACGATCTTTTGAAGGAGATGGCCAAGGCTCTCCTTATTCAGAAGAACGTCAACAAGGCGATTAAGGACGGAATTCCAAAACTCGAGGATTTCCTTGGCGAAATCGAGGAATGCCGGAAGATCAGGCTGAAGGCAGTGAAGCAGGAGCGCGACGTTATGAACCGAGTTATGTCTGCTTCGCCTCAAGCTCATCTGGCTGAGTCCCAGACTCAAGCCAGAAAGCGAAAGAAGAGGCAGAGCGGTTCTTCGCCGGAAAGCCCTGAGCTTGTTGAGGTGGACTCAGTGCCGAGACCGGTTTTTGTCACTGCGGCATCGCAGACATCTCCTGTCCAGGCTACTCAATCCGCCCCGGGCGCTGTCGCGATTCCAGCGGCTACTCCTGCAGAGGTTCCTGCTCCGGCGGCTAATCCTGTCTTGGCAGCAAACTCTGCCTCAACACCTTTGGGGGGCTGGAAGACGCGCCTGTCTAAGAAAGAAAGGAGGAGGCAGAAGCAAGTGGAGGCAGCTTCGAAAAGTGCGTCGAGGGTGGAGCGGACGCAAGTCTCAAACCCGGTGGGGGAGGCCTCTGGCAAGTCTGTCAGAAAGCCTAAACAACCCAGGCCTAAGAAGCCCAGGACGGAGGCAATCTTGATCAAGCCCTTAGGGGGGCGATCTTTTGCTGATGTTCTGGGTCAGATTAGATCGCAGGCCAAACCGGAAGAGACCGACACCGTTATCAAGTCTATTCGGCGAACCCAGAACGGGGATGTCCTCCTCGAACTGGGGAAGTCGAGTGACAAGATCGGTTTTGCCGCTTCCCTCAAGACTGCACTTGGGGACAAAGGCTCCATCAAGGCCCTAGAACCGAAATGTTCGGTCGAGATTCGGGACCTTGATGCCCTCTCCACCGAAGATGAGGTGACCCGTGCGATCCAGGTGGCACTCCCGGAGATACCGGCTGATGGAGTGAGGGTATGGCTGACAAAGCCTAACCGAAGTCAACTCAGGATGGCTGTTGCTGAGATGGGCGAAAAGCACGCCAATAAGCTGCTTAGCCTTCAGCACCTCAGAGTCGGTTGGGTCAGTTGCAGGCTCAAACGGAGGGTGGTAGTTTCGAGATGCTTCCGCTGTCTCGGTTTCGGCCACTCCTCCCGAAACTGTAACGGGCCCGACAGGAGTGCCAACTGCTTCCAGTGTGGAGGCCAGGGCCACAAACGCAAGGAATGTTCCTCGAGCCCATCCTGCTTCCTCTGCAAGGATTCAGGCTCCAGTGCCCTCGGTCACTTACCCGGGTCTGGTCAGTGCGGTGCCTTCAGAGCCGCACTTGAACAGGCAAAAGGCAGCGGCCGGTAATTCGCATCCTCCAGGCCAATCTTCATAGATCCTGGGGAGCTGATAACCTTCTAGATCAGCTCGCCCGAGAACTTGGTGCTGACGCGCTCCTTATCAGCGAACAGTATCGGGACAGAGACCCAAACATTTGGATCTCCGACAGCCTCGGTACTGCTGCATTTTGGGCGCGTAATACACAGGATGTCTTGGTGCGGAGTCACGGGCGCGGCCGAGGATTCGTCTGGGTTCGGTGTAGGGACGTGACTATCTTCAGTTGCTACCTCACACCCAACGAGGCCGTCCAGGACTTTCGCGACAAGATAGATAGCCTAGAGGAGTGCGTTCTCGGCACCACCGGGCATGTCGTCGTTGGTGGCGATTTCAACGCCAGGGCCGTCGAGTGGGGAATGCCCTCTACCAGCTCCCGGGGGAAATACATCCTGGATTTCATCGCCAGGGCCGGTCTTGTCGTCCTCAACCAGGGCGACACACCTACTTTTCGGCGCCCCGGGCAGAGAGGCACGATCCCTGACGTCACCTTTGCGTCTGAGTCGCTCCTTCCGAGGATCTCTGGCTGGAGGGTTGTCGAGGACTACACGGGTAGCGACCACCAATACATCGTGTTTGACCTGCATGATCAGGCAAATCGTCGAGTTTCCGCATCTCGGGAAGGGCCACGCCGGTGGAACACCAACAAACTGGACGTGGTCAAGTTCACCGAAGTCATCTCTCGGGGAGCGCAGGGGAATCCTGGTGAGGCTGGAGCCGAGGCTCTAGTAACATCCACGATGGAACTTATCGTCTCGGCCTGCGACCAGTCTATGCCGCGAAGGAAACCCCGACGCGACAAACAACCCGTTTACTGGTGGACTGAAGAGATTGCGGAACTCAGAAGAACATGTTTAAGAACTAGACGAGCCGCCACTAGAGCGAGAATTCCCGCAGACAGAGTTCGTAAGTCGGAGGCCTATAAAGCTGCGAGAAAATCTCTCCGCCAGACGATCAACAGGAGCAAGGCGAATAGCTGGAGGAGACTTCGTGACGACGTTGATTCCGACCCGTGGGGCCTGGGTTACAAACTTGTAACACAGAAACTCGGCGCCCGCTCTCCACCTTCCATCATGGAGGGCGCCACCATGGGGAGGATCGTCGCTGCGTTGTTTCCTGAACATCCACAGCGACCGCCGGTTGACTTCGGACGGGTAGAGGACGTTCCACTTTTCACTTTCGAGGAGCTGGAAACCTCCGTTCTCTCCCTGAAGAGCAACAAGGCTCCTGGCCCGGATGGGATTCCCAGTGAGGCTTTAAAGAAAGTATTTTTAATCAACGCTGACTTGTTGTTGAGAATGTACAATGCCTGTTTGGTAGAAGGGGTGTTTCCGGCTCCCTGGAAAACAGCCAGGCTTGTACTGATCAGCAAGGGCAAAGGTGATCCCGAGCTGCCGTCGTCCCACAGGCCTCTCTGCATGTTGGACACGGCTGGGAAGCTGTTCGAGAAGCTGATCCGTTCCCGCCTGACTTCTGCCGTGGAAGCTGCCGGGGACTTATGCCCCCGTCAGTACGGCTTTAGAAAGGGACGGTCAACGATCGACGCTGTCACCGAAGTTCAGAGAGCTGTGGAGAGAGCCGAGAGCCACAACCATTTCTCCCGCCGAGTAGTGCTTCTTGTTACGCTTGATGTCAAGAATGCCTTCAACTCGGCGAGGTGGGTCGATATGTTGGATGCGCTTCGCAACACCTTTCGTATTCCTGCATATCTGTTGCGGCTCGTCGAGGATTATCTACGCTCTCGAAGCCTGATTTATGACACGAGGGACGGAACGCGGACGATGGAAGTCACTTCTGGTGCCGCACAAGGTTCAATACTCGGCCCGGATCTCTGGAACGTTGCCTATGACAGCCTCCTGAGGTCCGAGATGCCTGAGGAAACCACTTTGGTTGGGTACGCCGATGACGTCGCAGCTCTCATTGCTGCACGCAACGTTGAGCTGGCCCAACTGAAGTTGAACCGAGTTATGCGGGTGGTCAACAACTGGATGTCCGATCACGGTCTCTCACTTGCTCTCAGTAAGACGGAGATCGTGATTCTTACGAAGAAGAGGATCGACACCGTCGTCCCGTTTCGAGTGGGAAGGGAGGTGGTCACATCAACTCGTGCCGCCAAATACCTCGGGGTTATGGTGGACACCAAGTTAAGCTGGAGGGATCAGATCTTCCGTACAGCGGACAAGGCCGCTAAGGTAGTGACTTACCTTAGTAGGCTGATGGCCAATGTCGGGGGTCCCCGATCCAGCAGAAGACGTCTGTTGATGTCCGCGGTCCAGTCCGTGCTTCTTTACGGGGCAGAGGTGTGGGCAGGCGCTCTAGATAAGGAGTGCTACAGGTTGCGACTCGCCCGGGTTCAGCGTCAAGCTGCGCTCCGGGTGTGTTCCGCCTACCGGACAGTGTCCGAGCCTGCCGTCCTGGTGGTCGCCGGAGTCATCCCTGTCAAGCTCTTGGCAGGGGAGAGGAAAGCGATTTATCAGAGACAAGGCGAGATCGGCAAGGACACGGCAAGAACAGAAGAGCGCTCCCGAACCTACCAGCAGTGGCAACACAGCTGGGAGCACGACACCCGAGGACGATGGACTGCGCGACTTATCAAGCAGGTCCAACCATGGGTGGAACGGCGGCATGGGGAGGTGGACTACTACCTGACCCAATTTTTGACAGGTCACGGCTATTTTCGGTCGTACCTGAACCGTATGGGAAAGACCGGTTCACCGGACTGCATTTATTGCCCGGGTGTTCCCGACGATGCGGAACACACATTCTTCCGCTGTCCCCGTTGGGAAGGGCCCCGCCTGGAGGCCACACAAATCTTTGGTGCATTTTCGGTGGACTCGGTCTGCCAAAAGATTTTGGAGGATGAGGGCAACTGGGATTGTTTGTCACAGTTCGTCCGGGGCATCCTCCTGGAAAAGAAAACCGATCTGGACCGTGAAGTGGCCCAGATCCCTTGATCGAGCGGCTGGATAAGGAGCGAGCCCCACGGGCGTAAGCCAAATTTAGGCCTAGCCTGACGTAATGTGACAAACAATTCCAGGTTAGATTCCTAAAGAGTAGAGGAGGTTTTTTAGTGGGTAAACTCGTTTTTAGGGGAGCCCCACACTACAGGCTGGCCACCTGTGTGCGTAATGCATTTTTCCGCCTCTCCCTCAAAAAAAAAAAAAAAAAAAAAAAAAAAAAAAAAAAGGGAAATTTGCTACAAAACTTATTATTGCCAATTAGAATTGTGATTTACAAACTTTTATCACTACTTATGCTGAGTTTTACTTTCATGATGTGTTTGCTGATGGCCTGACAGTTTCCATATTTGTATACCTTACTGTATATATTTTTATTAATATTGAAATAAAAAATTAATATTTAATGTCTTCTATAGCTTAATTAATCTATTATCCTCCCATTTTCATCCTCCACAATTACCTATAATAAATGCAATATGTTTTAAAGGCTATAATGTATAGCGAACGACAAAAATTAAATATCAAGTAGAAAAAATTATATGTAGTTGAAATAAAGGATTTTAAACAAATAAATGTCACTAATAATCAGCTCAGTCTACAGCGGCAACCTTTTTTCATATAAGTTATACAATTTAAAAAAAATTTCAACACTAACATTATATTTTAAGATTTTCTGTACTAAAATCATTCAGACTTTTTTAGATTAATTATTTTTTATAATTTTTAAAAATGTATTCTTCTATTTGTGAAGGTTATGACGTCATGCTTTTTATAAATGTCAAACAGTCGACGGTTTCCTGCCATCATTGTTACTATTCCGGCGATAGACGAGCATACAGATGCGAGCCATGACGTCACTTCATTACGTCATAACTCGCAGTATGTGCTGTCCCTAACGCTCGTCCTAGATACAGCACAGGCTGGGAGCCGAACAGTTACGACGACGGCCGGAACCTCCCGACCTGGAATTAAAGTGTGCTAGATCTAGACGCTCGTCAAGCAGGCGAGTGCGTCTCGGTCGACTGCGCATCAACTTCGCGCATAGCAGGGAACAACCTGAAGTGAACGACTCTTTTCGAACTGTTCTTTATGAACGGTTCTTTTATAACCAGTGGGAATATTTAAACTTTTCATTTTCCCGCCAGTTTTTATAACTAGTGGGAACGATTCGTTTTTATAACTAGTGGGACGGTTTTCGCGTTTATAACAAATGGGATTTCGCGTTTATAACAAATGGGATTATGACAAATGGGACTCCACGATTTTCCCACTAGTTATAAACCAACATCAGTCTGTCCCACTAGTTATAAATTTTATAACTAGTGGGAATGAGTCGTTTTTATAACTAGTGGGACGGTTTTCGCGTTTATAACAAATGGGATTATGACAAATGGGACTCCACGGAACTGAGACCATTATTTTGACACCTCAAACTTTAAAATTGGTCCAGAAATAAAGGAGGAGTAGCGTTAACAAAAAAAGGGCTTCACGTATTATATACTGTATATAGATTTTTGGTCCTACTTACCATTTTAATGAGTTAAAATAAGTTATGAATTCCAATTAAATTTCCTTTTAAAGTTATAAAATAAAAACGATTTTTACACAGTTCTAATTTTGAACGTGGTTCCCACCCCAATCTCCCGAACTACAGTAGATGTGTAAGGTTCGTGCCGTATCGTTGACAACTTTGACGTTCGTCGCCGACCGGAAGTAGGTGTCGCACGCCGGAAGAAGGCGAGTTATCTGGTTGTATCCATTAACAAAAGTACTGAGCAGTTTAGTTGTTATCGGGAGAAAGAGTGAACAATCCTGTCAGAGCGCAGCTGAGAACACACGAGAGTGACGCGACCGACGCGACACCTGGTGGTTGGTGTTACAATGACGAACTGTGTCGGACAACAATGCGACCAAACACTGGCGACAACAACCACTTGCACTGTGGCTCTCTTGATATTGAAACACAATTTGTGAAATCGTTCTAATTTGTTTTTCCTACCACTGCATGGAAATAATCACATTGCCACACTTGTAACCCCTTTGCAAAACAGTTCATTTCCGGTTTCCGGTTTTTCCCGCTCTAGAGCGGCGATGTTCTTTACCGCATACTAGATCAAACAGCAATTTTAAGTCAGCTGTTATTACAAACCATGCAACAGCTGTTGATCATTGTTGTCGTTTAGTAATTGCTTCTTTTTTAGTTTGAGGTTGTTTGATAGTTAACAGTGTGTTCCAACAGAAACAAATTAAAAACAATCTAAATGACATTTTGTATACAATAAACTATGTAATCTGTAGCGATTATGTTGGTAGGAAAAATCTTGTGTGTATTACGAGCGCAAATAGTCATTGCCGCTCTCGAGATGTTTGGCCGCCCTCAGCTGACGCTTCGTGCGGCCATCTAGTGGCAATGACGTACTTGACGCTCTTATTTCACAAATAGTTATTGTGTGAACTTACTTGCAACTGTTTTCAAGGATCGCTAACTTTGTTTCTTTGCAATTTCTCCCAACCCTATGCGTATAGAAGGCCACAAGGAAAATTTCTTGAAGAATGAACATTGATGCTACACGCTTCTGTATTATTTCGGATTTTAAAATTGTGCAGTATACTGATAAATTGCATAGAGAGTTAGCTTAATTGTGTCAATTACATTTTATCGAGCGAGTGAATATCAGTTTTTTTTTTTTTTTTTTTTTTTTTTTTTTTTTTGTGCAATGTAATTGAAATTATTTTCTACTTTTACTGTGACCTTGAACACAAAAAATTAAAACTGTCTATTTTTGTAGAAATACTTTTAAGGAAACCATACTCGTACTGTTGTTTAGTGATTTTTAGTGTACTTATTTTTTGTGTCTGCCACCGAATATGAACTCTTTATCTATATAATAAACTTATTTGATGGAATATTTAACCAGGCTTCGCCTTTGGGACCCTATTTTACCCTTAAAATTGTATATTCCTTTGTCGTAACTGGAAGTTATTTTATGTTGGCTTAGATTTAATAAACTGCAAGTTATTTTATGTTAGTTTAGATTTAATGAACTGAAAGTTATTTTGTGTTAGTTTAGACGTTTAGTTCTTAAATGATTTTGTTTTGTTTCTTTCTATCTTTTATGTATTTTGAGGAAATAAATAATTTATTTATACTGTTATCATTAACCAAACCCTGGCCTGTGAGATATTTTTTAAGTTAGTCGATCGTCTTTATAATATTATGTATTGTATTAGGCTATCTACATTACTTCTTGTATTGCATTATATATAAACTCTTAAAAAACGATTTAAATTTATAACAAGTTCTTTCCAATTTGTTAGACTATGCCAATGAAAGACCAGGAGATAAACATATTTATGAAACATAAATAAATGTCATCGTTGCATAAAACAAGGTACTGTAAATATAGTATTCAATACCGCTTGACGAAGATAAATAAAAACTAAATTATCAAATGAGAACAAATAATTAAGGTACTCGTAAATTATAACACAAATCTCAATCCAGAGGGTCCCTAAGCTAAATATTTAAACCGACCTTTTATAAGGTGGAAACAGAAGGTCAATTAAGAGTGACAATATTTCAGGAAAGCTTTGGAGGGAGAGCACGCCAAATTAAACCCGGGTCCGATGGAACAAAGGCGCATACTCTGCAGAATGAATGGGGATAATGTGATTATGACAAGAAGAATGAGGATAAGCCGCGGCTGAGAGCGTCAGATAGGTCTTATACCTCGCCATTGAGAATGCGCCAAATCACGCCTTCATTTGGAGCTCGGGGCCCGCAGATAACAAAAGAGGATTAGGCGCCGATTTTAAACGCTCCCCTGTAATAGCTAGGAGGGGTAGAAGTGGTTATTCACGATTAGATGAAGATATTATGGACTATAAACGCTCCGGTTGTGTGCTCAACCTACAATACCCCCCCCCCCCCACCGGCGGCGCGCTCCGCCGTTAGATTTAATCAAAATTGATTTTTTGTTTATCACTTTTCGCCCCCCGCGAGAGGAGGCGCTACAAATTGGCGGAGACAAGAGACATTCGATGCGCATTGATTTCTGCGGCCACCCCCCCCCCCCTCCCCCAACAGAGCCCCACGGTGGTGACGCGACCTGGTGGTGGAATCGGTCACCAAGTCAACTCGGACACTCCTGCCGAGATTTGGACTTTCCTCTTTATCAGTCATCCCTCAGATGTGATTCACACTAAAATAAAATCAATAAATAAAATCCCAAAAATTATGTTTTAATATTCTTTGTTCTCCTCTGATTCTTGGAAATATTTTCGCGAAATCTTTTTCTCAAGAATGTTCTGAAATGAGTTAAAAAATAATTGCTTTTATATAATGATTTTTTAATTGATTTTTTTATTTTTTTTTCTCTGCACAAAATTCTTTTATTAAAAAAAATATTAAGAAATTAAGAGAAGGTTCTTATATTACACAGTTTTTATTTCATGATTTAAGACATACGTAGGCCTATACTATTAGTGGACCTATAGACCAATTATAAATAAGATTAAAAACGAATTTTCTCTACATTCTTTTATTAAAAGTATACAGGGTATACCGGAGCTCTCTGGAATTCTTTTTTAATTTTGTTCATTTCATCGAGACAAACACATTTTAGTATTTAGTATATAACCATCTTTCGTGGGTCTCCGGGGCGTAGTTGTCTAGTTGTGGCCTAGTCCGCCCGTATGCAATTTTTGTTTTAACTCATGAGATCTTAAAAACCACTTGAGACATTGAGTTAAATTTAGCATGACTATTACGTATATCAAGACGGTTTTACTCATGAATTTTTATTTTCTGTCATTGTCTGTTTCAAAATGGTGGCCATTTTAAATTTACAAAGTTTATAGGCAGTATAAAACACTTACAATGTGCATATTTTAATTGTCTATTCCTTAATACCAAGTTTAAAATCATTCGACTGTGCACATTCGGAAACCTTCACCAGTTTTAAGCAAAAAAGATCACTTCTAAATAATTTTTGTTGCAGCTCAAACATCATATCTGTGGTTAGGCTCTTCGAATCGCAAACAACCTTTTTCACGTTTCGTAGTTTTGTTGAAAATTACCTGGAATACCGTGCTAGGTTGTTAGCTTTTAGATTCCACAGAAATTATCTCCGTTTGATTCCAAGAATGAAAATAGGATGTGAAAATGTTTTGACCACGATGTCTTTAAAGTTTTGAAGGCAGTTTAATGTGACCTGGCGTGTCATGGATTATTTCCAGACGAGCCGTCGGAGTGTCGTCCTCGCCCGGATCGTCCGTGTCGCCTCGCGGTCCTTCGATAACCGATGATTTACACCCATAATCCCCTCTTCTGGATCTCTGTGAGTTCGGCTCCACGACCGATAACCGCCTCAGCCACCGATATTATTGTCTTCTCCATGTTTGTTTGGCGTCACTCCTCCCAATAGTTAGAGTTCTGTATCAGTTAGTAATTCATTCAATTTATGCTCCTCACTTTAAAATTATGTTATTAGAAAATTAAATACTATAAAGAAAATTATTAAAAACACATCAAGAGCCGACTGGAAGTAAATTGCAGAAATCCAGTACATTATGTACGTTTTCTAAGGGGGGTTTTCTAATGGTATATTGTGTCTTTTAGCAAATTTCTTCAAAATCGGAAAATTAAGAGCAAAATTGATCTCCCTCAATCTTTAGGGCCATTACCTCTTAAAACGTAATTAAATTAAATACAAATATCCACTATGAACTGAGTACCAAAGATTCTTTGATCGATAAAATATCATAAAACCAAATTGATAGTTAAATCCAGAAAAAAACAATACAAAGTCAAAATATCGATTGATTGAACCTATTTACTATTTACAGCTATATTATTAACTGTCGTTTATTTTTTCCTGTGATCTGGGTTCTACCTTTTTTTATTTAATTTTTAATTATTTGTAGGGCTATATTGTAAAAATTGTAGCCAAATTTTTAATTATTTGTTAAAACATTAACTTTTTTACTCTCCAGATGATGAATTTATTGTATTGGTAACTAGCAGTTACCCGGCGCGCGTTGCTGCGCTCAAATTAAGTTGTTTACATAAATAAAGCTATTTAAATATAATAAAAAAAAGATAAGTTTAGTTTTAAGTTTTTTAATATAACAAAAAAAGTCAATGGCATAGAAAGTAAGTATCTATCTATTCTATATAATACGTGATGCCCTTTTTTTTGTTAACACTACTCCTCCCTTATTTCTGGACCAATTTTAAAGTTTGAGGTGTCAAAAGAATGGTCTCAGTTCGTAGTTTTGCAATAAGGTTTTAGATTTTTGATATTTTAATTCTGAAGCTCACGGGAAGCACTCAAAGTTCAATTTTTGTCCATAAGATTAACATGGGGAACAATTTATATTGAATTGCTAAATAAAACAGCTGTTGATAGTTAAACAAACAAATAAATATGTTAAAAGCTGAATAGAAGAAAATGAACTGGTACTGAAATATCAACATAATTTCAATAGGAGTGTCTAATCTGATCTTTTAACCTTTTCTCACAATGTAGCTGGTAGATTTTGCTTGAAGGTTTTATTAACGAGTATTTGGGCACAAAAATAAATTTTGTAACTTAACCCTAGAAAAATTTATTTTTGTTTACGAAAACAATTTTGGAAATTGAAATTTTTCACATGGGCCTTATTGGTCGTCCGACTGGTATTGAAACAATAATAAAAGGTAACAAATAATAAAATGGATCACTTAATTTGTGTGCATGGGTTTTCAAACCCATGCAACTATATAACTATTTCAAACCCATAAACTATAAGGAAAAGGGATAGTTGGTTGTAAGTGCAATAACCTTTTTATTTACTATTATAGGATAAACATGTTTTAAGCAGAACGCTACACATATTATTCATTACACATAAAATTCATACTATAGAAACCAATAACACAAACATGAATCTCAGAAAAACTAATAAAACTTCAGCCATTTATCATAGAACATAATTTTATGAAAATCATATTAAATGTAACTATAACTATACCAAAATTTACAATAACCTTCCTATACTGAAATTAAGAATATGAATTCAGACACATTTAAAAAGACATTAAGAAGATATATTATTGATAAGAGCATTTATTCAATGGAAGACCTTTACAAAATAAAATAAGAAATTATGAATTTTAAATTAATTTTTTGTTTATAGATAAGTTAATGATGTATAGGCTAATGCAATTCCTTAATTGTCAGCCGAATAAATGTTGATTGATTGATTAAAAAACCTGTGTAAAAGACAACATTTAAAAGCTTTTTACCTCCAGTATAGAAAACACGCTTATTACAAAAATGGTTTTTATAAAGAGAAATTTTAACCAAAATAAAAATGCCACTAAAAACAAAATGGACCACACCAACAAAGATGAAGATTCTCTTAATTTTTGTGATTTCTTTATTTAAATTTTGTAATGTCATGGAGAGTTAAGTTAAAGAGGATTTAGACATAAATAGTAATGTGGACTCATTCACTATGTCATTGACTACCTCATACAGTACTACAGTATTACAAAAACAGCCGCAGTGAGTTATAACTCATACTGGACCGGGGAGTGATGAAATGTTGATTATTTTTCTGTTGTCATTTACGTTTTATGTTTGATGAACTATGTGGATCCAACATCTGTGAATTTATTCAAAATTTTATAGGAGGGTTTAGACAAAGACCCTAAGACATATCGGCAAAAGAACAACTACGTAATCTTAGATAATTCAGACCTAAAAGAACGAGCATCACATCTCAAAACTATCACATTGGGAAGTTGGAAAATTGGTAATGAAGATCGATCGATGAAACACCAATAATGTACTATCTGATTTTCACTATAATGAAATTTTTTTTAAGTATTACCATGGAGCAAAGTTTGATCACCAGGTACCCTAATAAATGCAGCGCATTGCGCTGCACAGGTACCCCTAGTATTAATATTAGTGTAAGGCCAAAGGAGAAACAGGCATTTTGCAAATTTAAACCCAGAATAGTCAAAGTTTGCCTTGTATCTTATTGATCGTAATTGCAAATGTAAGAGCACCTATGAGCAAAGAGTCACGTCCTTGTCAAATTTCAACCCCGGAGGCCCTAAATTAATTTTAAAGTCCAGTGGAGCTGGAGCACAGCCCTACTAAAAAATATATTTGCAAAACCATTCTTGGTGAATACCTATGAGCAAAGAGGCACGTCCATGTTAAATTTCACCCCTGGTGGCCCTGAAGTAATTTTGAAGTCCAATGGGCAGAGCCCTAAAAAGCTTCAAAAACTATATTTGCAAAATTGTTTCTTAGTGAGTACCTATGGGTAAAGAGCATCGTCCATCAAATTTCAACCCCGGTGGCCCTAAAAAAACTATATTTGCAAAACCGTTTACTAGTGAGTACCTATGAGCAAAGAGAATCGTCCATGTCAAATTTCAGCTCCTGAGGTCCTAAAGTAATTTCAATGTTCAGTGAGGCGGAGCCCTAAAGTGCTTAAAAAACTATATTTGCAAAATCGTTTCTTAGTGATTACCTATGGGTAAAGAGCATCGTCCATCAAATTTCAACCCCGGTGGCCCTAAAGTAATTTTTAAGTCCAGTGGGGGTGGAGCCTTAAAGAGCTTAAAAAACTATATTTGCAAAACCGTTTCCTAGTGAGTACCTATGAGCAAAGAGAATCGTCCATGTCAAATTTCAGCTCCGGAGGTCCTAAAGTAATTTCAATGTCCAGTGAGGCGGAGCTCTAAAGTGCTTAAAAAACTATATTTGCAAAATCGTTTCTTAGTGTGTACCTATGGGTAAAGAGAATCGTCCATCAAATTTAAACCCCGGTGGCCCTAAAGTAATTTTGAAGTCCAGCGGGGTGGAGCCCTAAAGAGCTTAAAAAACTATATTTTCAAAACCCTTTACTAGTGAGTACCTATGAGCAAAGAGAATCGTCCATGTCAAATTTCAGCTCCTGAGGTCCTAAAGTAATTTCAAAGTTCAGTGAGGCGGAGCCCTAAAGTGCTTAAAAAACTATATTTGCAAAATCGTTTCTTAGTGATTACCTATGGGTAAAGAGCATCGTCCATCAAATTTCAACCCCGGTGGCCCTAAAGTAATTTTTAAGTCCAGTGGGGTGGAGCCCTAAAGTGCTTAAAAAACTATATTTGCAAAATCGTTTCTTAGTGAGTACCTATGGGTAAAGAGCATCGTCCATCAAATTTCAACCCCGGTGGCCCTAAAGTAATTTTGAAGTCCAGTGGGGTAGAGCCCTAAAGAGCTTAAAAAACTATATTTGCAAAACCGTTTCCTTGTGAGTACCTATGAGCAAAGAGAATCGTCCATGTCAAATTTCAGCTCCGGAGGTCCTAAAGTAATTTCAATGTCCAGTGAGGCGGAGCCCTAAAGTGCTTAAAAAACTATATTTGCAAAATCGTTTCTTAGTGTGTACCTATGGGTAAAGAGAATCGTCCATCAAATTTCAACCCCGGTGGCCCTAAAGTAATTTTGAAGTCCAGTGGGGTGGAGCCCTAAAGAGCTTAAAAATCTATATTTGTACAACCTAGGGACCTATGGTGCACCTATGGACAAAGAGAATCGTCCATGTCAAATTTCACCACCTGTAGGCTTTTAGTGTAATTGTGAGCTTCTGTAGGGCGGAGCCATAAAGACAACACAAACATCAACATTATACCTCACACCTGGTTACTTCTATGATTATATTTCTGCATCTGCTTGAATGAAACTTTCAAATTTTTTAATTACAGCAGTTCATTTTGTAAACACTAAATTTCTAAAACCTGACACTGCACCATTGTATGCCCTCTGGGTCAGAGCTCTTTGGACAGATTTGCACTAAACTTCACACAAACCATCCTTGAATAATGCTTAATAATGCCTGAAAGTTTCGTTGCAATCTGTTGAGCGGTTTCGGAGTCTATAGGCAACATACATATATATATATATATATATATATATATATATATATATATATATATATATATATATATATATATATATATATATATACATACTTCCTCTTTTATAGATATAGATTAAGCTTGTTTGCTACGCTCACTCGCTATCACTCTCACCTATATAACAAATCGCTGGAATTAAACGCTCCAGCGATTTGTTCAATATAACAATAAGAACAATCAATATAACAATATAACAATTTAATTAATAATAATAAGAATTTTTCATAGAATTTTTTTTCTTAGCAACTAATAAAAATAGATCAAATAGAGATGATCTATGATCTATATCTAACCTAAAGGACACTATTGTGTGCCCTCTCGGTCAGAGGGCACCCTTTGGACAGATTTTCACCACCACACAAACTATTCTTGAATAATGCTCAATAATGCCGATGATAATGCCTGAAAGTTTAATTACAATCTGTCGAGAGGTTTCGGAGTTCGAAGGCAACATACATATAAATAAATACATACTTCCTCTTTTGGATATAGATTTAAATAGAGATCAATTTCTGGACAAGAGCATGAAATAATTTTGGTTTTGTTTGAAAATTAGCAAAACGTTGATAAGTAGGAACTTAATTTTCCCACATTAAGAAAGGTTTATCCTAGTATTTTTAAAGACTGCGCGAGTAAAAATCTAAGAAACCAAGAGCAAATGATTTAAAAATGAAATATCCAATGTGATTTACATCCAGAGACATCGACTGACAAGACATTTAAAGGCTTATCTCGCATTACACGATGTTTGTTCACCTGGCGAGCGATGATTCCCACAGTCGATCGCTCAGTGTATCGACGGCCATCGCGATGTCGATACCTATCGTGTTCAGTGTTTGTCTGTCACTCACACACAGGAACAAACACATCCGTCACGAGGTCCCGGGTTCTAATCTCAGGACTCAGCCCAGCTCTTGTTATCTTGCTACGCCCTTGCTCCTGCGAGATACCTAGAGTCCACGGTGGAGAAGTATCAAGTATCTAAGGCCGGCGACACACTACCGGACCTTCCACCGGACCGAGCATATTACCGAACATAACACCGTACAGGGACGTAAATTTACTCAGAACATTTCACCGAACAAAACATCAAACCGAGCAACGTACCGGACAAATCCACCGAGCGAGGTGAAGGAAGTTTAGAGAGAGAGGGAGAGCGTGAGTGAGTGAGAGCGCTAGAGGGTGCGTGGTTGTGAGGAGAGGGGCTTTCCATGGCGTTCGGAGCAAAATTGACCCCGACACACTACCGCACAACGGACCGATCTTTTCTTTGATGTTTTGCCAGTAAACGGTCTCCAGAGCGCTCGGTACGATGCTCGGTTAGGTGCTCGGTCCGATGTACGGACCCCTGACACACTACCGGACTTGCTGTTTTTGCTCGGTAAAATGCTCGGTCCGGTGAAAATTCCGATAGTGTGTCGCCGGCCTAACAGTGGCATTAAAGTAAAATTACGTTATTATTTTTGTGTTTTTTTTTTAGTACAATAGTTTTGGGAAACCACCATAGCTTGCCACAATTTATGAACCAAGGAAAAATTTTTAAAAAAGTCTGTAACTTTCGTTTAAAACGTAGGTCTGGGCAGCACAGTTTAAGATTTTTGATTATAGTGCCAATTATTTATTTGTTTAACCTACGTCCGTTGATTTTATATTACACGAATAGTCTAATGACTTTATCTGAGTAAAAAACAAACAAACAAGAAATGCGAAGTCATTCAATCTCATTGGCCACTTTGTAAAATATTGTTTTGTCACATAAGTGAACTTGCTATACAAAATTGTCAATTCAATGAGCATTTCAATGATTATTTGGAAACCATTTATAGGACTTCTTTTAACGCCTGCTCCCGCTTCTCAGGCAAACTGAAAAGGACTCTTCTAGCCATTTAATAGCCTTAGCCATTTTAACGCTTAGAATGAGGGGATTTTTAGTGATATTTGACAGTTTGTAGCTTGACGCATAAAAATCCTCAAGTAAGTTATAGCTCACCTTTCCCAATTTATATATATATATTCTTTAAGTACATTTTACCAGCGTTTAAGAGAACTTGATTGGGACAGTTACACTTATATGCTAACTTTTCAATTTTGTGCCTTCACTAAAAATGTCATAAAAAGCAGAAACAAATTTGGTACTGTAGATGTGATAAAAACGAGACTTTTTGAGGTATAATGTCAAGAAATACAAAATAAATAAATAAAATTGTGGGTGAGTCGGTGGCGTAGTGGTTAGAGCGCCGGACTTCGGGACCATGGCAGCGATGTCGTGGGTTCGAATCCGCGTTCTGCCAGTGACTTTTATCAGTACCTTTCACCTTGTACTGTATCGGCTCACCCCCTTACTTTGTCTAATACGTTCCACGCACAGATCAATAGTCTTGTGGACGGGGCAAAGTAAGGCATAAAGAGGTTCGCCAACCTCTTTAAAAAAAAAAAAAAAAAAAAAAAAAAAAAAAAAAAAAAAAAAAAAAAAAAAAAAACTAATAATGACTTATTATAAGATGGATGGTAATGTTAATGTCTATACATTCCGTATTTTTTTGCATTTTACACGCATGATAACCGCTTGGGCAGTGACTACCAAACACCCTGTATACGGTAATGTTACAATGTTACCGTATCGTTAGTTATTTATGAACCTAATGATCCTGATATTAGATACCTTACCTTACCTTTCAAGACACAAAATTGAATCAACTACTTTTAAACATGGTCAGTTCTGTATTATTTAAATGTGCTACTTTGCATTTCGCCTATATACAAATCTGGTAGTGTTTTTGATGCACAGATGTGTAAATATTATCTATACCGCAAAGTATTAGCAAGAATACCTTAAAAATAATATCAATCCAGTGCTTTTAGTCTACAAGTTCCAGCACAGTATCAGTTTGCCGGCTTTGTACTCGGTTGTTCACAAATTCTACTTAAGCGTTCCACACAAGAAGCTTAGCTCAAGTCGTTTGAGATTCCAAGTTAAGCAATTAACAAGTAGCGGAATATATAATTGATATCTTCCTGAGCTTACACTCAGTTAGTGTGTTCTATTTAAAGACAAAAATACGCGATTTTGTCAATTTGTTACGTATTCGTTTTAAATGCATATATCACATTTTAACGAAGTTTTTGTTTCTTGATGGTGGGTAAGATACTAAAAATAAAATTGGTAATATTTTACCAATTTAAATAAACATTTTTACCATCTTCTTGGTACGTGGAGTCTGAAATTTCACACCCTGATAGACAGAAATTTTGAATTACAGACAGGTAAATTGCATAATTTACAAATATTTGTAAAGAATCTTGATCTGAAATCAATTAATTTTTCTCTAGATTCAGGAGCTGATACGAATAAGTAATACCTTGACAATGCTACAATATTTCTTACTAGATAGTTTTAATATGTAGTGATTCCCTCCAACTTGAAACCCCTTAAATAATTCCTTCAGTTTCCTAATAGCGTTTTACATTGATATAAGACACCATTTACTGTTTTGACTGACCATAATATACTACTTTTCCTCCTCCAAAGACAATTCCATAACTGAACCCAAATTGGGTCTATAGACAATAGACAATAATTCTTTATTTACGTTAATAATTGAGAACAGTAAATGTGTACTAAAACTAATACAGTACAAAAGATAGGAAAGTCTGAAGTTTTAAAATCATGCCTCCAGTTTTGAAACTCGTCGACTGTGTAGAAAGGGCGCTGATGTTCTTCTCGCAGTGGACATTTTTCACCTCTTCTGGCAGGATGTTGAGGAATTTTGCTCTCAGATATGTCGGTTGTTTTTCGTAGAGTGTGAGACGATGGATCGGAAGTACCAAGTTGTTGGCTCTTCTGTGTAAGGCAGTTCCTCTCTAAAGGTTCTGCCTTTTAGCACGTAGGGTCTAAGGCAGTTTCTAGGATGAACAGGCTCAATACAGTTAGCACATTTAGTTGTTTATAAGCAGTACGGCATGATTCTCTATGTCCAAGGCCAGCTGGAATGCGAAATCGCTTTTTTTGCAGAACGAGGACCCTCTTTGTGTTTGTTTACATATCTATATCTTGTCCCTATATATCTAGACCCTATATATCTAGTCCACATAAACAATTAATAGAAGACAACGAATCTTTACAAAGATCAATATGCCCTCGCAGAATGGCTTATTAGTGTTGAGTTTATGTGAATGGGGTTGTGGGGGGGGGGGGGAGGTTTGGGGGGTGGATCGCCCAAGGACTGTCAAAACTAATCGAGAGGCGCGAGCGGCGTTGCGAAAACAAATACTCTCCAAATCGGGGGTTGCCGATGCAATGAATCACAGCCACCAACCCCCCCCCCCCCCCTTACAATAACCGTCGTCAACCCCACCCCCCAAACTCATCACCCCACACGGGCACTTGAAGCTTTAGATATTATTTTCGGTACTCGAATGCAGTTATTTTGAATTTTATCATGAATGGACCTATTGTGATTTATGGTATTAAGATCAGTACCAGGTTAACCGAGCCTTGCTCGTTTATTTTAATTCAGTTTTGATATAGTGTCATGGTAGTAAAGCTATTAAATTTCCACGTTCCACGAACAACCAACTATACCTCTTCACATTTAACAGCTGTTTCAAAAGGTCTGGTTAACTTAAACTTGCTGGGTAGCTGAGCGGTTATAGTGCTCGCCTTTGAATCCAAAGGTTGCCGGTTCGATCTTGAGAAAAGTCTATAGCTTTTTAAAGGTTTGATTCCGGACCCAGTTGCCATTTGTCATTGGGCTATTAAATAATGATGCTTTCTAACAACTGGTCGATGTTAGATAGTAACAAGACTGGGGTTTGGACCGTTCCCCGTCAAAACGCTAAAAATGCCACTGGCGTAGATAGACACAAAATAAAACTTACTGTTCCTTTATTTTTTCTATGCCTTTCGTTGTTATTTCGTTACTAAAATAGCAACCCATAAGGCCAGTGTTAAAAAAATACGATTTTTAAACTTAAATATAGACCAAATTCGATTTTTCCTGGGATTGAGGCTGTTTCTAAACATATTTTTGGGCCAAAACACTCTGAAATGCAAAGTTTAAGCAAAATCTAACCGCTAGATTTCGAGATCGTGGAACACACATCCCTTCAGACATTGCTCGTATTATAGTATAGGACT
>CM061536.1:115050999-115122253 GCA_030545055.2 Neoaliturus tenellus | reverse complement strand
GTATGCAATATTCCTTGTTTTAATAATTAATTATATTTAGCACAAATAAAAGTTGAAATTAACTTTCAGTAGTGCAAAAGTAAGGCTTTTAAAACAGTTCAAGGTCACCCGAGCGATGACGTCACCGATGACATCATCGAGGTCAATGACCTCATCGATGACGTCATCGATTGCATCATCGATGACGTCATCACCAATGACGTCACTTCCTTGACGTCACACCCATGACGTCACAGAAATGACGTGCTGATGACGTCATCACCCCTTACGTCACCAAGATGACGTCACCGATGTCACAAAGGTCAAGGTCACGCTGAAACCTAAAATTTTTTGGCACTTTTGCTGTTTCTCGCACTACGCTCCGAGTTTCAGTCACAGTTACCATGACCTTGACAACTTGGAGCGAATTTGCGATGAGAAACAGCAAAAGTGCTGAGGAAACTTGAAGTTTGCAACGTGACTCTGCCTAAACCGTCATGTGACACCGCTCGGGTGACCTTGAACTGTTCCAAAAGCCTTACTTTAACCATTACTGCAACCGCGATGTGCACCCTACGACAGACACCGAGCGACTGACTGTCCGGCCCCGCGCACTCTAGGTATATTGGCTTAAGAGACTAAGACTCTAAACTGTCAGGAATGGGAGTAACTAACTGAATTTTGCAAGGAAAAGTCATTTCATCCAATATTCTAAACAAATCTTCATCAGTAAAACTTACATTAGTCTGTTTGGTATAAAACTTAGGGTGTCCGCGCAACAGTTTGCGCCACTTAGCTAAAGTTGAAACCCTTTTGACTTTGAGTGGTGGACAGTGAGCAACTAATAAAGCCTTAACACGGCTAAGTTTCTTACCTAAAGCGTCCCGCGACATGGCTTCCCCTCACAAAAGTCCGCACAATACTGAGAGACTGCTTGTAGCGCATGAGTCAAGGGAAAAGAGGTGGGGGAAACAGCAGGAATGGGGGAAGGTCACAGTGGTGGGGGAAGGTGAGGTGGTACGCTGGAGTATCGCATTACTTAACCATGAGCTGTCCTACAGTAAACACACTGTTCTCTTGGCCCGAGTTGGCACTAGAAGAAACATTTCTGTACAGCTTAGGCTGTGAGAGCCGAGGAAGCAAAGTCAAAGTGGAAATTGTGTTAAACTCCAAGATGAAGAGTCTCCTAAATAAACTAATTGTATCCCTGCAATTTCCTATAACTTTAGAGAAATACCACTTTATTAAGCGACACCTTATACTTTGGCAAAACGAAGCGGAAATGGAACAGATTACAGTAAAATTAATTTAACTTAAAACTTGGACTGGACACTTATGGCGATACCACGTGGCGTGCAAACGCCACCCTAAACATTACAAGTTAGGTTATTGAGCACCTCTGGTACGATAACCGATGTGCTAGAGTTAAAGTGTGATGACCTTGAGTCAAAACACTGAAATACTACAAGTCGATATCGTCCCAGAGTTAAAGTGTAGTGACCTACATTCAGAACTTGTAAAATTACTTACATATAGAGAGCTAGAGAACAGCGAGACGCACCGCATGGAAGCCGGAGACATACTGGCGAAGCGGTGTTGTGCAGTCTAGGGACCCAGTTGTGGTGGGGGGTATAGCCAACACTTAGAGTCCAAGTGTTGTGGGTGACCTTGACCCACTTAACTTACGTGGCCCCCCCCCCCCCCCCGACAAAAAGTGCGAACCCCCCCCCCCCCGACAAAAAGTGCGAACCCCCCCCCCCCCTCCGACAAAAAGTGCGAACCCCCCCCCCCCCCCCCCCCCCCCCCCCCCCACAACCCCCCCCCCCCCCCCCCCGACAAAAAGTGCGAACCCCCCCCCCCCCCCCCCCGACAAAAAGTGCGAACCCCCCCCCCCACCCCCACCCCCCTCCCCCACCCCTGATATCCTGGGCGTGGCAGGCCCCGTGGGGATATAAGGCGGCCCGGCCACAGCCGGCTCGCAGTCCGCTCCCGCGCGTTGAACGTGAACGATCGGGACGGACCGCCATAGGCCTCACTAAACATTGAATGGCGCCTTCAGTGTTTAGCGAAGTCTACTCTAACTTTAAGACTTGTATTAGTTGTAAGATATTGCGCTTGCGTTTGGGTATTGCGAATTGTTTTATATGAGAGTGTTTTACTTGTACCCTATGTCTCCTGTGTGTCTTTTATCCATTGTGTCTTGTTTGTCATATGTGTTTAATATGTATGTGCTTGTTCCAGCATTAACTACGTTGAGCTCAATTGTGTTTTGTAAGTGTGTTATATCTATCTAAAGTGTATACGCTTGTTTTAGCATTCCCGTTGAGCTTTTTCAATGCTCAAAGTAAATTGTAAAGACAGGGAACGGGAGTAGGCCCCCGTGTAAAAGCATTTTATACCAACGTTAGCATGGGTCCTCTCAGGCATGCAATATTGCGGCTGGGATTGGGACTCGGTCCGTTTGTACGCTGACATGCAGACCACAGCTGTGGCCAATTTGCGGTGGCCTCTGCACTCGGACCGAGGGCGTAAGCCACTAGGGCTGTCCTCAACCTCTTGTTTCCCTTCTGGAAACCCAAAATTATGTAAATGAATCTTTGTTAGCTATTTGTGTTTTTTAGTCCCCAAGGCCCCCGAACATTCGTGGTTCGCCATGGATGTACGGGGGCCGAAATTTTTTAATGTCCGGTGTGGCCTTGACCCACAAAGATTTATAAAAATTTACTGCATTGCTAAAGTTAAATATTAAAGATAGGGTACGGGAGTAGACCCCCGTGTAAAGCTATTTTAAACCAATGTTAGCATGGGTCCTCTCAGGCATGCAATATTGCGGCTGGGGTTTGGGACTTGGTCCGTTTGTACGCTGACATGCAGACCACAGCTGTGGCCAATTTGCGGTGGCCTCTGCACTCGGACCGAGGGCGTTAGCCACTAGGGCTGTCCTCAACCTCTCTCAAAATTAAGTAAATGTTTTGTTAGCTATCGAAAAGACAATGCAGTAAATGTTTACAAGTCTTGTGTGGCGAAGGGGACGCGACATTGGATGTTGCCTTGTTGTCATAGTTGGGTCTCTCTTGGAGGCTACAGCGATGACAACCCAAGTGCCCCACACCCCCATGGGGGGGTGTGGGGCTTAATTTTTTTAAAGTTTTTTCATGACCTTGACCCATATATAATAGTTTTCAAAATCTTTAACAGTGAGGTCTTATTAACACAGTAAATACAGTAAGGTCTTTGAAAATGTAACAGAAGTAACACACAAGTTATGAGTTGTCCATAGTTGGATGTTTTTGAAGGCTGTAGCGATGGTAACATAAATGCCTCAAGTGAGGCTTATTTTCTATTCCCATAGAGTAGAAGTGTTGTGGGTGACCTTGACCAACTTAATGTACCTAACCCCCCCCTCCCCCCCGCCCCCCCCGACAAAAAGTGCGCCCCCCCCCCCCCCGACAAAAAGTGCGAGCCCCCCCCCCCCCCCGACAAAAAAGTGCGAACCCCCCCCCCCCCCCTTGATACCCTAGGCGTGGCCGCCCCGGTGGGGATATAAGGCGGCCAGGTTGCACGCACTTCTCATTTACGCTCCAGCTTTCGTTGGAAGCGGCTGTCCAGGAGCTCATTCTTAAGAAGACGGTGACCAAAAATGTCTCGTCGTATACCTTATAAACCTTCATACTATAATCTGATTGGTATTAATAATATTACAGACAATGAGAAGAAATTGTATAAAAAATTTTGTTGTTTACTTGACAGAACGCACAAACTACCGCCAAATACTTTCACCTACAAGCTACCCCTGATAGACAAGGATGATGTAAGCAAACTAACATCAATTCAACTGAAATTGGTGGAAGACAAAATTCTTGTTTGTGTGAGAGAAGTGTTTCATAATGAATATTCAAGAAGATTGGCTTTTGACTTTATTAAGGAACATGCAGGATGTGAAACAAAACAGTATCCAGGACTATATTATTTATATCTTTTTGAGAATGGAGCAAGTGTAACGGTAGAAATAAGTATTAAACTAATGTAAGTCTCCCAACCGAGTGTTAAACTAGACCTGAACTTGGACTTGATTGAGGTTTTGTAGAACAGAGCGGGGGATAGATCACTTTGCGGCAATGGACTAGCATGCTGCTTAGTGGTTTATCCCCCGCTCAAAGGGTATTTTTACGCGACCTTGACCCACATAAATGCATAGTTTGTGGGGGGTATAAAAAAGGGGCAAACCAATTGGATGGATACACCACTTCTATACCATGGCTCTATTGCAGTGCTCTATCCCGCTAAAAAAATAATAATTCCAAGTGACCTTGTTCCACATAAACTTGCTCAAACAGACAACTTCAAAAATTTGTACAAAGTAGTGGATTTAGACCAAACATTATTGGTTTATCAAGCCTGTTGAAGAATATATTGAAAATGGGTGTTTAAAAGCCAAATTTATTAAATGAATGATAAACCGGATGTATATGACGCCACCTCCCCCCACCCTTCAACCTCGGGTATAAAGGGACCTGGTTGAGCGCGCTGCTCATTATTGCTTGGACATTCACCGAGTGCACACTCAAAGCCAAACTGTAAAGAAATGGCTCTTTGCGATATTTGTGGTGAGTTTTTCCAAGATGAAGATATCTTTGTTTTACACCGAGAATTGCATCATGAAGAGAACAGAAAAGAAGAGATTGTTGTAAGTGAAGAAGACTTGGATGCGTTAGATCGGTTATTGGAAAACTACCAGAAGCAGATGGACGACTGTGATAGCTATCTACAGTTACACCGAGAATTGCATCGTGAAGAGGACAGAAAAGAAGAGATTGTAGTAAGTGAAGAAGACTTGGATGCGATTGATCGGTTTTTGGAAAAACCCCATAAGCAGAAGGACTGGGCTAGCTATTTACAGTTAATGCAAAGAAGAAGACCAAGTGTTATTCAATTTGCCGGAGCTGGACCATCTACAGCTGGAGGATTTATTCAAGAAGAGAAAATGGAAGAAGAAGATACGGAAGAAGTGGAAGATGTAAGACAACTGCGTACCCAAGAAGAGGATATGGAAGATATAAGACAACTGCGCACTACAGCCTTGCCAGGACCAGTTGTAATTCATTTCAAAATTAATAACGTGCAATTAGAATTGGAAAATTTTATAACTCAAGCTAAAAAACTAGTTGTAAAAACATTGACGGAAGAATTGGCAAGATTGAACTTTATTAAATTTGGATTGGTGTTGGAGGCTATGTTTACTAATACCGATGGTGAAAATTCACCGAGAGCATTCATTGCTAAAAACCGAACCCTTACAACCACATCTGATATCAACGAAATTTTAGAAGAATGTTTGGTTGAACTGCTAGTGAAACTTCAAGAACATGAAGGAAGAGGATCCGGCTGGACGCTATCATCAATTGAAGGTATGGATGTGAGGGTTCACAAGCATGGATATGGTATGAGAGGAAGCAGCTTTATCCCTCTACCAAAGGTGATCCGAGATACAAGATCATGTATCAATGTGAAAAATGAGGATAATGAATGTTTCCGGTATGCAATGTTAGCAAAATATGTGGAACCTAATGCCTGTAGACCTAGCATAGCATACGAAGCTGTTCAACACCGCTATAACTTCCAAGGTATGTCGTATCCTGTTAGTCTTAATGATGTTGCTAAATTTGAAAGAAAAAAACCCAGGAGTTTCAGTTAATGTGTTTGGTTTAGACGAATCAAATAACGTATACCCATTACGAGTTACAAAGACTGAACGTCAAAATCATACGGATTTACTGCTATTGACCAATGGTGAAATATCACATTATGTTTACATCAAGAACTTTGAAACTTTGGTTGGACGACAAGTGACTAAAAATAAAATTAGAGTAAAAGTGTGTAAGAGATGCTTTTGTTTCACAAATAAAGACTTGAGACGTGGAGGATCAGAGTGGTTGTCAGAACACCAACGTCTTTGTAATGACAACTATGAAGTGAAGATTAGTCTGCCACCACCATCTAGAGCATTTGTCCAGTTCAATAAAACAGTTCACCAATACCGGATTCCACTAGTTATCTACGCTGACTTTGAATCCACGTTAGTGCCACAGGAACTTCCGGATGGTGAAGTAACTAGAAGAACCAAATATCAATTGCATCAACCTAACAGTTTTTGCTTATTGGTGAAATCTACTTTACCTGAAGAACAATTGCAAGACTATGGCTTAACATCCACTCCAATACTCTACCGTGGTGAAGAAGCCGCTAAGTATTTTGTAGACCAGTTGTACGACATTGCTGAAAAGGCGCAACGCTTATACGGTAATGTTGTACCTATGAAACCTTTGAACCAAAATCAACAAGAAGAATGCAATTCGGCAACAAGATGTTATTTATGCAAGAAGAGCTTCAGTGAAGAAAATCAAAAAGTAAGAGATCACGATCACCTGACAGGGTTATACAGAGGAGCTGCTTGTAATTCATGCAATATAAATTACAAACTGCCAAACTTTATCCCTGTCGTGTTACACAATCTTAGCGGCTATGACTCTCACTTTATTATCCCAGAGTTAGGACGAGATGATGGAAAAATTGAAGTATTAGCTGAAACATTGGAGAAGTACATCAGTTTCTCAAAAACAGTAGGTAAAATTAAACTTCGCTTCGTAGACTCTTATAGATTTATGTCATCTAGTTTGAGTAAATTGTCTGAGAACCTAAGAAGAGAAGACCTAAAAGAAACCAGCAAAATTGTACCTGAAGATAAATTGGACTTAGTAATGCGTAAAGGAGTGTTCCCCTATGATTACATAACTTCTGTAGAAAAATTTGAAGAAACCAGTCTGCCACCGATTGAAGCCTTCAATAGCAAGTTAAATGAAAGTGCAATCACCGTTGAAGACTACAATCATGCTTGTAATGTTTGGAACCAACTAAACATTCAAACCTTAGGGGAATATTCTGACTTTTACATAAAATTGGATGTAACTCTGCTGTGCGATGTGATGGAAGAATTTCGAAACACCTGCTTCTCCGCCTATGGACTGGACCCTCTACACTCGTACACATCTCCAGGATTAGCATGGCAAGCTATGCTAAAGTCAACCAACTGTCGATTGGAACTTCTAACAGATATTGATATGGTGCTCATGATAGAATCTGGTGTACGAGGCGGTCTGACACAAGCTGTAACACGTCATGTGAAAGCTAACAACAAGTACATCCCAGGCTTCGACGAGAGACAACCATCGGTCTACCTTGGCTACTTTGACGCAAACAACCTTTATGGTTGGGCAATGTCAAATCCGCTTCCCTACGCTGACTTCAAATGGATCGACCCAGCCACCATCGGTGACATCTCACAGATTCCAAAGAATGGTTCAAAAGGCTATATTTTGGACTGTGATTTTGAATATCCAGAGCACCTTCATGATCATCACTACGACTTGCCTCTCTTAGCCAAGACTGAAGTTTCACCAACAGGAAGATGGCCAAAATTGATGATGACCTTGGAGAATAAAGATCGGTATGTGGCTCACTACTGGGTAGTTCAACAAGCTCTTGAATTGGGTCTACGTTTAGTAAGAATTCATAGAGCAATTGAATTCACCCAGTCTTGTTGGTTAAAACCATATATTGATTCCAACACTACAAGAAGAGCAGCGGCAACATCAGCATTTGAAAAGGACTTTTACAAATTGATGAACAACGCCATCTTTGGGAAGACCTTAGAAAACAAAAGGAAACACAAGATTGTAAAATTAGTAAGTGATCCTAAGAAATTGGAAAAATTAGTGCAAAAACCAAATTTTGGAACATCCATGATTATAAACGAAGATCTAGTTGCCGTCAGTATGAAGAAAACAACAATAGTGATGGATCGTCCGTTATACATTGGAATGTCGATTTTGGATATAAGTAAAACTCTGATGTATGATTTCCATTACAACAAAATGGTTAAACACTACGGAAGAGACAACATTGGAGTTGCATACATGGATACCGACGCGTTTATCTACTGGATAAAGACTTTGGACATGTATGAAGACCTAAGGAGTTTCCCATACAAAAACGATTTTGACTTCTCTGACTATCCGAAGAACCATCCAAATTACAATGAAAAGAATAAAAAAGTAATCGGAAAATTTAAAGATGAAGCAAATGGAATGCCTTTAGAAGAAATAGTGGCACTGATGGCAAAATTGTATTCATTTAAAATGTACAACGAGAACAACACACCAACAGTCAAGAAAGCAAAAGGAGTCAAAACATCGTACTTGAAGAAACATGTGACATTTGACCACTACAAGACCTGCTTGTTTGAAGATTCTACAATGTCTGCAACGTTCAACACTATTAGAAGCTTTAAACATGAGGTCTACAGTGTCACTGAAGTTAAAAGGGCACTATCAGCTCGAGATGATAAAAGGCATATTATGCCGGATAAAATTCACACTCTTCCTTTTGGCCACTACTCTCTAAACCCTATCGACTAGTAACCTATTCTTCGTCCTTCTACAACTTCGACCTTATTCCTTTCTCCTTCCGTAAAAAAATGGGGAACACGGCAAGTCCAACGCCGTGTTCCCCATTTTTTTACACAAGTTTGGATGACCTTGACCTATATAAATGATGTGAATATTTAAAACAACATTCATTGTGATTATACATGTGATACATGAAACATTCAAACCTGCAATATGAAGGACTTGAAGCAAGAAATTGTCAACGAACTTCATAAACCTGCAAGAAGAAAGTTTCCACGAAGAAATACAGTGATAAAAGGAATAAATGATTTATATCAAGCGGATTTAATCGAAATGATTCCTTATAGTAAACAAAATAGAGGATTTAAATACATATTGACTATTATTAATTGTTTTTCCAAAATGGCAGATGCTTTACCACTAAAAGATAAAAGTGGCAAAAGTGTTACAAAAGCAATGGAAACAGCTATACAAAGAGACAAACATACTATAAAACATTTACAAACTGATGATGGAAAAGAATATTTTAATAAGGAATTTGCAAATTTAATGAAAAAACACAACATTAACCATTACTCAACCAATTCAGAGGTAAAAGCATCAATAATTGAAAGATTTAACAGAACTTTAAAAGGTGCGATGTATAAGATGTTTTCCAACAGAGGATCACATGTATGGATTGATATGTTACCAAAACTTTTAAGCGATTACAATAACAAGTTTCATAGAACTATTGGTATGAAATCAAGCCAGGTGACTAATAAAAATGAAAAACTTGTATTAAAACGTATAAAAATGAATACTAAACCAAGAGTTGAAAAACTAAAGCCTAAAAGGTTTAATGTTGGGGATAAAGTGCGAATAAGCAAATACAAAGGTGTATTCAGTAAAAGATATCTTCCAAACTGGACAAATGAGGTATTTACTGTATTTAAGGTGCAACCTACAATACCAGAAACTTACATTTTAAAAGATAATAAAGGACAATTGCTGGAAGGAGGGTTTTATGGACATGAAATGTTAAAATCAACAGTAGGTGATGTATATTTAGTCGAAAAGGTGTTGCAACGAAAAAAAGATATGGTTAAAGTACGATGGTTAGGATTTAATAAGACGGAAGATTCTTGGATACCTAAAAAGGATCTAATATAATGATAGAGCATCATTTTGGGTTGAACCATTACAAAGGATGGAGATAATACCGCAAAAAGACAATTTTACTATTAATAATATAGATGAACTCACAGTGGATGGTTCTCAATTCAATACTGGGAAAAACGGTGTTTTGTTACCAAACACGGTGCGTTGTCTGGTTACCGGTCCTTCCAATTGTGGAAAAACAAATGTAGTATTCAATTTGATTACAAATCCTAAAGGATTACGTTTTAATAATTTATATGTATTTTCAAAGTCACTACAACAACCAAAATACCAGTTATTGGAACAAATACTCAATAATGTGCCTGAAGTTAAATATTTTAAATTTAACGCGAGCGAGAGTGTCATGCAACCGCAAGAGGCTAAACCATTCTCAGTATTCATATTTGACGATGTATCTTGTGAAAATCAAAATACAATAAGAAATTACTTCGCCATGGGTCGACATAACAACATAGATAGCATTTATATTGGTCAAACTTACAGCAAAATACCGAAACAGCTCATTAGAGACAATGCAAACATGTTAATTGTATTTAAACAGGATGAAACCAACCTAAAACACATATATTATGACTATGTAAGTGCGGATATGCCATTTGAACGATTTAAAGAGTTGTGTGGAAAGGCTTGGGCTGAAAAATATGGGTTTTTAACAATTATGAAGGAACAACCGCTAAACAATGGTCGATACAGGATAGGATTTGATAAATTTATACTAATACACTGATCATGATGTAAAACATTCATTGTTGTACAACACGTCTTGCTACAAACATGGTTAACCAAGAAAAGTTAATAAAGGAAATAAAATCACTTAGTGATTCTATTCGAGATAAAAACAGAGCATTAAAATTAGGTATTAGCGAAAGGGAGAAATTTCTTGAATCTACTTTTAAACCTATTACTGAACCCTTGAAACAATTAAACAAAAAATTTGCTAAACCCGTTTTAGAAGGAGATGCAATTGCGCCTATTACAAAGTTTGAAAGAGAAAATGTAAAATCAGAAGATTTTAGTGATGAAGACCTGGAATCCTCTACATATAGTGGTTTTACCGGTGGAGAACCTGAAAGAGAGCTAGAATCACCAGACTATAGTGGTATAAGAGAATTATATGAAATAAAAGCTAAAAGAGGACATGAAGATGTATCAACTGCTAGTGAAGAGGAAAAAGAAGAAGAAGCAAGGGAAGATCCGTCAAACATAAGCTTGTTGGGTGAAAACATTCATAACAAAGGACCTTTAGGAAGGAAATACATGATAAAAATGTTAGCTGGAATAAATCCTAATAAAAACTACCATAGTTATGGAGTAAGATTAACAGAAGAAGGTTTAATGGTTGGTAATAGCCCGGTAAACATTGATGAAGATGATAATATTATTGTTGGTAATCAAAGATATAAGGGCACAAGAGGATTATTTGAATTATTATTTGAAAAAAAGCCTTTAGAATTGTTAGTTAAAGAAGAAGACATGGAAGCATATAAACAGATTTTGGAACACACCAATGCATACAGGAGAAAATATTTAGCTGACCAACCAGTTTTTAGATCTAGGTCCTTAAAATATAGAGTATTTGTATCCAAGTTAATACCAACAACGAGAAGACAACCAATGCCGATAATGCCAAGAAAACCTGTAAAACGAAGGTTTGTGTCATCCACTTTGGATATAAGTGCTCCAGAACCAAGAAAAAGAAACAAATCTGTTACAGGTACAGGTTTAATGAAGAAACTATATAACACAAATGTGATTTATTACAATAATATCAATAAATTGGTGGATAGAATGAAACTAATACATGAAGCTAAAGAAGCGGGTCATACTGGATTGGAAAACGAATGGGTGGCTTTAGTGGATGAACTCCGAAACCGTGGGATAATCTCATAAAAATGCGTTACTCCCTAGAATACTATTCAGTTGCACCATGAGTGTCGACAAGTTCGGACGTTACTCCTCGGATGGGTTATATTGTGCGAATAGTTTAAAAAGAAGTGCTGGTTTACCACAAACACCTGATGGAGATTATGATATGAGTAATAAAAGGTTAAAAAACATAAAAGATCCTACGGATGAAAACGATGCAATAAATTTAAAAATATTAAAGGAAAAGATATCGCCAACATTAAGACTACAAAATAACACATATGACGCAGAAGATCATAGAATTATCAACGTTGGTAAACCAAATCAAAACGGTGATGCAATAAACAAAGGTTATTTGTCATCTGAATTGAAAAATACGTTAAAATTCAATGGGAAAACGTATAGTGCTAACAATAAACGTATATCCAACGTAGATGACCCTAAAGATGCAAAAGACAGCGTAAATAGACGCTATTTACATTCCTTGATACCTGAAAAGACAAAAGATGGATTTTCTTTTTATAAATTTGTTATTAATGATATAGGTTATCCAAAAACTGAAAACGACGCTGTAAATCTAAAATATATTAAAGATCATTGTATCATACGTGATGTAGGGGTTATAGATTGTTTTAATAATTGTTTAGCAAATGTTAAAGATGGTTCGGCGCCATCAGATGGTGCAACAGTGGGTCAAATGAAAGAGACTTTAAAACAAGAGACATCTGGATTTGTAAAACAAGACCAAGTGGTATCACGGCAGGGGGATGTGTTTGTACAAGGAAATGAAAAGTTTACATTACTTGAAGAAAAGAATAAAGTTATTGATGGATATGTATTAAGGAATAATGTTTGGGATGGTAAAGGAAAACAAATGATACATATAGCTCCCGCGACATTGCCTGGTAATGTTGTTACTTTTGAACAGATAATACAATTAGAGCCAACTGGACATAGATGGTGGAATTGCAATAACAAACGATTAACAAGAGTTGCAGACCCTGATTATGTAGATGACGCTGTAACTGTTAATTTTCTTGTTAAAGTGATAGGTAATATAATGTTTGATATGCATAATTATATTGCAAGCGGACAATATAATCGTGTTGATGAAAAAATGAGAAATTCATGGATAAAACAAGACATCCTTTATAAGTATTTCTTTAATAAAACACCACAACCTTAAGGATCCACATTTTAGGGTCCTTTTAGTATTTAATTGATCAAAAGCATAAATAAAGTCATTTTTGTTTAACTTGTCGTAGAGGTAACACATACGTTGCGAAATTCAATTATAAAAGTGCATTATGACATTTCAATATATCAGTCCATATCGAGACACTATACGGAAAGGAGGTGGGATCACGTCCACAGCGGTTTCTCTATTAAGTAAAGCCTTAAATCGAATTCCAGTAGGATCTATCGTAAATAGAGCAATAGACGCTTTACCATACGAATTTCATATACCGGGAGGTTATCAGTATTGCGGACCAGGAACTAAATTGAAAAAACGACTGGAAAGAGGTGATCCAGGCATAAATAAGTTAGATCAGGCTTGCAAAGAACACGATATCGCATATTCCACGTTTACCGATTCAAAAAATAGGTCAATCGCTGATAAAAAGCTAGCGAATATAGCTTGGCAACGAGTAAAGTCTAGTGACGCTAGTATTGCGGAAAAAGCAGCAGCTTTAGCGGTAACAGCAGGTATGAAGGCTAAAACAGCGGTAGGAGGTGGAAAAAGGAGGGGTAAGAATAAAAAAGGATCAAGCAAGAGAAAACATGGTGGTAATATTAGACTAAAAAGACGTTCTCCAAGGAAAAATAATAAAAAACCGACAATATGGTCAATGGTAAAAAACGGGGCTGGTCTATACCTAAGACCGTATCGTGCATATTAAATAAAAGAAATCAATTGGTTATACCGCATAAAGCGTTGACTAATGTTGAATTATTTAAATATATTTCCTGTTTAAAAATACCATTTTTCCGCGGAGTATTTATGAAAGACAGTTTACCAAAGAAAATATGGAAAAATGAGACTGGAATCGTAAATTTGGATAATACTGAAGGGCCCGGCACCCATTGGGTGTGTTATAAGAAACTAAATAGTAATGTATATTATTTTGATAGTTTTGGAAATTTGCCACCACCTAAAGAACTTGAACATTACTTTAAATCTGCTAAAAACATATATTACAACTATAAAAGAGAACAACCTGATAATACTTCAATATGCGGCCATTTATGTTTGGAATTCCTAGCTAAAAGTATCAGTCACTATTAAGATGTCTTCCTATACGGTATCATTAACAGGAAAATCGTCCACTTTACGAAGTATCCTTTTTCCAGCGTTACGCTTGCAAAAAGGAAGATTTTGGGAGGCAGCACTGTTGGATTTTACAACTTACAACTCTATTCCCAATGTTACGGAAGGTAAAAATAACTTATTGCATTATTATAAAGGAAAAGATGCCAGTGGGAAGTTTACAGACTTGGAAGTTTGCACTCTACCCACAGGTTCTTATGAAATTGATCATATTAATGAATTTTTGCAAAATAAAATGGGAAAAGACAATATAACGCTAAAAGGTAATAACAATACAATGAAAGCTGAGCTTACTTCAAAATATTATATAGATTTCAGTAAGTCAGACTCAATTGGTGATTTATTAGGATTTCCCAAAGATGGAGCAATTTTAGAACCAAATAAAACACATTCCGGTAAACAAACTGTAACAATATTAAAAGTCAATAGTATAGACATAACTTGTAATATTATACAAGGAGCTTACAGAGATGGAGCAAATACTCATATAATACATACTTTTTACCCCAGTGTACCACCTGGATTTAAAATTGTTGAAAAGCCGCAAAACCTGGTATATCTACCTTTGAACACCACTTTCATTTCAGACATCGTGTTGAACGTATTGGATCAAGACGGTAACTTGATAGATTTCCGAGAAGAGCCTATTACGGTTAGATTACATTTAAAATCAACACTTTAATACAAAATCATGGGTTTAACATTTAAAAGCGAACAACCTACGGGAATCCGCATTAGTAGCTCTTCAGCTGTGGAGGAGTTAACACGCGAGAACATTCGTTTCTTAGAGAGAATTGGATTAAAAGTAACCGATAATGGATATACTGGATATAGCTCAGGGTCCAACATTCGACGAAACCCTATGGGAAAAAGAATATCACACCCACAACCCTTACACTTCATCAAAATTAAACAATAACGATGAAATTCGTATTCCCATACAAAATCAAGACATTTACACACTACCATGTGAAAGTTACTTGTATATTGAAGGAAAAGTTACTAAAAAGGACGGTACTACTACTGGTACAACAGTTCCATTTATAAATAATCCCATGGCTTTCCTGTTTGATGAAATTAGATATGAAATATCAGGTGTAACAGTTGATTCTACTAAAAACGTAGGTATTGCAACAACTTTAAAGGGATTAACATCTATATCACCTAATGAAACCAATTTAATACAACCTGCAGGATGGGTTTTACCTGCAAAAGACACAATCACTCCAGATACAAATGGAAATTTTGATTTTCATATTTCGTTACGTTTGTTGCTTGGTTTTGCTGAAGATTATAGGAAAATAATATTAAACGTTAAACAAGAATTAGTTTTGTTGAGATCTTCAAACGATAAAGATATTAGGCTATTAAAGCTCCAGACGGTACAACAGATGCAACTTTAGAATGGAAATTAACATTAGACAAAATTGTATGGAGAGTTCCACATGTAAAATTAGCTGACGAGCATAGAATGCTACTATTAAGAAAGTTAAAGGCTGATCGTGATATTGTAATTCCTTTTAGAAGTTGGGAATTTCATGAACATCCCAGCTTGCCAACTACGGATCGACACACTTGGACAGTTAAAACATCTAATTATGTGGAACGAGCCAGGTATATTATATTTGGTTTACAAACAGGCAGAAGAGACACCATCACCAAACATGCAGGCCAATTTGATCATTGCAACTTGAAAAATATTAAAGTTTATTTAAATTCACAATTTTTTCCATACGATAATTTAAATGTGTCATTCGCTAATAAAAAGTACAGCATATTGTACGATATGTATGCAAGATTCCAAAGTTCATATTATGGTAAAACGAATGCACCTTTACTATCACCAGAAAAATACTTAGATGGTTACCCTATAGTTGTAATCGATTGTTCTAAACAAAATGAATCGGTAAAATCATCAAGTGTAGATATAAAAATAGAAATGGAATTCAACGCGCCTATATCGGCTAATACAACTGCATACTGTTTAATTCTACATGATAAAATCGTAACATACACACCTTTAACTGGAATTGTTAAAAATGTATTGTAAAAGACCGGTTTTCCTACATTCCAATGCATTCCGCGAGTATAAAAGCAGAGCGTTCAGCTCGCTCCTTATCAGTTTGTTGCCTGTTGTTGTATGGGTAGCATCTTATTCAATATGGCTTCTCCTAGTGGTACACAAGAAAATGTAGTAGATATTGAGAAGGAGATATCCGACTTTTTAGATCTTCAAGGTCAACCGGAGGGAGATGAACACAACGCTTGCGGACAACTCCACGCCAGTAATAATGTTGAGGAAAAAGGTAAAAGAAGAAAGAATGCACACAAGAGGAAAAGGGATATTGAAGATAATATTTCTCCTAACATATTAAGTGAGGTATTCTTGCGAATATTTTACCCAATCTCTTCCAGTTTGGACAAAAGTGTTTTAATCGGTGTTATGAAATCTACAGATTATTCCCCTACTGTAATTTTAACTCATGGACCCAAAATGATTTTGTTTACGGACACTGCTTGGGAATCGTTTATGAAACACTTGCATCTGCTAGAATGCTATTTAAGTAGTAACATGTTTGGAAGAAAGACAAGAGTAGGCCTTTTGGATTCAAATGTGGAAATCGATATTGTTAAACATCGTGGTGATCATCAGTTACGGTTTAGAGACACAACAAGACATGATAACAAGATTCAACTTAATCGAGAAGAGTTTTTTATTCTAACTTGTGCAACTGAACCAATAACGAGATACTTGAGACAACTGGTGTTTTCAAGTTCAATTATTAAAGATTATCTGGAAGACACTTTGGACAAACAACCGGACGCACCTATATTGTACGGACCTGTAGATACTTCTATATTCAATAGGGTTCCTCATGAAGTACAAATGTGGAGACAATTGGAAAAGTACGCTCAACTACATAAGAAATCAGTAAAACGTGAAAAAGAGGAAGAAGAAGGAGGAGAAGAATCAAGTGTTAGTGATGAAAATGAAAACAAGGAAAATGTAAAGATGGAAACCTAAATGACAATTAACTACACAGCAATGGTTAATTTTTAAAACAATATCAAACACTTTGTGGGGTTAGGCCTACCGGGGACGGTGCCCACGTTAAATATACACCAACGCGCCAACAACTGTACGGCCGGGTATAAAAGTCGTACCTACCGTGGTGTGGAAATCAGTTGACCTTTGGACTTCGTCATGAGCAGACGAGTGATCTTCGCAATGGACAAGGAAGAAGAACAAGTAAAGTCCAAACCTGGTATAATTGAGTTCCAAGCGTTTCGGGCTAATGATGATAGATTTATCATAAAAGAACTTGTGTTTTTCGACATCAATACAAGTGTTCCTTATTCGTTTTTATTTAAACCACCATGTTCTTATTCATCTTTAACCAGTAAAGCCGCTACTACCAACAGATGGATTTCAAAACACTTCCATCATATCGATTGGTATGATGGTTTTACAAGTTACACGGACTTGTATCACATTATGCATCACTTTTCAGACAAGTTTACCAATATTTACACAAAGGGGCTGGAAAAGAAAAGATGGATCGAAGGATTTACTCATGTTCCGGTTAATGATGTGGAATTGGATAAAAATTACAAGTATACGATGGAAAATGTTTGTATTTGTACTAAAAGTCCAGAACATGAAAAAGATAGACATTGCGCTTTAAAAAACGCCTATAAACTCGCATCTTACCTTCAAAGTGGGGAAATGGGGAGTGGTGGGGGTAACGGGGGTTATATAAGTGAGGAGCAGACCGGGACCTGGCATGAGTATTACTCGAGATTCCGAGACGACAACATCTCCCAGCAAGAAGACGAAGAAGACGATCTATATCTCGACCATGGCATCTCACCAGTTCCTGCAAACTTTGGTTGAGCAGTTCAATGCTCACTCCAAATCTACCATACTACCCGTCAAGAAGTGTTCCGAACTTAAAGACGAGAAGCACTACATTATCCACGCCATGAAGAAGATGGAGACTACAGTTGGAGAGGCCATCTGCTGCAGTCTTAGCGAGGCACCGTTCACTCCGGGGGATGAGCCCAAGTTCCAAGTCTACCTGCCGAAACGGTTCGTCCATCTCCTCCAGAACGAGGATCTGCGCTCCATCCAACCCGGCTGTCTCTACCTGGTTTCCCACGGTTGCACGGGTAGCAATTCCACCGAGTTGACCATCCACATCGCCGACAAGCAGCAGTGTTAGATTTAAGTTTTACTGTTGTAAATATGTTATTGTAACGTTTTATAAATAAATAAACCATAAAAAACAAAAAAAAATACAAAAGACAAAAAAATGCAACATATCAATATGTGAAGTTTGTCACATATTGATATGTTGCATTTTTTTTTAAACTTCGCGGGTGACCTTGACCTTTGACCTTTGCATTTCACAGTTACCCCCACCACCACGCTACAAGTCAAACCTGTTTGAATGCAAACACCCCCACCACTTTTTCATATACCTCCAAGCGCTGTGCCTTGGCTTCATTTCTACTCCAGCAGCCAACCTAGCAACATCAGGATGTCTCTGATCGTAAGCTGTGCCAGCTATGAGGAGGTGACTATCAAGACGCAACAGGAGCTGAACGATTTGTACAAGGAGTTGCAGCTAATGGTGGCAAGAGGCTACCGTATAAATGTGCAAGTCTACGCTTGCAATATACGGAACACCCGGCAGCCAAAGGAAGAGCCTGGACACTCATCGACAGCTTCCTCACCGACGTCCATGAAGACCGAGCCGGACAACTTGGATTACTTCAGCTGACTAGCAGTTGTATTTCTTGTTCTAACCATTGTAGAATATGTTTATTTTTTCATTATATTAAAGAAGTAAAAGAGCAAAAACACCTATCTTGTTACTGACATATTAGCTCAGTAACAAGGTAGGTTTTTTTAAAACACAATTTGAATGACCTTGAAACTTCCCCCTCCACTGCTTTGCTACCCCCACCACTTCACTATTGGTGTACATGGCACATCACGATTGGAAACCTCATTCCATCTTCAACAGCCAAACCGACAACATCAACAATGGCAAACCTACCAACAGATGAAAGATGTCCTCACGCATGCTGCGACTTCATCCACGAGTTAGAGAAGAGGATGCAAGAGAGGGAGATAAGAAGAAAGCAGATCCACTCAGAAAATATTATGATAGTCAACGGCTATCTTTTATTGTTCGGCCTTATTATGGTTGTACTTTTCATACTATATGGTATAGTCACATGTGTCGGCAAGGTTGCAGAAGAAAACGCCCGCCACCATCAGTTGGAAAGTTTCAATGTTACTTTGTAGGTTTTCCTTTTTTTAAAAACTCCGTTTGGATGACCTTGAAACTTCCCCCACCACTTCACCATGTTCCTGCATGAGTATCACATCACCCGTCATTCCTTGTTCGACAAGCAACCATGGCGGACAACACCATCAGCCAAGCTGACTCCACTACTGATGTTGGAACGAGTACAGGTTGGACACTATCCATCGACAGTGTTCACTATTTGGAAACAATTTGTGAACGGATGAAAGAAATACTGCGGGACAACCCTGGGATCATAATACAAATGAATTTCAACTATGATTGGTCGCAAGTTACATTGCGGCAGGAGGACAACAACGGTCAACACTCACCGCAATACTCACCAATGTCACCGATTTACCTATACAGTGAATCTAATGCGGATGAAGATGTAGGAGACAACGACAAGGCTGATGGGGAGTGACCTTCTTTCCTTTTTTTAAAACTCAATTTGGATGACCTTGAACTTTCCCCTCCACTCCTTCCTTTTTTTAAAACCCAATTTAAATGACCTTGAAATTTCCCCCTCTACTTTTCGATAATGTTACAACTGACTGCAGCTCACCTCATTCCTTGCTTAGCTGCCATGGCGGAAGGAACTCTTTCTCAAGTTGACTCCACTACGGACGAAGCATTTCCCTTGCGGTGGACTGTTCATTTACAGGATGCGACAGAAGTGGAAGTCTTGTATCAAAAATTACTCAATGTATTCAACGGGAACCCTGGACCTCTTGAATGTAGAATGGATTTGAATTTTGATGCAACCAGGGTCGGCACAGAACCTTCAACTTCAAGCCAGCCTCAGCAACGAGATTTTACACATTTATACACTCCAATATCACCGGAAGATGTAACTGTCTGCGAGGCTGACTCAACTACACGTTATGTTCAGCCAAAGCCTTGGGTGTTGATTATTAACAATGTGTACAAAGTGGAATTGGTATGTAATAGATTAAAGGAGTTGATGGTACAAGATCCCGGCCTGCGCTTTCAAATAGATATACATTTCATCTGGAGAGCACCTGCGCGGGGCTCTTCGTCTGACAGCTCTCCAAGTACGACGGACGAGGAGGACGACTAGTCATCTTTTTTAAAACTCTGTTTGAATGACCTTGACCTTTCCCCCTCCACTGAGTTTATTTTAAAACTCTGTTTGAATGACCTTGACCTTTCCCCCTCCACTGAGTTTATTTAAGGTGCACTCTCACTGACTACAGCATCATTTCATTGCGCACCTTCACCGCAGCAACATGGAAAGTCAACTCAACTACTGTTGCGAACAGAAATGTTTTTCATGGCCGAATGACATTGATGTGGTGGATGGCCTGGCTTGTAGAACATGTGAAGCTTTTGGTCAGTGCATGTGTAAGTGCAAGTCTTGGAAGAAGCCGAAACCGAAGTTGAAGACATTCCATGTGTACCAAATGAGAGGGCATAAGTACACTTGTTGCCCTGAACGTTGCATTGAATTTAAACTAAAACAGCTAACTGGCTGCAAATTGTGCAACAATCATTTTGCAGGTTTTTGCAAACATTATTTAGGAGCGTGTCAATACAGATCAACTTGGCATACCGAAGCACTCACTATCAATGAAATCGCTATAGACTCACAAGTGTAGTCTTTCTACTCTTTGACTTTTTTAAAACTCCGTTTGAATGACCTTGAAATTTCCCCCACCACTTCCCCATATATCTAGAGTACGCAGGGCCTGGAGGTCAGTCGCTCGGCAGCTGTCGTAGGGTGCACATCCGTGTTGTGCAGTCTGCTGTGCAGTTTTAATTTTAACCAGTTCAAGGTCACCACACTTGAACTCTGGCGAAAACGTCAAGCTGTTAAACACAATCCTAAGCCCCAGGTTCACAGTCAACCTCAAGGTCATCACACTTTAACATGTAAATTTAAGGTAGCACCGAAACGGTGCTACCTGGCTTGACATTTTCGAATTTCCCGAGGTCTTCGCAGTTCCCCCCACCACTTCCCATATACCTAGAGTGCGCGGGGCCGGACAGTCAGTCGCTCGGTGTCTGTCGTAGGGTGCACATCGCGGTTGCAGTAATGGTTAAAGTAAGGCTTTTGGGCCAGTTCAAGGTCACCCAAGCGGTGTCACATGACGGTTTAGGCAGAGTCACGTTGCAAACTTCAGGTTTCCTCAGCACTTTTGCTGTTTCTCATCTAATTTCGCTCCAAGTCGTCAAGGTCACGGTAACCTGACTGAAACTCGGAGCGTAGTGTGAGAAACAGCAAAGGTGCCAAAAAATTTTTAGGTTTCAGCGTGACCTTGACCTTTGTGACATCGATGACGTCATCTTGGTGACGTAGGGGGTGATGACGTCATCAGCACGTCATTTCTGTGACGTCATGGGTGTGACGTCAAGGAAGTGACGTCATTGGTGATGACGTCATCGATGATGCAATCGATGACGTCATCGATGAGGTCATTGACCTCGATGACGTCATCGGTGACGTCATCGCTCGGGTGACCTTGTACTGTTTTAAAAGCCTTACTTTTGCACTACTGACAAATATCAGCTGTTTTATTTGTCAGGATCATTAATGAATAGCCCAATGACCAAAGGAAGCTGGGTCCAGTATCGAACCATCAAAAAGCACTAACTTTTCTCAGGATCGAACCGGCTACCTTCAGATTCAAAGGTGAGCTCTTTAACCACTCAGCTACCCAGCCAGTGGTAGCTTGGTCGGTACAAACTTGATGGCGGTCTAAGGATAATATGATAAAAAAAATTAACTGCTCTTTGATGCTATTGTATTCTGTATGATACAAAAATGTTTTGTGAAGTTTATAAACCATTGATCACTGTATATTGATTTGGACATAGTATTGGATATATAAGTTAACGGATATTGACTTTTTAGCATTAGCATTAGCTAATGCTAAAAAGGTATTATGTACTTATGCTAAAAAATATTATGTACACTACGTGTACTTACATACAGTGCTGTCAAATGCCCAGTGCAAATAGGATACTTCTTTTAAGACAAGCTACTTCGCTCCGTTCACTCGCCTTCACGACGAGCTCGTTCGCTTCGCTCACTCACCTTACTGACTGTTTCAATTTACCCCTATACCGGGTGCTACACTCTGGTTTATATTTGTAAAACACAGGTTGAATAACACTTGGATTCTAATTATTTGGTTTCCTAACAGATATTTTCACAATTCTTACTATAATGCTTTTGTTTTTAAATTATTGAAATGCAATTCTACAAATAGTTGTTCTATACTTTTATGACATTTCTATCTAAACATTTATAATCAGCAGAATGGAGTTCAATTAAATATTATACAGTAGGCCTACAGTAGTAGGCTACCATTTTATTATAATTAAGTAACTGACTCCTATGCAAAACCACATGTTTATACTGGAACACGTGGTCTTAACTTTGACAGTTGAGTTGGCTGTTTTCGTTATTTCTTTGTTTTGATTTTTAACTCCATAAGACCAATGTTAAAATCTTAAAAATTTCAATTGAAGATTATTAAGAAATAATATTTTTTCTGGAATATAGACCTGTAGAATATTTATATTATTTTTTATTCCAGGACTAAGTTATTTACAAAGTTTGAAGAAAATCGTTCAAACCGTTTTTGAGATCCGTGTGCAAACAAACAAACATACATACATACAAATATACCTTACTCGTATTGTATAGGATAAATTTCAGATTGAATTTTAGATTTTTGTTATAATTATTTTGTGAGACACCACAGCAATGTACATTGTACGTGATCAATGAAACTCGATAGACAAACGTGCATGCTAAAACAAATCGTATACCCAGTAATTTATTATTTATTAAATTTATTTAATTTATTAAATTTATTAATTTATTAATTTATTTTTCTGCCACGTTTACGTGATTAAATTGATTCTCACGTGGACGTGACAGAAAAGATTCCTGACTGCAATACAGTATATCATGTTGTATTCATCACCATGAATTACTCAAGTAAAATACCACTAAGTGAATAATGTTTCTGTTCTTATAATTCGCTTGGTTAATCGAATGAACTTGATAAACTGTGACAGCGATCGGAATTGTCAAAGAATACAAATGAGTATAATCTAGATAAAGAGTTTGTTCCCAACACTTGCTTGCTTTCCGCTGCCACTTGTGTTGATTCTTCGGCTATTTTTCACAGGGTTAATTGTCTAATTGGACGTATAATGCCCTAAATTACACAATTAAGGGCAATTTCCATTTATCAAACCTCTGAATAGTAATATATTGTTTTATAATTGTCAGCCAAACACGTGGCGCAATAGGCTCAAACAAACTCGACTTTACAGAGAACTTTGGCGGTGGAATAAAGACATAGAGGCCTAATACTTTAAATTAAACCTTTTGGAATTCTGGTAATTTAAAATAGCGGAAAACCGTAAAATACTAAGTTTAAATTCTACTTTTAGCAGGAAAATATGTGCAAAAAAATAATATTTTTCTTCAATAAAACTTACATACAACCATTGGATATCCATTTCGCTGAGCTCGACAGAATATTCTCAGTGTCATTTTTAATGGGCCTCTCTCTACCTCTTCTTCTATCAGCTGTCAAGACCTATTAAAATTCAAGTAAACAGAAATTTTTTTTTTTCTAACTTTATTTAATTTACAATCTGTTCACAATTTTGAACATTAAGTAAATATGATAAACGTAAAGACATGAGTTAAAATCTATCCACTGACAGACCTAACATAAACAACTGTGTTAACTTAACACAAAAGGAGAACTAAATCAACAATTTGCTTAACAAAATCTTGTAGTCAAATCTAAAATGTGGAATCGTTTAAGCCTGTAAGTAGCAGTGCTGTTGTCCAATAGATTTAGAGCCAGGTGATTGGGATGATTTTCAAGTCTGGACTGGTACTTTAAACTGAATTTGGTTATTTCTTCTTTGACGGTTGAAATGCAGCTGTCTCTATGGAGAATTTCATTATTCACAAACCAAGGTGCTTGAAGGATGTTTCGCAAAGCTTTAGACTGAAATCTTTGAATTATTTCAATGTTAGAGTTGCTTGTTGTTCCCCAAAGTTGGATGCCATACGTCCAAATAGGTTTCAAGATGACTTTGTACAGTAAAAGTTTATTTTCAGTAGTTAATTTAGATCGTTTGTTTAGCAGCCAAGAAAGATTTTTGAATTTTAAATTTAGTGACATTCTTTTGTTCCAAATGTGAGTTTTCCATGTTAATCTCCGATCAAGAATCATTCCTAAGTATTTAACCTCATTTGTTTGGGGGATTTGGACATTATTTAGGGTCACTGGAGGACACGTATCAAATCTCGTTGTGAAAGTCACGTGAGTTGATTTGTCTTCATTCACTTTTATTCTCCATTTTTTTAGCCATTCTGACAAATCATTTAGCGCAACTTGGACATTATCAGATGCAACCACCGGGTCTTGGTGGGACGCTAAGATAGCCGTGTCGTCAGCAAAGGTAGCAACAAATGTATTGTGAGTTTCAGGTAGGTCAGCCGTGAACAGTGTGTATAGCACAGGACACAAAACACTTCCTTGGGGCACTCCCGCTTGGATAGGATGTAACCCTGTGGCAGAACTTCCGAATTTTACTTTAAAATATCTGTTCGTTAAATAGGATTTGATGATCATATAGAATGTATGGGGAAGATTAAGTTTTAGTTTGTAAAGCAGGCCAACGTGCCAAACCTTGTCAAAGGCTTGGCTAACGTCAATAAATACAGCAGAACAAAACTTTTTGGTTTCTATACTTTCTTTAATGATGCTGGCAACTCTATGTACCTGTTCTATGGTTGAATGTTCCTGCCGGAATCCAAATTGATGATTGGGAATTAAGTCTCTATCTTCTATTGCAGTCCGAAGTCGATTTAAAAATAGTTTTTCAAATAGCTTGGAAACTACTGGGAGAAGACTGATTGGTCTGTAGGAAGCTGCTTGATTGGGTTGCTTACCTGGCTTGGCAATCATTATAATTTCAGATATTTTCCATTGGGACGGAAAATATTCAGTTCTTAAAATTGAGTTAAAAATTAAGGTCAAAAATAAAATCGCTTTTTGAGGTAGTTCCCTCAGCACTTTACCATTGATCAAATCATACCCAGGAGCTTTAAATGGTTTTAAACTTTTTATTAGTCGAGTAATTTCCGAGGGTGTGACGGGTGAAATTGGTAGTGACAATTGATTTGGAGAATCTAAAAATTCTTGAAGTTCTTCAAAACAATTTTGACTAGGGTTTGGAGTAAACACTGCCGTCAAATGATTAGCGAAAACCTCAGCTTTTTCCACGTCACTTCTTGCCCATGAGCCATCGGGTTTATAGATTGGAGGTACTGGAGTTCTCGGTCGTTGTAGGGATTTTGTGGCTTTCCATAGGGAATAATTGGTCGCTTCAGTTGGTGTTAAGTTTTCTGTAAAACTACGGAACCAATCATTCTTAACATTTTTAAGTGACCTTTTTAGTTCTCTGGCTGCTCTATTAAAATTTGTTTTGTCTCGCATGTTTCTTGACTGCTGCCAAATTCTCCTCAATCTCCTCTTTTCTGCAACCTTCTGCTTGATGAAAAGTGGGTAGTTTTGAGTGGAGGGATGCAGTAATTGTCGCTGAATATTTGGAGTCGCTTGCCAGCAAGACTTTTGTACAGCAGAGTTGAAATATTCAACAGCATCATCTATATCATCTGGTGTCTTTAACGGAATTTTTAGAGATAAATATTCACTTAAGCTCGTACGGAATGCGTCCCAATCAGTGTATTTAGTAGAAAGAGTCGGAGGGCTTTCTTTGTTCATGACAGATGAACTTAAAGTGGCAATTATTGAGGAATGGTCTGAAGACAAGTCCAGGTTTTCATCAACGCGTATGTAATTGTGTGAGACTCCCTTTGTTATGAAAAAATCCAATAGGTCAGGAATTTTTTGAGGATCTGTAGGCCAATATGTAGGATGTCCTGTCGATAAATGCTGAAGGTTGTTATTATTTATGGAACTAAGTAGTTGACGACCCCTTGGGTTAGCAAGTCTCGATCCCCACGTGGGATGTTTCGCATTATAATCACCTCCTGCAATGAATCTGCAACCGAGTGAATTGAAAAACTGTGTGTAATCTTGGTGAGTAATATTGTGACGAGGAGGACTGTAAATTGCAGACACAGTCAGTGGCCCTGACCAATCTTCCACAACAATGCTTGTTGCTTGAAGATGATTATGTTGGTAGCTTGGCAATTCGTAATGTGATACACAGTTTTTAATCAAAATAGCACTGCCACCGTGTGCTGTGTTGTCCGGATGATTTGTTTGATACAAGGTAAAATTTGGGATCTTAAAGTAACTGAGATCTGTAAAATGAGTTTCAGAGACAAGCATTACATCAATTTTGTTATGGGAAACGAAGAGTTGAATTTCTTGGTTATGGTTAGCCAAGCCATTAGCATTCCAGAGTCCAAAGCGTAAAAACTGATTCATTTTAACTTAGAAACAACAGTGGTTAAGAGGTTCAAAAGTGTACCTATTTGTTGGGCTTGTTGCAACATTAATTATTCAAATTTGTTAAAAAAAGAGCTTATGGTTTTCTCCAAATTGATATAATCACTTGAGATTTCATCTGATCCTGAGGTTGCAGTTACTTGCGCATATGTGACATTGCTACGAGAAGCTTGTGGCGGGCTAGGTGGATTGCTGCTGACTGAACTAGGTCCATGTGATACTCCAGCATCATCTGGTCTCCTTGAACTTGGCCTAGTTCTTTCACGTAGAGGGGGAAATGACTTGTTTTTTAAGTCCCTGTAAACAGTGCATCCCTTATAGTTTGCCGGATGGTCTCCACTACACAACGCACACTTAGGAGGGTCAGATTGAGGCTTCGTACATGTTTGAGTCTCGTGATTTTGCCCACTCTTGACACATCTGAAGGGATGTTTGCAGTAACCTTTCGTATGCCCGTATTGTTGACATCGTTTACATTGAACAATATCCCTTTTCTTGTGAGGAGGCTCAAAGGATATTTTGGCATGCAATAAGTAGTGGATGTCGTAGATATCCTTGTTATTCGAACTTGGTTCTAAGTCTATGAAAAACATAGACAGAGGTTCCTTTGTGGTAGAATGCAGTACATTTGTAATATTTCTTACGGTATGACCTCTTTGACTTAGGGCTTCTTTCAGTTCATTCTGGTCAATCGAGTAGTGCATGTGTTTTAAAACTACTCTGTACGCTCTCTCCTGTTTGAGCTGGAAGGTGTGGAAACTGATATTACTTTCATTTAGTTTCCGTACGAGTTTCCTATAAATATCGGAAGATTTCGGAAGAATCTTAACTGTGTTGTTGTTGATACATTTGTACACAAAGTCATCAGGGTTAACCACAGTTTTGAAAGTTTGGACCATTGCGTGCACATTTCCGACATTAGGTATAAAAATTGGCGGAGGCTTTGGTTCTGACGGCGGTGAGGTTGTAGTATCAGATTCCATATCATTGCCATCAACTTGACTTAAGACATCAAAACTATTTTGAAGAGAAACCGCGCTAGACATTGAGTGTCTGGTTTTGCCCTCTTTTGTACTCTTCTAGACAACTGGTCAGCAGACCCGCGCTTGGTGACGATTTGCCAATCAGTTGATGGATTATTTTGCCGAATGCATGCTAAATGGGTACAGTGGTAAATGGGTACAAGCGTCAAATGGGTACAGCTTGGGGTGACAGGTGTTTAATGACCGTTTGACGAGGGTTTGATGCGAAGACCATGAACAGAGGGAGTGGCAAATGGGTACACTACCTGCCTCGGCAGAGGTGGCGCGGCGGCGACGGTAGCGGCCTGCCTCGACAGGGGAGACAGGGACACGGCGGGGGCTTACCACACATTAGAATACAGTACAGTACTTATAGTGGTTTATGTGACTTAATAATCTCTTAACATTAATATAATGTCATTTTGCGAGTTCTGCAAAATTTTGTTAAGTAGGCTACTGTAGTTATCTTCATACCACTTACTTTACAGTCTTCTTCCATTTACTTTATTCTAGTGATACATTTTTTTAAGAAGACGTATCTGACACGGTTTTCTACCCGCCCCGCACGGTGAAACACTCCGGTTATCTCAACAGAGAGATACAGCGCTACACCACGGTCCGGATGGGATACACAGTGTAGAACATCTACCACGGAGTTCGTAACAAAGTAATATATAAATATTAATACTGTATATATGTGTTAGGGTTGTTATATTTTATTTCAAATCAAATCGTAGGTTGTATTTTAAAAGCACACCCTGTGTTAGGCCTACTTTCTCTCTCTTATTCAGACTAGCCGACCCTTTGTTTTTAGTTATTTGAAGCATTATACTTAAGGTCCAATGTCTTTTTATCTGACCATTAATTACCTAAATGAGAAGTATTTTTGTGTACTGTATTTTAAAACAACAGGAACTTTTTTTGTTTCATTACGTTGTAGCGAACTATGTTGTGGCTTTAAAATGTTATGATAAAAACATAAAAATGAAATTGAGTGTAAATCGAGTCTTAGCGGTCAGGCGATGTTTCTTTGCCGTTAAAATTGAATATTTTGTATAGATTGAGTGGTTTGCTGGTATGCTTCTGCTTGAACCTTAGTTAAGCCGCGATGTTTTCAGGTGTAGCGCTCCCTTAAAACAAATATTTATTTAAGTTAAGATTAATGTTTTCATTAATGTGTTTCGTTAATGTAGTCTGAATTGTATATGGAGTGATTCACGATGAAAAGCAGTTTTTTCCTTCGTTAGAAACACTGTTAAATAGCCTTGGCATGATTGCTCTAGTATAATGTTCTTTAAGAAATGCTACAAATACTTATTAGTATACATCGTCCGCCAGTCTGAATCGGAGAAAGAGTATAGGCCTAATACAAGGTGTTTCTTTTAAAACACAACCCATGATTTGATTTGAAATCAAATATAAAACACTTCTTTGTTACGAATTCAGTGGTAGATGTTCTACACGGTGTATCCCAGCCGGACCGTGGTGTAGCGCTGTGTCTCTCTGTTGAGATAACCGGAGTATTTCACCATATTTCACCAAATACGTCTTCTTAAAAAAATTTACATTATATTATATTAATGTTAAGAGATTATTAGGTCACATAAACATTATAAGTACTGTATTCTAATGTGTGGTAAGCCCCCGCCGTGTCCGTGTCTCCCCGGCCAAGGCCGGCCGCTGCCGCCGCCGCCGCGCCGCCCCTGTCAAGGCAGGGGGCGCCGGAATTCTACCCCCAGGAAAAGTACCCCCATGAAAAAACGCTACGTCATTTTGACGTCACAGGTATGGGGGTAGTTTTCCGGCCGCGAACTTTTGAATAGAATACATTATACTCTACTTCAATCATTGGTTACGTACTTTTATAATTTATTTCTATAATTAACAATTTAAGCCATGTTTTGTAAGTTTACTAGGGGTGGAAAACTACCCCCGGAATTCTACCCCCGGAATACTACCCCCAGCAAAACTACACCCAATGGACTAGACCGTTAATCCTCCACCCGCGAAAGTACTTCCACGTACACAATTCCTTAAGTATTTAACAATTGTTATTTTATGTACATGCTCGGTTTTTTTTAATTTCTATTATAAAATAATAATATGTTAAATTTACCCTAATACAAACTTGCCCTTCGGGTAATCTCGTTCTTTTTCCTCACTCGCCGTCAAGTACTATAATAGGCCGATGCTTTAGTTTTATATTACCATTCTTCCCTCAATCCTTTACAGGCTTTTAGCTGTGTGTTTTTATTGACATCAAATAAAATATATACATTTCCGTACCATGATATACTTTGATATTATGTTTATAATTTTCAGTACCTGGGGGCCAAGCATTAGCTCGGTAAACTTAAACAGTAATATTTTTTATAGTAATATAATTTACAGACAGCCCGGTGCAAAAAGGCTTATTTCTTGTTCAAGACGAGCTCGTCCGCTCCGCTCACTCGCCTTCACGATGAGCTCGGTCATTTCGCTCACTCGCCTTTCAGACTGTTTGAATGTAGGCTAACGGGTGCTGCACATTCTGTATACGGTATTTGTTGTGTGTCAGTTTTACAATATTATAGTCAGGGTCAATAGTACAGGCGTGTCAAGGTCAAGACTATTTATTATTAAGCCAGCAGATCTTTTCCCATTTAGATGCATGTTAAATTAATTTATTTAGCTTGACCTTCACCCGCCTGTTCTATTGCCCCCGACTATATTGGTAGACTATAGGCGTCAATAGAACGGGCGGGTGAAGGCAACACCTCCTAGAGTAATGAGAGAAGGCCAGACAACTGACGATCATTACGTCATATAAGTAGGCTGATGTGTTAATCATTAGTTCCAACTCATGCTTTAGAGGGTGCTGGTTGTCCCCAAAAAACGGTAAAATATCTAATCTTGTTGTTTTGATTTTTCGTTGTTTGTAAACAAATAAGTTAGTCATGACAGATGAAACCCCGTCGACTGACAGTAGCACATCTGTTTTCTTACATCTTAACATAACACATCAGCCTACTTATATGACGTAACGAATTTCAGTCGTTTGGCCTTCTCTTATTATTCTAGGAGGTATTGGTGAAGGTCAAGCTAATTAACATGTAGTTAAATGAGCTAAAATCAGCTGGCTTATTAAAAGATTTGACCTTGACACGCCTGTTCTATTGCTCCTGACTACATTTCTTTTTAATCATTTTTTAGAACTGTTACTTTTTACCAAGACATAGGGCTGGCTTAGAAGTATAACAGCTGATAAAAGTTACTGAAGGACACTATAACACTAAAACGTTATTTAAAGAAATCTGATTCACGTAAATGTTTGTCACGAGTTAAAATTTTTTGTTTAGTTGGAATCTCATCCTCACCCCAATATTTTCGGGAAGAATCAAGTTTAAAAAAACGACCTATAGAGTGTAGCTCTTTATGCCTAACATAACCGTCCTGAAAGGCGAGTGAGTGGAGCGAACGAGCTCGTCTTGAACAAGAAATAAGACTTTTTGCACCGGGCTGTCTGTAAATTATATTACTATAAAAAATATTACTGTTTAAGTTTACCGAGCTAATGCTTGGCCCCCAGGTACTAAAAATTATAAACCTAATACCTTTATTTTTATTTTATTTTTATCAAAGTATATCATGGTACGGTAATGTATATATTTTATTTGATGTCAATAAAACCATACAGCTAAAAGCCTGTAAAGGATTGAGGAAAGATTGGTTATATAAAACTAAAGCATAGGATTATTATAGAACTTGACGGCGAGTGAGGGTAGAGAACGAGATCACCCGAAGGGCAAGTTTGTATTAATATAAACTTAACATTTATATTATTTTATAATAGAAATGTTTTAAATACCAGAACATGTGCATAAAATAACAATTGTTAAATACTTAAGGAATTGTGTACGTGGAAGTACTTTCGCAGGTGTAGGATTCCCGGTCTAGTCCACTGGGGGTACTTTTTCTGGGGGTAGAATTCCGGGGGTAGTTTTCCGGGGGTAGTATTCCGGGTCTAGTCCATTGGGGGTAGTTTTGCTGGGGGTAGTATTCCGGGGGTAGAATTCCGGGGGTAGAATTCCGGCTGGTGTTTGGTTTGCTATAATGTTAATTTAGAGCGACCAAATTAAATAATAATGTATGTATAAAACTGGGGGTACTTTTCCGGCCGCGAGCCAAAACTCCATGCCACTTTAAGCTCCGCCCCTCGTGACGTCAAAATGACGTACCGTTTTTTCATGGGGGTACTTTTCCTGGGGGTAGAATTCCGCTACCCCCAAGGCAGGCCGCTACCGTCGCCGCCGCGCCACCCCTGCCGAGGCAGGTAGTGTACCCATTTGCCACTCCCTCTGTTCATGGCCTTCGCATCAAACCCTCGTCAAACGGTCATTAAACACCTGTCACCCCAAGCTGTACCCATTTGACGCTTGTACCCATTTACCACTGTACCCATTTAGCACGACACCATTTTGCCGGCTAACGTCGCTGATAATCTCAGACGAGGCAGTAGACTCTTTGGCAACGTAGTTATGATCACTTAGACTGTGATGCCCAGTCATATTAGGAGGGATGATTTCATTCATAACACTAGGACCCGTAATTTTGCAACAAGTCAAATGTAAACAAAAACACAGTTTTAGGTTAGAAACACAAATATGTAAAAATATTCACATAGTCGAAATTACAACATGTAAAAACTATTGAAATGGAAAAAAGAAATTATCCTCAAGTAAAACTAATAACAAAAACACTAAAAAGGTGTTAATCGTAAAGTTTTATAGCAGAATATTCCGGAGGAAAAACTGTACTTCTAGTCGAGAAGAATAAATTTAGATGAAAAATGTAAACAGAAATAAAAATAAACGGTATCAGTTAACTGACACATACTTTCTCCCAACAATATAAAAAAGATGTTAAAAGCTTCAAACATTAATGTCTTGATGACTCAGTCGTATAGCTACCAGCTGAGCAGCGCTCGTTTGACCCTACGCGCGTCTGTGACTTTTAACAACGTACTGCGTTTACCGCTAAACGAAAAATTGAATTTTCTCCGCAACCACTTGACGTAGAGCAATAATTTAAAATACTAGATTATTTAGTTTTTTGAGCTTGATTTAATGGTAATAAGTAAAATTTATTTCAAGACAACAGCTATTTTGAAAATTCGAAAAATTGATTTTTGAAACACTTTTTACTCTATAACTTTTGAACGCGAGTTTTCTCGGAGATGCGAGTGGTGTCATTTTATTCGCCATTTTAAGCTTAATCAACCACAAAATTTTAATCAAAATCGTTAGAGCCGTTTTTGAGAAATTTTGATTTTTGACGATTTTTGAGGGTTTTTGGGGGTAAAATACCCTTAAAAATCAAAAATTCAAAAAAATGAAAAAAACGCCTGGAATTATCGTGGATTTGGACCTATGTACCAAATTTAATTAAAATCGGACCATTAGGGCATTCTCTAGCTCTGTTTACATCCTGACACACACACACACACACACACACACACACACACACACACACACACACACAGACAGACATCACTCCGAAAACCACTTTTTTGGACTCAGGGGGAACCAAAATGGATAAATCCACCAACAACTCAAATTCGAAAATTTTGACGAAAACAATACTTTCTCCATATACTATGGTATAGAGGGAGAAAGTAAAAATTAGGTCTGAGGAGTAGACTCACCTTGATCCAGCATATTTCCCGCTTTAGATCAGGTGCGTTTGCATCGGAGTTGCAAACATGTGTTGGCAACATTTGTTTGCAACTTAAAAAACTTAAAATTTATTAAATTGTTTTTTGAAACACTTTCCCATTGAGTGAGGTAAATCCTGCAACATGCATTGATCTTGAATGTTTTACTTTGGTAGTAAGTAAGAAGAAAATGTTGGCAACAAAATGAAGTCGCACAAAGAAAATTTAGAAACTTATATTGCAAACATCTGTTGCCAAAAAAAAGTTGCCAACATTTGTTGACAACGGGGTGTAAACGTGGTTTTAGTTTAAAAACTAAACTTAGTTTTGGCTGTTTTTGTCTCTTTACATGAGCTGATTATAAACTTATTATAAGGCGGTCTGGCGGTGACACAATAAAGGACTTTCCACCGTACCGAGCATCGTAGCGAACATGACGCTGTATCTACAGGGACGTGAATTTACTCCAAACATTTCGCCGAACAAGACATCGGACCGAACATCGTACCGGACAAATGCACCGAGCGGATGAAGGAAGTATAGAGAGAGAGGGATAGCGTGAGTAAGAGAGCTAGAGGATGCTGTGGAGAGGGGAGGGACGTTCCATTGCGAGCGTTCGAGGCGGCGCTCGGTACGGCGTTCGGAACCCTGACACACTACCGTACATTGAACCGTACACCGGACCGATCTTTTCTTTGATGTTTCACCAGAAAACCACCTCCAGTGCGTTCGGTACAATGCTCGGTCCGGTGCTCTGTTCGATGTACGGACCCCTGACACTCTACCAGACTTGCCGGTTTTGCTCAGGACGATGCTCGGTCCGATGAATAGTCCGGTAGTGTGTCACCGCCTTAAATTGCAGTTTATAGTTTGACATTGCCTTCCAGGAATAGGCCTACATCACGAGGGGTTGTGATGTCCAAGGGGCTCCTTATAGCCGTGAGGCCACTTCACCTTCAGTTTTACTTAACAATTTTTGAAGTTGAAAAACAATTACTGAATTTATGATATGCAGAACATGAGAAGTTTATCATTATTGTCTTTCTCCGGAGTCTTTTCCTCGTAGTGAACCCATCACCAACGCCGCGGCTGCTGCGGTCGCGGTGCGGTGCGGTAGTAGTATTTGTTTTGTCCGCGGGGCAGCAGCACAGGTGCGCGGCGGCCATGCTCGCCGGGGGGCCGCAGGTGGAGGAAATATGGGGCCCGGACCCCTTTGACACCTCGCGCACAAATTATGGCCTTCTTCATTAGAATATTCATGTGAATACACGTGCGAATAGCGGCGAGCGGCGGCGGTAACTCTACTGAGATTAATTAGCCTTCCGCACGCGCGCACCCACGCACACGCACACGCCGTGACAATCGATCGTGATTGGTAAACAATCGGTGAACTGAACGATGGTCAAGATATTTTGATCGATTCCAGTCACTTCAATCATTTGATCGACTCTACTCAATTCTTAGATCTATTTATCATTGACCACCAATTGATTATTTTCAATCAAACAATCGATTGATTTGATAATCGATACATTGATAAACAGTTGATAAACTAATCGATGTTGAAGCACGTTTAATTAATCCAGTCGATTGAATCCTTTTGTAATGATTTGATAATCAATAAATTGATAAACAATCGATAAACTAATCGATGTAGAAGAACGTTTGATTGCTTCAGTCGTTTGAATCCTTTTGTAATGATTTGATAATCGATACAGTGATAAACAATCGATAAACTAATCGATGTTGAAGCACGTTTAATCGATCCAGTCGTTTGAATCTTTGTGTAAATGTGATACATGTGACATAACTCTTTTATTTCAGTATTATTATTTTTTTTATCACTGACTTCCCATAAAAATTGATTTTAATCTAAGTCAATTGATGGTGGATTCGTTTAGTCTCAATAAAAAAATGTTAATCGATTGAATGTTTGGTGCCTCGATCAATTGGACCTCTTTAGAATGACTTATGGTGATCGAATTGAACTTTACTAAATACGATACCAATCTTGGCTGTATTTATGACATGACATGCTGGCATGTAGTTATTTAAAAATTAAAATAACATTTTTAAATCACACTTGATAGTTTTGTTATTTTTTGACATCCTGTATAATACTGTAAGTTAAGTTACAACTGTGCCTTTAGTTGCATTTTTTTATATCTTCTTCTCCATTCCATCTATTCAAATTTATAAAAAATGCAGGTGTAGAGAATTGTTCATTACCTATCAACATGTTAACATTTATTCCTCCTTACACCAAGAGCTAATCTAATTGCCTCTTCAATTTATAAAGTTGTATATAATTTTTTATCCTGCAAAATCGTTAATATTATCTTATCTGTTGTGAACATTTCATATACACATCCCAAAATTTTATCTTTACCTAAGTAGCCTATGGTTCTACACAATCCAACTGTAGGATAGAAAATATGTGTTATTTAGACACATCGATGGGAGCTCTTCAAGATGTCTTGGTCGTGTTGAATAAGTGTTTGGCCACCGCCACCTCGATCACGATAGTCCAAGACTACCTCGATGTGTTGCAGCCTGGCTGGTTCGCTGCCACAATATTTTGGTTTGTATTCACTTGATCGCTTAGAAGTTCTCACCGAAGGTACAGTTCTGTTCCAGCTAAGTACTGCTAAAATATGAATTGTATTGTGAATAAATAAAAACAAACATGAACTAAAAATATTCATCATGGACTCTCAAAAATTTGTTTAATCACAGTGCACAATTACTGTGAGGAGAACGTGTTAATTAATCTGAGACTAATTAATAATCGTTTTATGATCATTTAAGGCTGTTTATGTAATACATAAATATCATCCAAATGTGGCATAAATAGCGTCAGGGCAAGATAGAAAAAAAACGTTATCCTATACTGTATAAAAATCATACTGTATAAATATTATTATACTGTATAAATATTAGTATTATCGTATAAAATTCATAGATTTCAACTCAATTAGGTACGCCTAACTGTTAGACTTTAGTTCAAAGACGACTGTTTTAATTCCAGGAATTGCCCAAAAATTTAATAGGTTTGGACCAACGCCAACGACCAAGAAATGCCATTGATATTTTTCGTTTGCTGGTTTTGGAATTATTTCCCTAAAAGCGTCAATGTGCCCTTAACACCTAAATTTATCTGGCGTAGACATGTCAAGGATAAAAAAATATAATAGTAATAGACAGTAAGTAATTTAATCAAAACTTTGAAAAAAAATTATTAGAAAGCAACTTGCATGCAGTATGTGATGGTTTGTGTTTTTACCGGTACTTAGATTTATGTTTATGATACATTTACTTAGCATAACTGGCAACCATAACCTTATTAATCCATCATTCGCGTTGATTTACATTTAAAATAACTAATTTATTCTAAAGAACAATTTTTATAATTATAATAGCCCAAATAAAATGTTTGCAAAAGATGAGGGGTTTCAAACCTTGATGAAATTTTTCCAATCGGTTAGAAGTTAACGTCCCTTTATATTTTTTACGAGTACAATCCTATCACTTAATCAATGGCAACTTCGTTAAAGCATCTTCAACCCAACCCTTCGGTCACTATAGACTACACCAGTGACACGGAAGTAAAAAACACCCCTTAGACAGGTGGGGGGGGGGGGGTACCGTCGAGTCACGGGTCATTTGGCGAACTGTGCGATCCTCGATACTTTCCCATACACGGCGTCATCTGCCTCAGTGACACAATGAGATCAACTCGAGCCCAACACCTTGGTTCTATTTTTTATCCGAAGTGATGGTACAATGAGGATAATAGAGCATGTCGGGAGACAGAGCCGGAACTGGTTGGGGTTGTGGATGCGACGAGAAGAATTCACCAGTCGTTAGATTGTTGGATTACTCTCCTTGTTCTGGATGCGGTTTCAAAAATTAAGATAAAATGCGTAGATTTACGTTATCTACTATTTTTTCAAGTAAGTAACCGTAATAAATCAATATCCGAAAAAAACATCTTGAAACACGATTATATGGTAGCTTATTCAGCCAGGAACATTCCCTCTACGGCTCGGTCCTTAAAAATTCAAATGTTTAACATTTTAACTTATTTATTCTCTTTTATGATGCGTTTAAAATATCCTAAGTGAAAATAATTCTTGGGAAATAATGTCTATAGCCTATTTATAAAAGAGAATGTTTGTATATAGATTTATATATTTGTGATCGACGGACTCGGAAACCACTGGACCGATTGCAATGACACTAGGTAAATACATAGAAAATTTCATGGAGAAGGTTTGTAAGCGGGTTTTTGTATAACCCCCAAGGCTTAGCCTCAAATAGGGCCGTCATAAACATATATGTTATGGTTTTTTAGCTTTTTATTTGAGTTGTTTACGAACACAATATGGCAAAAAATATTTCCTTATAATTAATTCTATAGACAGCTGTTGTCATTTAAAGTATTTAGGTATTTAGGTAAGAAACTAGATGAATTTATAGACTTGCTGATGCGAGTGAACCCAACGAGAGCTAAACTTAAATGACGCCGAGTGAGCGTAGCAAACGAGTTCCCCTATAAAGGGAAAAACATTTCTTAGTTTGGCATTGCAAGGCATGACGGGCATGAGCTAGTTTCTTCTATAACAAGATTCACTTATCACCATTATAAAACTATTGGTATTCAACTAAATTACATAAGATATTTTGTAAGCTAAAAAATTAAACTTTATTTTAATGATTTTTAAAATAAGAAATTATTTTAAATCACATATTTCTTTATCTGAAATTCTTCATATATTCTTTATTTGATCTGAAATCAAATACGTCTGTTTAAGTTAAAAAGATTTCTTACATAAATTAACGATATTTTTTGAGTTTATCATAGCCTACCTAAAAAATAGTCGACCTGTACCAAATACAACACATATATAAATACTAGAGGTTGCCTCCTGGTCGAAATTTGGCCAAAATTTCTGTTGATCTGTACCCAAGAAGTTTTAAAACATTTTAGAACTGAAACATCACCTAGACAGTTGTTTTTACAACAGCTGTCTAATGATTCAATCAATTAATTATCCTTCCTCATAAGATTAACATTGGAACTTTAAAAGCCTGTGGGGCATAGCCCTAGAGTCTGATGAGAATTAGAACGGGATTCTGCTAATATACAGGACTATATACCTTTCTATGCACGGATGTTCCCTACGGTGCACACGAGCCGAGAAAAAAGGGGAAAAATAAACATGCTTGCCTATTAATATATACGAGGTGGCCCGTGCGCAAATTGCGCATTTTATGATTCTGTATGAGTGAAACTCGCCTACAGTACGTTCATTATGAAGTGACAGAGATCTATTTTTGTTCACTACCTGGCTTTTAAAATTCATCTGAAGGTAATCAGCTGTTAAATTACAATTCACATTAAAGAACATGCAATAAAAGTTGGTCAACATTTTAAAGCGCCCTCTAGAAATAAATCAAAGGCGAGGGGGGCGAAGTCCGAATCAATATGACCTTTTTAATTACGATTCGTCACTGCGGTATATCCTAAGCTTTAAAATGACACCTCAATCATAAAAATCGGTTCAGTAGGTCGAGAGAAAAAGGGACGTAACAGACGAAACCCTTATAGAAATAAGAAGATAGATAGATTTATTTCCAACTAGGACAGCTTCTGTAAACCCTGCCTAGACCCTGTATCCCAAAGCTCCCCTGTATATACCCTTATTATTGCGTGCGAAACCGATTATCAACATATTAACACATCAGATAATCGATAAATCTTAAAACAGCCATGAATGCACCCATTCTTCTCGGCCCCGAGTTTAGCATAGACGAACCCTATCACAGTCTTTTACCGAATTGAAACATCGCAGCTTACCATGATAAAGACTTTAAACTGTATGAAATCATCTACAGCCGCATAATCAAAAGTGGGCAGGACCGTGTACCGTTTTGAATGATAAAGCCGCCGTGTTTACAATGCAGTGAAACCTATATTGTCGGATAGATTAGAATTTCAAATCGCGTTTAGTCAGCATTAAACTCGCGTAGCTCAAACTCGCTCGCGCTCGCAACTCGCTCAATGGAGGTGCGGTTCCGCTATTGTCGCTGGATAATAATATTAAAATATCGGACCTGTTTGGGTTTTTTGCAGCGAGGGTAAGATATGACGGGCCGTCACTGCAGTGATCCCTTTGTCACTGCAGGCTAGTGAGTAGTGACTCCCCGTTCACAGGATTGTCTCGGTTCATATCTCATAAAGGATCAGCTGCAGGGACGCAGATAACGAATGGGGTTCGACGTTCTCAACTCGGAGATTACCTACCTTGACGTTTCTTCCGAACGGTTTTATTGTGAAACGCGTTTCGCTTGATGTCTACCCGTTGTGTAGTGTACTGTGTGTGGTTGAATAGAATTCAATCTTAAACTTGTTGGCTGTTGGCGAGTTATATGTTGGTTTGATTGGGAACGTTTTATAATGCAGTAACGATTTATTTATATACAGAGTTTTCAAATTTAATTTCTTTTCTTATGAAATAGGTAAAGTGGTAGCCTAATGAGGACCTTTACCACAATTTCGTTAATTCGTAATTTTTAATTTTGCAAAATTACACATTTGTTTCAAACACAGTTAAAAAAAAGTGAAATGTATGCAAAGTCAACTAGATGACTATAATTTTCTTCGGGATATAAAACAGGACGTATTATATCAAACCGTAAACATGGCCTAAAATTAGATTTTGTATTAAAAAATTTTATTTTTTCTGTTTTAAATGAATTTATAGGTGGGGAGTTACATGGTCGCTGTGTGGCCAGTAAATATTTAAATAAAATAAAAACTTGAAATTTGTACCGCAGCTGCACCTACCCATGTTTTAAAATATTGAGCACTGATGTGCTGCTAGCTGGTCTCTATCTATATCTATAAAAGAGTAAGTATGTACATATGTATGTTGCCTATGGACTCCTAAACCGCTTGACAGATTGTAATGAAACTTTCAGACATTATTATGCATTATTCAAAGATGGTTTGTGCGTGAAGTTTGGTGCAAATCTGTCCAAAGGGCTCTGACCCAGAGGGCATACAACAGTTTGCAAAAAAATCTGAAAATCTATTTTATCTATTTATATTGCTAAGAAACAAATTCAATGAAAAATTCTAATTTTAGGTATTTCAGTGATTTCTATAGGGTCTATATAAGATGAGCGTGACGGCGAGTGAGCGTAGCGAACGAGCTTTATTACCAATAAAATAAATTCAATTACGGGCGAAGCCTTGACGAGAAACAGCTAGTCTATGGATACATGGGATACATGCACGCACAAAAGATGAAACTGCATAGCTAGACATTAATGCATAAGACTGAATAAGTTACTAATGATTTTTACTGATGTCATAAATGTGTTGCGAGAGTAAGTAAAAATATGTGACAACGTAATGATGGAATGATAGCTTTGAACCGCAAGCTTCACACATCCCGGACCCCTCCAGAGTTGAAATTTTGCTAAAAATCAGTTCCGCCGGCGAGACGGTAGCCCCGACGGGGTTCCCACCGACCGGATGTCGAGTTTTTAATTGTTCCGGTCGCAGCCTTCCGCTCGATTTGCCCCTGGGATTAGCACTGCCCACATACAATGTGTAACTAATATAATTTCCAGATAAGAGGCGCTCGAGGGGAGCGCACAATGGATGTGGAGCCACTGTCTAATCCATCCCGGGCCTAAAACAAGCCTCGGACCTGGGGAGGGTCTATTCTCCGTGGCCAATCTCTTATGAAATTAGCCCCCGCGAGTCCAGGTGCTCGGCGCTACAAAAGATCTTTTATGACGGGGGTTTGTGTCTGGGCGGTGGACCGAGAGCGACCAGTGCTGTGTAAACCTTTGTTTCCGTTACTGCGTCAAACTGTATCCAGCATCATTGTGTTGATCAGTGCCGAACAAGATGCAGGATGCGGGATGGGGCAGGAGTGCAGGGAGGTAAGAGGCACGAGGAGAATCAATGAAGGTGAACTAGAAGATTTAAGGCGGCGACTCAACCGGACTTTTCACCGGATGGAGCGCCGGACCGAGCATTGTATCGAGCAAAAACAGCAAGTCCGGTAATGTGTCAGGGGTCCGTACATCGGACCGAACGCCTCTGGAGGCGGGTTTCTGGCGAAACATCAAAGAAAATATCGGTCCGGTGTACGGTAGTGTGTCAGGGTCAATTTTGCTCCGAACGCCGCGCCGTCCCGAGCGTCCCACCGAGGTTACGTCTTATTTGCGGACAGTCCAGATTGCGGACAAGGGCAAAACCTTCCAGATTGCGGACAACCCAAAAATGTAGTGGAATGCACTAATTAGATTTGTCCAGTTTGCGGACACATATTTTAATCCTGTCATAAAAACCATTTACCCAAGGAAGCATGTAGTAAACGCACGCTGTAGATGTTATTATTATTTGTATTTCTTGTTTTTTACATGACGCATATTGAAAAAATTAACAAAAAGGGAAAAGAAAAAATTAAACAAATCTAATAATTGTTACTAGTAAGTGCTAAATTTACTTAAATGTATATACAATCTTTAATTTTCTTAGTTTCTCTTTATCAGGAAAATTCGTCCTAACCTAACCTAACATAACCTAACCTAACCTATTAAAAATATGTAAGTGGCTTGGCAATCTCAGAAGGGGAAAAATTTACATCATGCACCGAGACCTGTCCGCAAACTGGAATCCTCCCACCCCAAGGGCCTTGTTTACCCCCTCGTAAAACCAGACATGTCCGCAAACTGGACTGTCCGCAAATAGGACTGTCCGCAAATAGGAGGACACCCCCACCGAACGCTCGCATTCAAACCACAGTGGACCCGTACCCCCTCCACGGCATCTAGCGACCTCACTATCTCACTCAAGCTCTTCCTCTCTTTCTAAACTTCCTTCACTTGCTGAGTGGATTTGTCCTGTACATCCGGTCCTATGTCTTGTTTGGCGAAATGTTCGGAGTAAATTTACGTCCCTGTACGGCGTAATGTTCGGTACGATGCTCGGTCCGATGTACTGTCAGTTCAAAAGTCCGGTAGAGTGTCGCCGCCTTTAGTGACAGACTCTGTAGATACTGACAATAAATATACTGTCAAAAGTCAAAGTTACTGTAATACAGAGTTACATTGCATTATTATCGATGGAAACGTATTTTACATTAGGTCTAACCTTAACAAAATCTAGATAAATTTCAATTATAATTATTCTTATATTAGGAGCATTATTTATTCAAGTAAACTTTACGTTTTGCCTTCGGAGAAATCCTATAATACGATATTGATTTATACCCAGTTAATAGTAGGTGATTATATCATAAAATGTCAATAAATTACAACACAGCATTGTTGCAGTAATACATTGTATTTATAATTGGCAGATGTATGAGAAACTTATTCTTTGCAGACGTTTTTAGATTTATGATCTTCCGGCGAAAGTTTTGAGTGCTTGAACAACACTCGGGAAAAATCGAGCAATTCAAGCTCTAATATACGCCTACAATCGGTAACTTGCCTAGCCTTGTTTAGGAAGAAGACCTAAGATTTCCCGTTAAGCTTGCTAGAAAAGTAGACTGCCTCTGATGATGGAGGTTGTCCTAGAACGCTTTATCCTTAGCAGACGGGTTTCATAGATTCCTTGCAGGAACTGCTAGTAGTAAAACGAACCTCCTTTAAGCCTGATAGAACAGTAGGTTACCTCTGAAGATGCATGGAAGTTCTCCTAGAACGGCAACTCCTTTGACAATTGCCCTCAGTAGACTGGTTCTCTAGATTCCTTGAAAGAACTAGGAGTAGAAAACAGGAACAAGTGGCAAGTGCTGAGCAGGAAAAGCTTGGAGAACTTTGGAGGATGTGGACAAAGTAATATGTGTTTATTGCACTTTAGTTCACTCTGAACAAGTCTTGGTTGCCATGAAAACTAAAAATATAATAAATTGTTGAGATTTTGCGCTTAGCAAATCCTAATAATTCTTCGGTGAGTGCTAATACGAGAGCCACGAGTCAGAATTTGAAATGAAAAAAACTATCCTTAAAAATTAGGCTAGATACTAGGTTATTACACACTTAAATAAATAACACCGAATAAATTAGATTTATGAGTAATATTGAACTTAATGGCTTGTGCTAAAATATCTCGTTTGATTTGGGAAAATAACTTTTTACCTCATCACAGCAGACCCATAGCGTATACTCAGGGAACGGAGGAAAGGCTGTTCATAATTCAAATAGGCCTACACAAGATATTGGGCTAAGTCATAAAATGATGATAGGAAACAATAATTATTTGTTCATAAATGATGATAATACATTGTTTCAGAATTGAGGTCACCTCGAAGGTCGAAACTTATATTGAGTTTTAATGTAGATACTAGTTAATCCTTGATAAAGTCACCATTTTTATAAACGTTGATATCAATAAAGTGGCATTGGTTTCCCAAATGAATACAGTAACAGAAATGTTATTCATGAATATTTTATTCAGATATGTTATATGTTGATATGTTACATATGTTATTCAATGTTATTCACAATGATTTATATATATATATATATATATATATATATATATATATATATATATTTTTTTTGAAACCACCTCAACCACACTGACAATAAAATTGGTATTTTATAAAAATATTTATCTTTTTTTAAAAGAGGGTTTGCTAAAAATGATATACAGTATCAAAAAAATTGACATAAAGAAAGGACAACCTCTTAAATTTATGAAAAATCGATCCAAGAAACATACAAGGAAAGGAGGGGGCTCCTTGTGTGTGTGCGAGGGATAATGTGTGTGTCTGTGTCTGTGTGTTTGTGTGCGAATTGCGTCTGTCTCCATGGTCACAATTGTGGGGCACCATCTAAGTGGGAATTATTCCGACGACTGGCTTCCAAACGATTTCTTACGGCCTCTAAGTCTTTTGAACCTCTCTTCTTTAAGCCATAAAAAGAAACCTCTTTTTATTCGCTATACACGGCTTCCAATTATGGCAGATACCCTTAAACATTTATTTACTTCTCCGGAAGTCCGCCCGCTCGAGTGGCGTTGTTGTGAGCGTTTTTGATGTTGCCCTCACTTTTCAGCCCTTTGCCCTTTTCAAAAGGATTGTGGCTTGTATCGGAGAAACCTTTGTGGAGTGGATAGTTAGTTTATCTTGGCACCGTTTAAGGTGGGTTTCACCGCTTTCTGTATTGTTGTATCAAAGACCCTTATTGGCTTATAGGGATCGTTTGTGGAGTTTATAGTTGAAAAGGTTTACTATTTACAGACTCCATAATCATTCCTTTTATTGAACTTGCAAAACGACTTGCACGTTGACGATGACATTTTGTATACTGAAAACGAAAGAGCTTACGGTCGTTTTGATAATGATAACCAAATAACCAAATAAAGGGTTTTTCTAAGAACTTATTTTTCGACGTAACTCGAAAGGACAGGAAACGCTTTGAGAAAATGTTTGGATAAATCGGCTTCATAAGTATCTTTAAAGGGATCCGAGAAAGCCTCCAATAATAGGCTAAAGGTTTTACATTCATATGTGATTTTTATGAGATTTTTTGACAAAATCTTCCTTAGCCAAGACAATTTTTAAGGAAAATTAAAATTATAACTATAAAAAATTTCGCATTTTGCAGGAAAATGTTAAATTACACATTTCTTAGTTATAACTACAAATCCCCTCCACACAAGGTTACAAAGCTTGAAATTCACTCTCGTTCACTTTTTCCCATTGCAAAAATCCTCAAATTCTGTTGAAAATAACTAAAATTTAACTTAGATCCTCATACGTGTTAAAAATAGCCTATATTAATAATCGAAAGAAAATGAACCCCTCATCGGTTTTATCTCTCTAAAGATCTTTCATGTAAGTTGATAAATCTAAGTTTTATCATGTGTTATAGTAGTAGGCCTAATGAAAATTTTCAAGAAAATTATAAGTTCCAATTTTTTTATAAGACGTTCTCTACGAAATCAATTGGGTTGGGGAGTTTGAATAGAGATAATAAACAAAATAAGAAGGAATCAAAAGATTCGCAACGCCAAAACTGCAAGTTCTTTGTTATAATATCTTAATCACTATTTCTCCACGGAAATCAATGGACATACTTCATCAATTTGATATAAGGAGTGTATATCCCCATGTAGAAGTTAATTCCATCATTCACACTCATCAAGAGTTGGATATTTTCATAACTCCGGTTGTACCTGTACCTCATGTTCTCTGTCTCTGTCTCCACCGCCGACTTCTACATCTCCCATCCCATCTCAACACCTGCAGCTGCTAGTCTCGTCTGCCATCCACCTCGGAGTCTGGGCATGTTTGCCGAAGGATTAAAGTTCCGGTTCTGTACTCTGTAGGCCGTCACTCAAGGCTTAGGCAACGGTCGCTGCCGCTACCATTATAATTGGATTGTCCGTCAAAGTATTGCGAAAACCCAGAGCAAACACCGATTCGAAACTGCCGATTAGCTTTCGAATTGAGACCTCAACCGACCAGATGTCTGGATTAGTTCCCGGAGAAGTTAATACGATTCTGTCGCGATGGAACGATGGAACTTGGATTCTTTTCAAAACCTATACACAAATAGCTGTGAATCAGGGTTAGATCCACCTGAGAAAAATAGAGTTTTATGGTTTGCCTGTTGGTTTAGGTTCTTTAGCCGATTTCAACCTTCATTTATCAAGATTAGGCGGTTCTTCAACCAGGCAATTTCCTCAGTGGGGGTTTTCATTGCCGAATGGGGATTTTGCATTTCTGCGAGAAATCCAAAGTTTATAGGAACTTTGAGATGGAAACTAAAAAAATGAACTGAAGAAATTCTTTTTGAAAGCCTCCGTATTTATTTTGGACCACAATTTATTAACAAATTTACATCAAAATTAATGCAGTATTGAATACAACCAATCTTAAAAATTTAATTTATTTATATTTTTTGCAAAGTGGGCCTACACAATAAATTAACTTGTAAACATTTTAAGACAAAAATTTGTATCCGAATTTACATTTTTTCAATGTTTTATTTTAAATATCAATTTACTATTTTGGAAATATTGCAGTAGGCGTATATTTTCGAAAAAAATGCATTTCAGTCTCCCTTATTCACTCTAAATTCCGCTAGTTTTACTGTGAAGATACAATAGACACAAAGAATAATATAAATTAGGTTCTAAAAATCTTAGGGAAAAATTTATTATTTGATGACATTTCATTTAAACGTTTTTTCTTCTGAATTTCTTTAATTACAATTATTCACTATTTTAGAAATACTATAGTAAATTTAAGAAAAAAATTTAGGCTATTTCACTTTATTTAATTTACTCTGATTTCCAATAGTATACTGGTGTGAATAAACAATAGTCACAATGATATTGCACCTTTTCTTCGCAAACAATAGATCACAATTGGATCTTTGAAGATCGTGAGAACTGTATGATAGAGTGAAGATAAATCAAAATATTATGGTAGCGAGCCAGGTGGGGCGTGGATGCATTGGGTGTTTGTTTTGGACTGTCGTGATCGAAACCACCAACACTCGTCAAGTAGTGGCTGCACGAACTGGGACTGGGACACAAGAACTGCCACATTTGCTCATTCCCGCTTCAGGGCTCAAAAACACGATTAATTTCAGAAATCATTCTCTAGTAATTAAGGTTGGGGATTGTGATAGTTTCTTGGTTTATGGTAAAGTAGTAGGCATATTCAGTGTTACGAATAAGACTGATATGTTATTTTTAGGAAGTCTGAAAAATCGTTTAAGCTATAAAAAGAATATGCAAATAAGTTAACTTATGATTGATGGATACTCTTTAAAAGCTAAAAACTGCGTATGGCAGTGGCATAACATGTTATGCCACTGTGGCATAACAATGTAGTGGCATAACACGCTCTACACGCTGGATGGTCCCAATAGAATGTTACCCCTTACTCTAATATGAGAAGATACATGGCCCAAACACCCTTCCAAATCTGAAGATGATGCACACAAGTATCGAGACAAAAACATTTCGAAGAAATTCCATTCATGGGGAGGCTAAATATTCAGCTATTTATCCTCCGGGATGACTGTGCGTGGGATCATCGGTGCCGGTGCCGCTTCGTCTGGCGGTGTTTTTGAGGGGGAGGGAGCCCCCAGCTCGACCCTCGTCACCATTGACAGAAGAAAAGGAACTCAAACATTCCGTGATAATAGAATGTTGATTGTGTCTATCCATTGATGTGGCCATGCGGGACACCTGTGCTCGCAGCGCGGCGCGGCGGACGCTTCACCAACTATCACTTGACCGTAGAACAATCTGGCGGCGCGGACAATAAACACCGCGACAAACATCTCGAGTCTCGAGTAAGGGGGATTACCGCGACTGGTGAAGTCCTTGGAGGTTATTCGTGGAGAAAGTGTTTTGTCGGAGGCAGAAAAGGAAGACGAACAGAGATTATCGCGGAAAGAACGTTGAAGCTTGCCGCTGAGAGTGAGGTGCGCGGCAGGCTGTGGGGGGATACCGGGGGTTTACTGGTTTAACAAACACGAAATATAAAGGTCTACAATTTAAAATGTAAAATGAAGTAAGTTTAGAAGGAGCTTAACTATAATAAAGAAATTGTTGAAACTTCAGAAACCTGTTTAAGTATTTTTGTAGTCACAACTCACGACACAAAATTATTTTAATAGATTCAAAGATATAAGGGAGAAAATGCAAAAATTATATATTTTCCATATGCCTAATGAATGCGCGGATTTATATACGAGTTTTATGTGATGATGAAGTTCTATAATATCATTTGAGAACCGGATTAGTTTGTTCTCACATTAATTGTATTAAATTGCCATAGAACACCCCTTGGGATGTATTCTTTCTCCAATAGCAAGCGTTAAAATTAGTCTTAGATTTTGTATCATTTGAGGCCTCGAGCACTCTGGTCGAACTGTCACTGAACAAAGTTCCTCCGAACTTTTGTTTGTCCATTGCTTTAGAAAGTAGGATAAACCATATGGCCGGTTATTGTTCGTTAGGAATGTTTGTTTATAATTTGTGTTCGCCGAACAAGTTCCCGTTCAGCTAGTACGGACGCGGCTTTATATTAGTCTATACTACTTTGCCATTTAACTCTGATTTGAACAAAATTACATATCTCAATATTTGTCACCCAAATCATCGAAACATCAAACCATTTTAAGAGCATTATTTAATTGGCCAAACTGGTAGTTGAAAACTATTTCACGGATTCAAGTGGGAAACGGTTACTTATAATTTCTAGTTCGCTACAAATTTAATTCCATACCGTCCCCATAAGGAAAAGGTGCAGTTTATAGATCTTTTCACAAGAAAAAAATCTTTTTACAAAATTAAACTTTTTTCAGAACCTCTCTAGGAAGTTGTAGGATATTAGAAAGTAATATAGAACTATAGTTTTATTCATTTGTGTTATAAATTTCCCATCATTAATTACTTTGAAACTGTCCAACAACCGTTATAATTGATCGTGTGTAGGATCAGATCTACACCTTCCTCCCACCCCCCCACCCATCACCCAACTCCCCTGCCCCAACAAGATTACTACTTCAGCCTCCATCTGCCCGCCCCCGCGCCGTTGTCTCCCGCCACTGTATCCAAGCCCAGGAGCTGTGAGGTGCTTTGTGATGTAGATAGCTTCACAAAGGTGTCATTATGCGTGTCTGTGTCTGTACGCACCTGCGTGTCACATGACCTGCCTCACAAAGCACTGCGTGTACGTCGGTGATCGTATGTGACGCAACAATAGGTTTGGTTGGACAGACGGTGTATGGTTTGTAATGGTTAGTAGAGCGTGTAGGGTTAACCTTTGTTTTAGGATTGTCCCAGGTTAGTTTTTAAGGTGACATAAATAGTGAGGCTGAATATAAATTAGTTTACAATGTGACTCTGGTACTTCTTTAAGGGTTTTCTACAATCCGTTTTACAGTTGTGGGAAGTTTGAAACAATTAAAACAAATGCAGAGACAGAAAATAAGAGAAAATACGTAGCGGCTAGTGAGAGCAGAAATGCAACGTTTACTCCCCTTATTACTTCGGTGGAAGTTATAGGAAGCTATATACTCGGAGAAGAATTCACATATATCCTGATGAGAGCCGTGGCAGAGAGGTTGTCTGAAAAATGGCAAAAGCCCTACAGCATAATAATAAACTGGATAAGAACAAGAATAACATGTAACAATACTAAGGGCAATGAGCATATGTCTTAAAAACCAGGAGAAAGTGGAGATCTGCAATGAATTCCAGGATGGTGCAGGAATACAAATCTTATATTAGTTGGATAGAAAATTATTGTATAATGTTTTTGTGTTGTATTTATTTATTGTAAATTTGTTTTTGTATAAGCATTTTATATTTTAATAAAATCTTTATTTACTTTAAAATTTGTTGTAATAGTCTTGTTGACATTTGGGCTAGTAGCGAAGTCGGCAATAATGATGTAAACTTTACTTACGGCTTTTGGGTAAAACATGGTTTCGTATTCTCCTGTTTCGAAGACAGTTTTTCAACCGATTTTCTTCAATCTTGGCAATTATTTAGTTAAATTGTCACATTAGGTCTTGTATGTGTTTAAAATTTGTACATGTAAAAATATAACTCTCAGTGACGTACAAAAGTAACTAAATATTCCTTACTTTTAAAATTTTCTTTTTATTTAGGCCTATAAGGATTTTTTACTGACACATCAGGTTTCAGTAAAAATAAAAAATAAACGAAAAGAAAAATTTTATAAATAGAACATTTTTATAAATTACATGTAAATATTAACGGCCTGGGGTTGTTACCAGCATGTAATTACCCCTCGGAGCTGAATTTTAGTCTATAAACATTCAAACTTTTGACGTTTTACTGCACAATTAATTTTATTATGTTTTATATATCATCCATGCAATAATTATAACAAATATTGACACGTTTTAATGACAAAAATGTCATTAAAACGTGACTCCTAAACAATACAATGCTTCAAGAGTCGTAATTGCAAACATTGATATAACCTGTGAATCGCAAATTCAATTCCCAAATCCAATAATACATTTTGAAGCTTTCATACTCGAAAATCGCGACTCGCCGATCCACTTGACTCATCAGAAATGAATCCTACGCCGTCTCCGCCGCCGCGCCACCGGCTCCCGGTGACAGACGACGCGACAATGACAATACGCCCAACAAACACCTCCCATTATTCCTTTTAATTACGTGGTTTTAATCAACGACAACGACTCGCCAAATACAAATACATTCCCGGTTTCATTTGTCCGTTTTAAGTGATCGCCGCTCCGAAGGGCCCTTCGGTGTTTTGTGACCAGTCCATTATAGAGGACAATATCCACGCGTCAGCTAAGTTTCATTGAAATATCTCCCCCCCCTGCCTAGGCTGACTTGTCTCCATTGTGGTTGGAAAAAGTGTCGCTGTTTTAATTGAAATTTTAACAGCGTCCGTTTTAAGACTGAATCGCGATCCGGCGCCGGTTGTCGGCTACAATGGCTCCGTGGCGGTCGGACGGAGTTGACGCGTTTTTAACTCAACCCCGAATTCGAATTGTCATGTTTTGAAAAGGATTCAATTTTTCTGAAAGACGGGGTAAATTCTGTACCGGAGTGATTCAGGATTGAAAGGGTTGTTTGTTAAATGAGTACGTCCAACAGGCTTATTATTACGAGCGAAGGCTATTTGTTTTGTTTACGTTTAATTTCCCTCACACTCTTTCCTTTTGTCTTTTCCACTCCTCGAGAAAAACAATAGGAGGATAACAAACCCACAGTAATTGAAAATACAAGTTGTAATATGAAAATACGGGTCCGACAAAGTCGGTCAACTTTGGACACTTGTAAAAATTGAGCTTCAACATCAAAGTTCAACAACACATTTTTTATTTTATTTCATAACGGTCCAAGGTTGGATAGTACGTTAATGCGTCAAACTTGGAATATCAACACGTCCAAGCTTATCACCTGACCATCACCTTACCAACACGCCCAAGTTTGTCAACTGACCATCACCTTACCAAGATGCCCAAGGTTAACACCTGGCCATCACCTTACCAACACGCGGAAGTTTATCACCTGACCATCACCTTACCAACACGCGGAAGTTTATCACCTGACCATCACCTTACCAACACGTCCAAGTTTGTTACCTGACCATCACCTTACCAACACGCCCAAGTTTATCACCTGACCATCACCTTATCAACACATCCAAGTTTATCACCTGACCATCACCTTACCAATACGTCCAAGTTTGCCACCTGACCATCACCTTACCAACGCGCCCAAGTTTGTCACCTGACCATCACCTTACCAATACGTCCAAGTTTGTCACCTGACCATCACCTTACCAACACGTCCAAGTTTATCACCTGACCATCACCTTACCAACACGTCCAAGTTTATCACCTGACCATCACCTTACCAATACGTCCAAGTTTGTCACCTGACCATCACCTTACCAACACGTCCAAGTGTATCACCTGACCATCACCTTATCAACACGTCCAAGTTTATCACCTGACCATCACCTTACCAATACGTCCAAGTTTGTCACCTGACCATCACCTTACCAACGCGCCCAAGTTTGTCACCTGACCACCACCTTACCAACGCGCCCAAGTTTATCACCTGACCATCACCTTACCAACACGTCCAAGTTTATCACCTGACCATCACCTTATCAACACGTCCAAGTTTATCACCTGACCATCACCTTACCAACACGTCCAAGTTTATCACCTGACCATCACTTTATCAACACGTCCAAGTTTATCACCTGACCATCACATTACCAACACGTCCAAGTTTATCACCTGACCATCACCTTACCAATACGTACAAGTTTGTCACCTGACCATCACCTTACCAATACGTCCAAGTTTGTCACCTGACCATCACCTTATCAACACGTCCAAGTTTATCACCTGACCATCACCTTACCAACACGTCCAAGTTTATCACCTGACCATCACCTTACCAATACGTCCAAGTTTGTCATCTGACCATACCTTACCAACGCGCCCAAGTTTGTCACCTGACCACCACCTTACCAACACGTCCAAGTTTGTAACCTGACCATCACCTTACCAACACGTCCAAGTTTGTCACCTGACCATCACCTTACCAATACGTCCAAGTTTGTCACCTGACCATCACCTTACCAACGCGCCCAAGTTTGTCACCTGACCACCACCTTACCAACGCGCCCAAGTTTGTCACCTGACCATCACCTTATCAACACGTCCAAGTTTATCACCTGACCATCACCTTACCAACACGTCCAAGTTTGTCACCTGACCATCACCTTACCAACACGTCCAAGTTTGTCACCTGACCATCACCTTAACGTCTAAGTTTCACTTGCATGCTATTTTCTTTTAAATTTACCTGATGCATTTTAGACCACACTTCAATGTCGACAGTAACCTCTGTCTTTGTTCCAACTCATCATTCCAATTTCGTTTTAAAATTTTAATTTTTTAATTGAAATCGTTTTAAACTTATATTTTTCAAAATACTTTACATAAACATAATTTAGAATACAACAAATATAGTAGACCTATAAATACGTGAAATCCGCTACAAGCTTTTCAAGAATTTATCTAACACGGTTAGTTTTAGTTAGACATTGACAGTCAAAATATGACGACTCAGAATGGTCGTGAATTAGAACATGTTTTCGGAAATCAACTTTACAAAATTCACAGAAACATGAGAAGTATTTTTCATGTCTACATCCTTTCAATTTGCCATCATCTCGATCACTGTCACCATTTCCATAATCGATAGGCTTTGAAATCATCGCTCTTATGTACTCCACCGCATTGGAGGGCTAAACAGTGAAGAAAAGAATAAAAGATGTGAGATTGGGGCAATAAAACGACGACAGACGAGTGTGTCGGTATAATAGAGCCAGACACCGAGTCGGCAAAGACCTACAAAGATGAGCCAATCAACGACAATGGCGTGAGTCATAGACGTTTAATGACGGAGAGTCTGTAACGGACAGCCGGAGCGGCGGCGCGGGTAAATACAGCCTATAGGTCTGTGGTGAAGTGCGCGCGGTGGAGGGGGCATAAACACTTTGGGAACAATGGGCACAAGTCTACGGTTGATGGTTTTGTAGTCATTAGTTCAGATTTACAATTAAATATAAAAAGCGAAGGATTACAATTACTTGTAGTTGTCCTTTTCCTCATTGAGATGTTCTCTCATTTGACGTTATTTTCAGTTTGTTTGGTAATGGGACGCATGGAACTCAAAATTGCTACTAATGCTAACAAACGTGATTGTAAAACAATGTTCGTCATGGAATTGGTGGAAAGTAAATCCTAGACTATACGTTAGGTTTATAAAGAATTGAATATAAAGGACTAACTTATTTATTGTTTTTACAAGTGTGCATGAAGATGACTCCTAAATACTGTAGTACCGGCCGGCTTGGATTTTCATTTCCATAACATCAGCTACGCCTTTAAGGTCGAAAAATATTCATCTTTATGTAATTTTAAAGGAAATTTTAATACCTAGGGTCTTGTAAAATCAAAATCACGATTATAGAGCGATTTATGAGATTAAACTACTGAAGAACGCTTCCATTTTGAACAAAAAATGTTCAGAATTGTTGTTTATGATAAAAACAATCAATAGAACTTCTGATTTCGCAGGGCCTTAGGTGTTAAATTTTCCTTTAAAATTATAAAGATGAATAATTTATATCTTTATTAAAAGCGTTGCGGATGTTTAAAATTTAACATTATGAATAAAAAATCCTAGGCGGCGGGCACTGCAGACTCTTTTTCCGACCTGCAGGATTTTGATGATTTTATTTTATTTTCCATCTAAAACCCATTAAGCCTGGATTAATATGGCTTCTTCGTTGCGTAAGTTGTGTATCTTCTACATGGACAAAATTGTGCTTATGATGTAAGAATGTTTTATTTTTTGTGTAACAACAATGGCATTTATATGTAAAATCAATACGTTACAAATTTACAATTTCGTTTTAGCGAATTTCCCATAGGGAATAAGCTATTACCGTAGGTCTCATGGTAAGACCTAAGCCCGGGAACATGTTACTTTTTCGTTTTGAGGTGTCCAGAGACCAAAAATAATAGTCATTAAAATTTATATATATATATATATATATATATATATATATATATATATATATGTGTGTGTGTGTGTGTGTGTATATATATATATGTGTCCCTAGACACGATAACTCTCGTAAAAATGGTCCGATCGACACCAAATTTGGTAGAGAGGTGTAATCCTACATTTATTCGGATGAGTTCGTAAACCAGACATATCGACCTACCGGAAGGGGTAGTTTTGGGGGGTTTTGTACCCCAAAAATGGATTTTTTGAATTTTTCATATGCAATTTTTTTAAATTTTAAATTTATATTTTGACCATTGGATTTAGCTCAAAAAACACACAATTTAGTATTTTGAAGCTTTGCTCTATCTCCATTGGTTACCGTGATATTTAAAAGTCTAAAGACAGTACATTGTATTTTGGGGCTCCAATGTTAATCTTATGTAGAATAAGGATGTGTTAATATTTCACTTGTTAACCATTATTTTTGGATGAAACTTGGTATTCACCTTTATTTAGTTGAGATAAATCCATTTATGATAAAGAAATCCTAGTTTTTATGCTTATCATGGCAGCAAACCTGCATACTCTTTTCCCATGTTAATCATATGGAGAATAGGCAAACTCCTTTAGCAATGGACAGATATTGAAGAAACGAAGTATAAGGCTTCATATGGTCGAAATATATTTATATTTTTAAGCTATAAACCTACTTTTAGTGTTCCCCATGGCAGCATACCTGCATACTCTTTCCCTATATTTTTATCATAAGGAGAATAGGCATTTATTTCCCTATTTATGGGCATGTGATGATATTTGGTTTACAGGTTTATCTGGCCAAAATTAATATTACTAATTTGGAAATTCGCTGAGAACGCAGGTCTGCTGCGACGGGGGCATTTAATTTTGAGGTCATATCTTCTACAAAGTGCATGATTCAAACCCCCTCTCATCTCCTATCAGCCTCGAACCTTCCTATAACCTCCCTAAAGTAGCGAAAAGAAGGAAGTAAAACATAAATGAAACAGCCAGACTAACCAATGAATACAAACCCTGAACAAGCTGTATTCATGACCTCAACCTCCATTGTCAATGTTTTCTTTGATGAGAGATAGTTCTCGACTCATTAAGCTGAGAAAATTTATTTATTTCTAGGAAAACACTAATAATAATCAGACTTCAACCCACAAAGATATACAAATGTCCTTAGGAACTCGTGATTTCCTAGCATTATTGAACACCCCAAAATAAATCAAGAAAGCCTGCGATGACGCAGCGGCCGGGATATGCACGTTTGAAAGGGCGGTCAGCTTGTGTGGATCCATCGGCAAAGCACTCATGTCCGAAGTACATTAGGCCACAATACGTTTCTCACCCGCCGTTATGCTAAGAGGGCGGGCTGTTGTGGAATACGAACCCCCTCCCCTCCTCCCCCTCCCCACCTCTCCTCCCACGACAGCGAGCGTCGCGACGTCTGGTGGTGACAGCAGCAGTGACGCCACTCCACGGTGTCTACGAGAGACGTGTGCTAATCGTGGGGGGGGGGGCACCGAGGGGCAACCTTGCTCATTACCAGGGGTGATTGACGTGTGAAAAAGACAGTAGTAAATTTGTAAAAAATGTTTGTCGAAAAGTTTGGGGCAGAGGGAATATAGATGGAAGATTGTTTAAAGTATGGTTCGTGACTTAGCAAAATATAATTTTAATTGTTTGCAAATTCATAAAATATTTAGTAAGTCGTGTTATATACCTTTGCTGGAATTGTTTGATTTACTACAGTTAAGTCCTACAATGGCATCCCAGGCGGTTTAATGAAGATCCATGTGGTATATAAGTTATGTTTAGTGGTCCTTTTTTAGAAATGATTGACTAACGTATTTTCTTTGAAGTAAGGTATGTTATTGTTTAGTAAATTATTGCGGACATTTTCCATCATAGTGATTAGTGAAAACAAATTCACGTCGTTTCGGAATCTGTCCCTGGGCCCTAGTAGATTAATAATATAATAAAGATAGTCTGAATTCTGAACCACACAAGACCGGCCAATGCGTCATCTTCTATTATGGTTTCTTTATAAATTGTATTATCTGGGTCCAATTTTCAGTTTTTAAGGAGTCTAAGGGTTTCTGGAGCTTTTTATAGGGGCTAATTAAATATTTGGCCTTATGTTATGCTGGTCGTGTAAACATACCGTGGTAGGCTAGAGAGCATTTATTAAAGTAAACGGTACAGCTCTAAATTTATCAAATAGACCTAATTTCCCTTACTCGTCAGCTTATACATTTATAACTACAGTATTTGCGATAATTTGTCTATTGCATTTGAATATACTTAAAGTATTGCAAACTACGATATGAAGAAACGTCAATAACAGCATTTAAAATATATTTTCCCTAATTGTAATAAAATGTAGTGCTCAGCGGGACTACCCGTTACATATCCCTATGTAAATAATCATGCAGATTAAAAACCCAACAAAATATTAACACATTCATTACCGTCGCTTCACTCCGCTCTAATCAACCCTCATAAACACATTTCCCGGATTAATTCACCATATTTCTACCCAACGCAGCGCATCAAATCGGCTAATCGAGGAATTAAACCCTCGTATGTCAACTGGGAGCGTTAAATATTATTAAACACCCGGTGGGATGCGATGCGACTATCGAACCGGGACGACAATCGAGTCCATAGAGTATAGAACAGTGTCCGTGTCCACAGAGCAAGGCAGGAAGGGGAGGACAGCTACCTGAGACTGAGTAACCCCACTAGCAGGGGCGCCTTTCTCATGGTAAACTACCATTGTGGTAAGTGTCTGAAGAACAACACGCGGACAAAGACGCTCAAACGATCGCCATTGTTCGACACCGATTGTGAGCCGCGCATCTGGGACGCGGACGATGATGATTTTTCATCTTCGCCAGGTGACGGAGGGTGGAAGACATTCAAGTCCGGGGTGTCAGTGTTGGAGAAATCTCTTCGCTTCGTGGATTTGGCATTTTGGATTTGTAAAGGTTTTCACGAGTTTGGTTTAGACCTATACTGGCTAAAATGTACAAGCCTAAATCGTACTTTGAATTTTAGTTTCGCTTGTTGTATTGAAACTTGCTATAGTATTTCAGTTCAAAGTTTAAGTTTAAGAAATAACTATATGTGCATATGCAGTGCAATGCGCCGCAGTAAACAGATTGGGTTGACATTTATAGTTTGATTGTTTCTCTTCTACTATTACAGTAATTTGTGACATTCTGATGTCAGTTTAGTAAAAATTCTATGGTTACCTCATCTAACAAAATTAACGAAATTTTAAGTCTTACCCGCGTCCTTCAAAAGATGGAAACATCTAAAATGTAAAACATTATTGAAAAACTATTAGATGGTCAAAGCATTATAGACTTGATCAAAAAGTAGGGGAGGAGTTGTGTTCACAAAAGCTGGTATTAAATAACGCTTTTTACTCAAGGAGCTTTGTTATTGAAATAAAAGAAAAACTTAATCTGTCCATAAATTTATATTGTGAAAGGTAGAAAGGTACAACGTAGACTCATGAACATACCACGTTCTTAGCAGACTGACGTACTCAAGGAATTTCTATTGGGGATTTATTTACTTTTCGTCAATGAATATAGCCGACTTGGGGACGAGAATGTAGGTTTGCTGCCAGGGGGTATTGTAGGGCAATATTTTTTGTAACTTGTTGTGAAAATGTTAACTTAAAGTGAAAACCACCAAACGTTATCAAAATGATTTAACAAGCGACTTACACTGTTATACTGTACGTCGATTTCCCCCAAAAATGAATTCTAGTCTTTCTTAGCAGTCTGTAGATTTATAATACACAACCGGTTTTATATCAGTACCGGTAGATTAAAGTGTTTCATCTTTAAAATTTCTTATTAAAGTGACCAAGATGAAATAACCACATTATCGATGCTTTAAAACCCTTCTATCGACAGTTAATTCTGAAAAAAATAAAGTACATATGTTTGATAAAATTAATAAAATATTTGAAATAGAAATAGGCTAGATAGATGTAAAGTATCACAGTACATCTTTAAATATTATTGCTCCACCAAAAGCATTATAAAAGTTTATTCAACTCAACCATCTCTTTTATCGCCCATGAATGTTCCCATAAAACATAATCACAACTATCGGTAAATCCGCCGCTGCAAACGAACCGTGCGGAATTCCAATGGAGATTACAGCCTTAAATCGTCACATAAGAGGCGCAAACAAAAAACTCGCGAAGAAAAGCAACACACACAATCGTAAAATAAGGAGACAGCAACAGCACCGCAAGTGGTACTACAAAGCTGTATAAACCAACGAGCAAGCGTGCCAAACATGATGAAAACTTACGATCCATTGTGGGTATCGACGCGACGCGAGTGGGCAGCCATCGTAGACGAGCTTTATGAATTGATCGTAAAATACGATTACCCCAAGACGGCCGCTTGGGTGGCTGCGGGATTTAGAATGTTTGGCGGGGCAGCGTGAGAGAATGGGCCGAGGAAACTGGTGAGGTTTGGTTTGGTTTAAAATTATTAAAATCATGTCATATGCACTGAAATTCACAGTACGTAATCCTATATTTGTGTCAAATTCCTATAAAAAGACAAATTGTCTCATTTATTTCTATAGTTATGTTTTACTTTTCCAAAAATGGAAGATAGGTTTTTAATACTTCATTTTTTTCCTATCAGGTGGAGAATACTTTCATGAATAATTGAATTTTTGACATGATTTTAAAAGTCTTTGGCATTTCTTATAAAGTTTTTTGGAACTTCTATAAGGAGAGCATTTTTAAGATATAGTTTTTTTGTTAGCAAGGTATAGTGCCCTCTATAATCTATAAAATATTTAAAATCTTTTACAAAACGATAAAAAAAGTATACTTTTCGTTGAGGATACACGATGTTACAAAACTACTAAAAAGTGACATTTTAATAAAATTGTTGTGTGAAAAAATTAATATTGTTTATAGGGGATCTATAACACTCATTCCATTAAATGTTTTCATTTAATTTTTGTCATAGCGAGTTAACAGTCATGTTATCACTCATCCATCGTAAAAAAAAAAAAAAAAAAAAAACAATGAATCAATATTTTCGAATCATTTTCATCGTAATTTTTTACAAGAGGAATTATAAAAGCTCGGCTCCCACGTGACACTGTAGAGGTAAAGGAGCTCCAGAGGAGACTCAGAGACAGTGTGGAGCCCTTCGGTGGGGGGGGGGGGGGAGAAGGAATGCAGTAGGCCAGACAGCTTGGTTCCACGAAGCTCCCCTGCGGTGCACGGCGGCGGGCACAATGGAACAATGGACCGAGGACTGCCCACACGGACCGGTGGACCGCGGACCGGGACCGCTGGACCACACGGGGGCGGCACCGGCGGTCAGGGGCAGGGTAGCGAATTTGTTTGAGGGAGGATTATAAAGAAATCGAGATAGTAAACATAGAGTCTATGAAGTAAGTGGGAAACGTAAGAAGAGTGTGTGGGCGAAGTCAAAGCTTGATCGAAAGGAATCAATTTCACAGGTAAACCATGTACTAACAGATCCTAAGTGCCATCAAAATAATATTGGACAAAATATTCGCAAAACAAGAGTGGCGCTGATCCAGTGGGACGTCTGTGAACCATTCAGGCTTGGCAGCTCCACGCTGGCTGATCCATTGGGACGCCCGTGAACCATCCCTGAGTCTCGGCAGGGCCACGCTGGCTGATCCATTGGGACGCCTGTGAACCATCCCTGAGGCTCGGCAGCGCCAGCTGGCTGATCCATTGGGACGCCTGTGAACCATCCCTGAGGCTCGGCAGCGCCACGCTGGCTGATCCATTGGGACGCCTGTGAACCATCCCTGAGGCTCGGCAGCTCCAGCTGGCTGATCCATTGGGACGCCTGTGAACCATCCCTGAGTCTTGGCAGCGCCACGCTGGCTGATCCATTTTGACGCCTGTGAACCATCCCTGAGTCTTGGCAGCGCCACGCTGGCTGATCCATTGGGACGCCTGTGAACCATCCCTGAGGCTCGGCAGCGCCACGCTGGCTGATCCATTGGGACGCCTGTGAACCATCCCTGAGGCTCGGCAGCGCCAGCTGGCTGATCCATTGGGACGCCTGTGAACCATCCCTGAGGCTCGGCAGCGCCAGCTGGCTGATCCATTGGGACGCCTGTGAACCATCCCTGAGGCTCGGCAGCGCCACGCTGGCTGATCCATTGGGACGCCTGTGAACCATCCCTGAGGCTCGCAGCGCCAGCTGGCTGATCCATTGGGACGCCTGTGAACCATCCCTGAGGCTCGGCAGCGCCAGCTGGCTGATCCATTGGGACGCCTGTGAACCATCCCTGAGGCTCGGCAGCGCCACGCTGGGCTGATCCATTGGGACGCCTGTGAACCATCCCTGAGGCTCGGCAGCGCCACGCTGGCTGATCCATTGGGACGCCTGTGAACCATCCCTGAGGCTCGGCAGCGCCAGCTGGCTGATCCATTGGGGACGCCTGTGAAACCATCCCTGAGGCTCGGCAGCGCCACGCTGGCTGATCCATTGGGACGCCTGTGAACCATCCCTGAGGCTCGGCAGCGCCACGCTGGCTGATCCATTGGGACGCCTGTGAACCATCCCTGAGGCTCGGCAGCGCCACGCTGGCTGATCCATTGGGACGCCTGTGAACCATCCCTGAGGCTCGGCAGCGCCACGCTGGCTGATCCATTGGGACGCCTGTGAACTATCCCTGAGGCTCGGCAGCGCCACGCTGGCTGATCCATTTTGACGCCTGTGAAGCATCCCTGAGGCTCGGCAGCGCCACGCTGGCTGATCCATTGGGGACGCCTGTGAACCATCCCTGAGGCTCGGCAGCGCCACGCTGGCTGATCCATTTTGACGCCTGTGAACCATCCCTGAGGCTCGGCAGCGCCACGCTGGCTGATCATTGGGACGCCTGTGAACCATCCCTGAGGCTCGGCAGCGCCAGCTGGCTGATCCATTGGGACGCCTGTAAACCATCCCTGAGTCTTGGCAGCGCCACGCTGGCTGATCCATTTTGACGCCTGTGAACCATCCCTGAGTCTTGGCAGCGCCACGCTGGCTAATCCATTGGGACGCCTGTGAACCATCCCTGAGGCTCGGCAGCGCCACGCTGGCTGATCCATTGGGACGCCTGTGAACCATCCCTGAGGCTCGGCAGCGCCAGCTGGCTGATCCATTGGGACGCCTGTGAACCATCCCTGAGGCTCGGCAGCGCCAGCTGGCTGATCCATTGGGATGCCTGTGAACCATCCCTGAGGCTCGGCAGCGCCACGCTGGCTGATCCATTGGGACGCCTGTGAACCATCCCTGAGGCTCGGCAGCGCCAGCTGGCTGATCCATTGGGACGCCTGTGAACCATCCCTGAGGCTCGGCAGCGCCAGCTGGCTGATCCATTGGGACGCCTGTGAACCATCCCTGAGGCTCGGCAGCGCCACGTTGGCTGATCCATTGGGACGCCTGTGAACCATCCCTGAGGCTCGGCAGCGCCACGCTGGCTGATCCATTGGGACGCCTGTGAACCATCCCTGAGGCTCGGCAGCGCCAGCTGGCTGATCCATTGGGACGCCTGTGAACCATCCCTGAGGCTCGGCAGCGCCACGCTGGCTGATCCATTGGGACGCCTGTGAACTATCCCTGAGGCTCGGCAGCGCCACGCTGGCTGATCCATTGGGACGCCTGTGAACCATCCCTGAGGCTCGGCAGCGCCACGCTGGCTGATCCATTGGGACGCCTGTGAACCATCCCTGAGTCTTGGCAGCGCCACGCTGGGTGATCCATTGGGACGCCTGTGAACCATCCCTGAGGCTCGGCAGCGCCACGCTGGCTGATCCATTGGGACGCCTGTGAACCATCCCTGAGTCTCGGCAGCGCCACGCTGGGTGATCCATTGGGACGCCTGTGAACCATCCCTGAGGCTCGGCAGCGCCACGCTGGCTGATCCATTGGGACGCCTGTGAACCATCCCTGAGGCTCGGCAGCGCCAGCTGGCTGATCCATTGGGACGCCTGTGAACCATCCCTGAGTCTCGGCAGCGCCACGCTGGGTGATCCATTGGGACGCCTGTGAACCATCCCTGAGTCTCGGCAGCGCCACGCTGGCTGATCCATTGGGACGCCTGTGAACCATCCCTGAGTCTCGGCAGCGCCACGCTGGCTGATCCATTGGGACGCCTGTGAACCATTTCTGAGGCTCGGCAGCGCCACGCTGGCTGATCCATTGGGACGCCTGTGAACCATCCCTGAGTCTCGGCAGCGCCACGCTGGCTGATCCATTGGGACGCCTGTGAACCATCCCTGAGGCTCGGCAGCGCCACGCTGGCTGATCCATTGGGACGCCTGTGAACCATCCCTGAGGCTCGGCAGCGCCACGCTGGCTGATCCATTGGGACGCCTGTGAACCATCCCTGAGGCTCGGCAGCGCCACGCTGGGTGATCCATTGGGACGCCTGTGAACCATCCCTGAGGCTCGGCAGCGCCACGCTGGCTGATCCATTGGGACGCCTGTGAACCATCCCTGAGGCTCGGCAGCGCCACGCTGGCTGATCCATTTTGACGCCTGTGAACCATCCCTGAGGCTCGGCAGCGCCACGCTGGCTGATCCATTGGGACGCCTGTGAACCATCCCTGAGGCTCGGCAGCGCCAGCTGGCTGATCCATTGGGACGCCTGTGAACCATCCCTGAGTCTTGGCAGCGCCACGCTGGCTGATCCATTTTGACGCCTGTGAACCATCCCTGAGTCTTGGCAGCGCCACGCTGGCTAATCCATTGGGACGCCTGTGAACCATCCCTGAGGCTCGGCAGCGCCACGCTGGCTGATCCATTGGGACGCCTGTGAACCATCCCTGAGGCTCGGCAGCGCCAGCTGGCTGATCCATTGGGACGCCTGTGAACCATCCCTGAGGCTCGGCAGCGCCAGCTGGCTGATCCATTGGGACGCCTGTGAACCATCCCTGAGGCTCGGCAGCGCCACGCTGGCTGATCCATTGGGACGCCTGTGAACCATCCCTGAGGCTCGGCAGCGCCAGCTGGCTGATCCATTGGGACGCCTGTGAACCATCCCTGAGGCTCGGCAGCGCCAGCTGGCTGATCCATTGGGACGCCTGTGAACCATCCCTGAGGCTCGGCAGCGCCACGTTGGCTGATCCATTGGGACGCCTGTGAACCATCCCTGAGGCTCGGCAGCGCCACGCTGGCTGATCCATTGGGACGCCTGTGAACCATCCCTGAGGCTCGGCAGCGCCAGCTGGCTGATCCATTGGGACGCCTGTGAACCATCCCTGAGGCTCGGCAGCGCCACGCTGGCTGATCCATTGGGACGCCTGTGAACTATCCCTGAGGCTCGGCAGCGCCACGCTGGCTGATCCATTGGGACGCCTGTGAACCATCCCTGAGGCTCGGCAGCGCCACGCTGGCTGATCCATTGGGACGCCTGTGAACCATCCCTGAGTCTTGGCAGCGCCACGCTGGGTGATCCATTGGGACGCCTGTGAACCATCCCTGAGGCTCGGCAGCGCCACGCTGGCTGATCCATTGGGACGCCTGTGAACCATCCCTGAGTCTCGGCAGCGCCACGCTGGGTGATCCATTGGGACGCCTGTGAACCATCCCTGAGGCTCGGCAGCGCCACGCTGGCTGATCCATTGGGACGCCTGTGAACCATCCCTGAGGCTCGGCAGCGCCAGCTGGCTGATCCATTGGGACGCCTGTGAACCATCCCTGAGTCTCGGCAGCGCCACGCTGGGTGATCCATTGGGACGCCTGTGAACCATCCCTGAGTCTCGGCAGCGCCACGCTGGCTGATCCATTGGGACGCCTGTGAACCATCCCTGAGTCTCGGCAGCGCCACGCTGGCTGATCCATTGGGACGCCTGTGAACCATTTCTGAGGCTCGGCAGCGCCACGCTGGCTGATCCATTGGGACGCCTGTGAACCATCCCTGAGTCTCGGCAGCGCCACGCTGGCTGATCCATTGGGACGCCTGTGAACCATCCCTGAGGCTCGGCAGCGCCACGCTGGCTGATCCATTGGGACGCCTGTGAACCATCCCTGAGTCTCGGCAGCGCCACGCTGGCTGATCCATTGGGACGCCTGTGAACCATCCCTGAGGCTCGGCAGCGCCACGCTGGGTGATCCATTGGGACGCCTGTGAACCATCCCTGAGGCTCGGCAGCGCCACGCTGGCTGATCCATTGGGACGCCTGTGAACCATCCCTGAGGCTCGGCAGCGCCACGCTGGCTGATCCATTGGGACGCCTGTGAACCATCCCTGAGGCTCGGCAGCGCCACGCTGGCTGATCCATTGGGACGCCTGTGAACCATCCCTGAGTCTCGGCAGCGCCACGCTGGCTGATCCATTGGGACGCCTGTGAACCATCCCTGAGTCTCGGCAGCGCCATGCTGGCTGATCCATTGGGACGCCTGTGAACCATTCCTGAGCTCGGCAGCGCCACGCTGGCTGATCCATTGGGACGCCTGTGAACCATCCCTGAGGCTCGGCAGCGCCACGCTGGCTGGCCGGTTGGTTTTTTGCCTCGAGTCCAATCCGTGATCAGCCGATATAAAAGCAAACCTACACGGGTCGGACGCGTTAAACAGACAACTTATTGCCTTTGGAGCCCGCCGCCAATGGCCGTAACCAACGCAACTTATGGCGTTACTCTAAAAATTTCTCTTGGAGTAAATTGGTCTTGCTCTCCAAGTATGAAACACCTACTTTAACTAGTAGTTTGAGATGTTATTGGATATTAGATTTTCTGTCCAATTTTTCATTGGTAATACGCGTTATTACAAGAATTTTAGATTGCCAAATTTACTAGTTAGAAGGTATAGCCTAGTATTCGTTCATTCGTTACTATGAAAACATGAATTTATGTGACAGTTCTCATCAAACATAGCTTGATCAAACCCTAGACTACATTATTCATAAAGAGTTTTCCAAGAATGTTCCTTTCGTTGTACAGTACTAAAACACATTGTTGCAACGAGAACAATCGTATTCCTCTCTTAAAAAGATAAAACGCCATAGAAACAATAGCGACCCGCAACCCTTACGCCACAAAGGTGGTCGAACAAAGGTAAAATGAGTCAAAGGACCGAATCAGTGTAAGAAAGTAATCATTAGTGAGTGAACAATACGAGAGGAGAATGACGCTTGTTACGAGCCACGCGCCACGAGCCCAGCAGCAGCAGCTGTGTAATTATTGAGGCAACAATGCAGAGCAGAAGAAACGTGTGACAAAGATAAGACTTCCGGCCTACCTGGGCTCAAAACACCCGCCAATTACTGTGTGTGCGGGGCAACAAAAACTAATGTTCTGTGAAAACAGAGCGGAGGGCGCGCTGTAACCCGAGCTCTAGCACATTGACACCTTTTGTGGTCCCGGGACAGAAGCTGTCCAAATCGCTAGCTTTCACGCCGAGCGGTTTCGATCCCGTTCGATTCTTGAATGGAAGGGGCAGGGTTTTGTATCCAGGAGTGTTTTGCTGTTTTTCGCACAGTTCCATGAGTTTTGTTGTAACGTGTTTTGATCTCAAGACTCAGAGGGGGTTTTGGTGCGGTAGAGGCAATAGAGACATTTGGGCATATTCTTTGTTGCTTGAACAAATAAGGTAGTTTAAACTTTTAAAATAAAATAAAATTTGTTTCTTGTGTCTACTTAATTAAAATTTGTTCGAACTTAATTTCCCTACAAAGGTACCTACCGTAATCGTAGTGTGTATTGTAATGTACAGACCCCGAATACGGCAATGTATTGTGAAGAAGTAATCAACTGCAACGAATCTCCCCTTTAGGACTTACAAAAAGTCACATACGTAAGATATTACAGTAATGCTAGGGTGTTTATGAAAGATTCATAGTCTAAAGCCGCGTTTACACCGGAGTTGGAGACCGGAGTTGCAGACTTTTATCGGCAATCTCGATTGCAGACGCACTAAAACAACTGCAACTCGCGTTGCCGACCGGAGTTGCAGACAGAATTTTCGAGTCGGAGACCGAATTTTGGTTTTCCGACCGGAGTCGGTAAAGATCAAAGGCGGTTGCCAACCCCGGTCGGCAACCCGAGTTGCAGCGCCTATTTGATCTGCAACTTGAGTCTGCAACCAACCCCGCCACCCCCCCCGCCCATCGGCTACGTCGCTACGTCACTTCCTCTCCCACCAACAGGGCCGTATTTCTAAACAGGCTGAAAAGGCTGGAGTCTATAGCTGCAAAATTTCAGGGGCGGCACTTTGGCAATTTACAAAAAATGGAAAATATTTTTACTACTTAAATAACAGAAACTTCTTAAGCCCATTATTCTGATTGGAAGTAAATTCATTTGAGGCAATGGAAATGAATTTATTCTTTTAATATGAATTTACTTCAAACATTTTTGTAACACATATTTCATGTAGGGTAATTGTATAACGACAATCGCAGTTTGTATAGGTCTTTAGAAGGAGGGAACTACACTAGCGCTCCCAGTGTTTACATTCGCAACTACTGATTTCCTTTCTTCTTTCTAAAATATTTTAATGAATTGACGAATGGATTGGCTACAAAAATATAGCATACGTATGGTTTTGATTTATAAAATAAACTCCTCCATGAAAAAATATTAGATAGGGCAACTTTATGGAGTCCATGAAGTTGATTTATTTAAAATTATGTTTTATTTTAAAACATAAGTCGTCATGGCGGCGCCGCGCTGTTGCCAATTCTTTAGCTTTGTCAAGTGGTGAATGTCCTATTATTTATAGTACCAGGTTAACCGAGCCTTGCTCGTTAGTTTTAATTCAGTTTTGATATAGTGTCATTAGAGCTATTAAATTTCCCCCAACAACCAACTATACCTGTTCACAGTTAACAGCTGTTTCAAAAAAGTCTGCTTAATATTAATGTTCCTTTATTTTTGTATACCTTTCGTTGTTATTTCGTTACCAAAATAGCAACCCATAAGACCAATGTTAAAAATTACGATTTTTAAACTTAAATTCTGACAAAATTCGATTTTTCCTGGGATGGAGGCCTTTTCTAAACTTATTTTTGGGCCAATACACTTTTAATTGCAAAGTTTAAGCAAAATCTGACAGCTAGATTTCGAGATCATGGAACACACATCCCTTCAGACATTCCTCGTATTATAGTATAGGATTTTTGTAAGATTTAAGTTAACTTACACAGAAAAGTGCAGGTCTACGTAAATTTACTACGTAATTGATGAAAATTAATTCAATTTTCATTAATTCAAATTTCAATTTAATTTAAAGTCGTTCGAACTATGTTTTGTATCTTGTGACAAAACCAACATTATTGGGCTGACAGTTGGGTCTACACTGTCTTGCTTGTCCGCTGTTCTAGCTGCTCCTGTGAAGTTACTTTTTTATCATTTGTGTTATGATTCCTGGTTAAAACAATTATTCAATTAAAGAATACACAGATCATAAAAGTTTTTGGTACTTGCCATAGTTTTTGGTATATTGAGACATACTTCACTGTGCCGTACTTTTAGGCGAATATGCTCCAAAGAGGAACAATAAAAACTATGTATGTGTCTGTCCCTAAGTAGTTGGAGGGGGAAGGGGGCGGCAGAAAATGGACAGCCTACAGGCGGCAAAATCTTAAATCCGGCCCTGCCACCAATCGGCATTATACACACTGACTGATGGCTCGGTTGCAGGTTGCGGTTGCAGAAACAAACTGTGTACAGTTGCAAGCACAGGTTGCAAACTTCTGTCTGCAACTAGCGTCTGCAATCGAGATTGCCGATAAAAGTCTGCAACTCCGGTCTCCAACTCCGGTGTAAACGCGGCTTTAAGTCTAAGGGTTTAAAATGTTTTATTGACCTTAATGCTAACAAATACTGATATAAACTACATAAACAGAAAGGAAAATTATTCTTAAAGTTTTCGTAGATACCCCTACAAGTGCTCAATGTGCCGTATACCTTGGCCACGGAACAAGTTTCCATCGATACTGTAAATTTTCCCATACGCACCGGCTAGTATCGGGAGTCGGGAGGTCGATTGATTCCACGGCAACGCACTTCCTGAGTTCTTAAACTGGCGATACCACTTAACGCTTTGTTGTGTTTGAGGTTTCCACCTAAAACGCCAGCACCAACACTCACGCTAAAATAAAATTGATTCATATAATGAAAAACCCAAAATATTTTCATGAATTGTAATCATTTCCATAATGCTGTAAACACACACAAGAAAATGGCAAGAATAATGTATTTAAAGCTGATTATAAAACTTGAAGACATGTTCTCTAAGCACATGTTATATTATTTGTGTGGGATGGAGATAATGATTGATGTATTTGAACATTAAAACCTGATGAATCATTTATAAACACCCTGTATTTTGAATTGTAAATTATTTCCAACCACTTTTAGCTATAATCTACTCAAAAGGACCTAAGGAAACCAACATTTGAGAGGAGAGTTAAAAATAAGGATTTCAATGAACGGGCATTTTCAAGCCTGTAACTAATTTATTGTTCGTTAAATTTAGTTTTTTTTATTTATAGATCGTAATGAACGATTTCGTCGAAAAAATCAATCATTATTGTCAATTCTATACAAACCTTCACAAAAGACAAAAGTTATTCAAAAAGATTGTTCATAAAAACATGTAGGCCTCCAGTATAAAGTTAATATTTTCGCATAATCACATTGTAAAGTTTAATTACCAAGAAAAAACCACGCTGTATTACAATAAATTGCTAAAATCGACCACACAGTATCAAAGAGTGACAAACAAATGATGGACAAATCAAAACAAAATCAGTAAGAATAGGGCGAGGCGAACAGACAATAATGACCGGAGGGGGAGGGGAAGAACATCTGCAACTATGATCACGCATAATACCGTACAACAGAGTACAAGAGCGTACAATAGCGTACAATGGTGTACGGGCGGCACAAAGCCGCTAAATAAACAAAGCACAAGATGGATCGCATTGTGTACAATGGCCGGGCATTATTTATTGCCGCCATATCAATGTCGGCCGTGAAAAATGGCATTCCATTGTCCCCGGATTATAATAATATAGGGAATTTGTTGGCGATCGTTAATAAAATACATTCGTTGCCGGGGCTGATGTAGAGGCCCGTGATGAGGGTATTGTGAAAGAGCAAACACCTCGTACGCACGCGCACCGGCGGTGCAGCGGCTGGAACAAGTCGGGGGTCGGCGTAAGTTGAGGAGAGAAGTAGAACTAACTGCGGATTAATTACCAACACAGTTGAAGAATGAAAGAAAGAAAAAATAAACGTCCCATCACTTTGCTACAGTTGACCATTTCCATCACCAATTGGAGGATTCACTTAGCACTTTTTAAGACCCTAACGCTGCTAGAGTGCATTTTGAGGTGAACGTGAAATAGGGATGAGTAGTGTGATGACGTGTTTGTGTAGCTTTATTACTATCTAAGATCAAGATAACACATAGATAACATAGATGCTATATAACTTTAAAACATCAACCGACCAGCCAGCATGGCGCTGTAGAGGCTAAGGGCTGGTTCACAGGCATTCCTATGGACGTGAGTTCATTCCTGATTGTTTTCCTCGTAATACGCTCTGATTTTGTTGATTGACAAAAATTTGTTGGTTCTGCTCAGCGACCAATCGCTAGGACTTGTTCGCTGGTTCTGGCCGATGTCGATGGTATTAGGCAATACCGTTTACATTAGAAGAAGAGCCTCCAATAATCCTGAGTTTGTAGGGACTCGAAGTGAATCGGTGTGTAAAGCACAGGTGTTGGTCTTTTCATTGAACACCGCCTGGCTGCCATATTCCTAACCCCCCCCCCCCCCTGCACTCAACAACTTCTCACGGACCCTTCGATTATTATAATTCACTCACAACAGTCCACGAATTTGTAAGATAATTTACAAATGCCCAGTCCTCCTAATCCTTTACTTCCGGAACATAAAGCTTCCTTGGAATTTGAGATTAAGCTCGGCTCATGCAATTAGTAAAGGTTTAAAATTGTTTAATGATCTATACAACAAATTATTCCTTTCTCTAACTGTTTTCATTTAGTTTTAATAATGATATGTGTGCATCACCTGAGGGTTTATGGTCAAATTTTATTTTTGGTTGTTGCCACCAAGTTAAATCATACGGTCTAATAAAATTGTTTAATAATGTAGGCCTATCATTGATAACACTTTTGTTAATTTAAAAGAACATAAATACATTTTAGTTTTATTTTTAGGATCATTTGCACAAATACATGAACCGGATTGAATCCTATACTATAATACGAGGAATATCTGAAGGGATGTGTGTTCCACGATCTCGAAATCTAGCTTGTTAGATTTTGCTTAAAGTTTGCATTAACGAGTGTTTTGGCCCAAAAATAAGTTTAGAAACAGCCTCAACCCCAGGAAAAATCGAATTTGGTCTAAAATTAAGTTTTAAAATTGTAATTTTTAACATTAGTCTTATGGGTTGCTATTTTGGTAACGAAATGTAAACAAAAAGAAAGAAACATTAATGTTAAGCAGACTTTTTGAAACAGCTGTTAACTGTGAAGAGGTATAGTTGGTTGTTGGTGGAATTTAATTGCTTTTTTACCTTGACACTATAACAAAAGTGAATAAAAACCAACGAGCAAGGCTCGGTTAACCTGGTACTGTACAGTAATCTAGTTTAAAGCATCAGTTTAAATTATCTGGAGGTCTAGGTTTATGCAATTGATTTTTAACTTAACCTTTGGATTAAACAAAAAAATAGAACTATAACGTAAAATGGTGGAAACAGCCCTTTAAGATATTTTCTTCTCAAACATTATACCAATAAATTG
>CM061536.1:115015242-115050899 GCA_030545055.2 Neoaliturus tenellus | reverse complement strand
GCTTGAGTCACTTAACACTAGAACCCCACCCATACTACCTGCAATAAAGTAACGTAAATCAAAAATACTATATCACAGTCTAATATAAGTTATAGGGAGACAGTCGTGACATTCTGCCACTTAGGTTGCCCGCCGTTAACTCCAGTTACGCAAGGAACAGTGGCTAGGAGCGCTAGTGTGGATGTACTAGCGCTCGTAGTGGTTGGCGTTCGAGTTGACAACACAATCATTATGAAAATTGCTGTTTAAAGCTACTTTATACCCCTCCCGGTTTAATCGCTCTCTATACCCTTTAAAGGTTTCAAAAGATAAGAGTGTCCTATGTTGATTGTAACACCTTTATCACCCACGAGGGCTTCAGCTAAGCCTGTGCTGAGTACCCGGTGGTGTCTAGCCCCCGCGGAGCTGCTTAGAGGTGGGTGACTAGCGAGGGTGCCTGGCGAGGCGCGCTGCCGGTCACGTGGTCTCTAGCTACTAACTACACCAATCAATCGACGTGATTGAATCTTGACTAATTAAGCTATGGGGTTGGAGAGGGGAGGGCGTTCTGACCGATACTGTACGTAAATCAGCTATAAACTGGCTCAATGTTTGGGTCAGGAACGGCGATTGGTTCGTCATACAATTTTATACCCTCTTACTATATCTGCGGGGTAGCTGAATGGTTACACAATGGTTATACACCTTCTAATATGAAGGTTGCTGGTTCTATCCTGAGAAAAGTTAGAAGCTTTTCGGTGGTTCAAAACTGGACCAGCTGCCTTTGGTCACTGGACTATTAATTAATGATCATGACTAATGAATAGTACCGTAATTCTACTACTACCCCCGTATAAGAAAATGACTAATGAATCAGCTGTTTTTTGTCAGTAACAAATACACCTCATCTGTTCATGTGTTATCTGCTGTTTGTTATTCAAAAGTGTAGACTATTCCTATATCTGTCAATTTGTTGTCTGAATTAAAAAATTATCACGTTTAAATGAATTTGGAAGACATTTTGTACTTCCACAAAAAATGTTGTGCTTCATAACTTAAATAGGGTAAATTCATCGCATTCAACAGTAATTCAGTGTCTTTTTTCGTAAATAAAAGTATCAGTAGGAATACCAAAGTACCTTTTTGGTTATGAGTAGATTTTTGCCATGAACAAAAACTGGGTAAATTATGGAATTCAACATTATTTATGTTTTAATAAGGGATTTCAATATGATGTTTAATCTGGCTGAAATCCGTTTTAGGTATATATTCAATTAAATACTTTTTCAAATCATACATAACCTATCTTTTGAGAGCATGGTATTTTAATGAGTATATTAAATTAGTTCATCCTGTACAATTGTCAAAATAGATAATATCCTATGTTTCCGAATCGAAGCCAGTGAATTCCGGAACTCTGAGTGTGTTTTAAGCACGGCAAGCCCTGCTGCATGCATTCAACTGTAATGAGTCAGTCCAAGTCCCCAGAGACGGAACAAAACCTCCTCTAAGGGCGAGCTCTGATTGGCAGTCTCATTCTTCCTTCGTTGATTGAAATTTGAACCGCAAGTATTCTCTCTTAAAATTGAACACTGTTTTCGTTTACCCTTTTGCCCATTCCGGCCCCACTGTGGTTTTGGATGAAAGACTCTCCTGAAAGACATTCGAGTTCAAATGAATCCTCATTTCCTCAAAAGGGGAGAAAGGTAAATTGTGTGTCTCCGGTTTTAAAAGCATTGGGGTACTATTATGTTTGTTTTTAAATTATTGGATAGTCAATTTAACAATTTGCGCAGAGAACCCGGCTCAAAATAATAGTAATATTGAAAAAAAAAAAACTTATTTCATTGTATAAAAATTTATTCATTTTGTTATTTAAGTTGGCCGGAATTCTCACTATTTATTGAACTTTATAAACTTCTGAATTGGATTTATTCGTTGCTTTAAAAATATTGATATTGCATTAAACAATACTTACTATAGTAGGATTCACGAAAATAGTCAGATGAGAGTTGATACATTGTTGCCAATTTATCCTGAAACACATTTTTATACTGTGTACACATTGTAAACATAACAACAAATGACAACATTGCAGGGTGAGAGGGGGTGAGGGGGAACACAGCTGTTAAAATTTCCATCGGACTATTTTCGTGCATCTTACTATAATCCAGGAACAGCTTGTAGTTGTGTTCTTTTAGCCAATAAATCTATACATTAATACGCAAGCATGTTTCATTTCCTCCCTTTTTCTCAGCTCGTGTGCATCATAGGATAAATCCGCGCATACCGTCAGGGCCGGATTTACCGCATGGGCAACATAGGCACATGCCCAGGGCGGCAAATTTCAAGGGCGGCAAAATTTTGGAGAAATTAAAATTTATATCTGTATGCACGGCGCGTTGTCATCGTCATGATCGCAGACCACATACCACTGCCATAACCACTGCAGTCTGCCTGCGCGGAAGCAGCGGATGCGTGGACGAGCGTCTATTGCGCGCGGCAGACGATGTGCTAGTGGTGGGGAGCCGTCCCCGTATTCGTATTCCTCGCCGTCATCAGCCCGGTGGGACATACGGGAGATATTCGGAGCAGCTTAATGACGTCGCTTCACTGTGTGACGGCTATGATGCTGACGTCATAACATTAAAGTTTCTATATTTTGCCGCTACTCGGCTAGTCTCGCTTGCCCTCTATCTTTCTTTGTTTTTGAGTATTGAGGTATCGTTGTTAGTGTAGTAAGATATGGATCATCATCTAATCCTATAGAGGTTAGGCCTAGTGTGTAAACAATATTATTCAGTTGTTGCAGACGACAACTCTGAAATCAAGCGTAGGCTATTGAGCGCTAGACTGTTCGTAGCGATAACCAAAGAACTAATTCAATGACGTCATAGTTTGCTCCGAATGTCTCCCGTATGCCCCACCGGTCATCAGCCACGGCCATCTCTAGTACATAGTAGAGTACTAGAGATGGCCGTGCATCAGCCCATCCCGCCAAGTCGCCATTTCGCTTCCGCTTGGGCGGTCAGCGTACAAACGTCATTCGTCAGTGTTGTGTGGCGTTGTTAATGTCGCATTAGAACTGACAGCCTGTACGAGTACGCTTGCGGCTTGCTTGTTATGCAGTAGTGCGTGTGCGGCTGTGTGTTGTTGATTTGCTCATAACTCTCTAATGCTGTGTTTCGTGTGAGATTTCATTTGAATTTGATATACGCAATAATTTTCGTTATAAATTTAAAACATAGGCCTAATGGATGAGCGAAAAAGACTTAGTGTCGAGGAATAAAGGAAATTAGCTGAAGTGAAGAAGAAGAAGAAAAATGTGCTTGATGCTTGTCCAAACTTTAAAGTTAGATTCCTTCTTTAAAAAAAGCAATGTCGCCGTAATGTGGCTCTTTGGAGGGTACAAAGGGAGCCGGTAGGGGGGGGGGGTGAAGGGGCTGCAGATTATTATATGCCCATGGGCGAAGAAAACGTAAATCCGGCCCTGCATACCGTTAGAAAGGTATAGTCCTGTAGATGAGCAGAATCACATTCTAATTCACATCGGACTCCAGGGCTACGCCCCACAGGCTTTCAAAGTTCCAATGTTAATCTTATGGAGAAAGGAGAATTGAATGACTCATTAGACAGCTGTTGTAAAAACAACTGCTAGAAAATTAGGAAGAACAGATGTTTTAGTTCTTAAATGTTCTTAAGCTTCTTGGGTACAGATAAACTAAAATTTTGATCGAATTTCGATCAGGAGGCGATCTCTAGTATTTTTTATTGAAGAAGATGAAACGTTTATTGATTTTTCCAATTGCGGATACATCAGCAAGACAAATTACATTTAATATGTTAATGCCCATAACTTAATCTTTATATATACTTGTAATTATTTTTAATTATTAATTAAGAATATTTTAAATCGAAAAGTCCAATCAAAACTGCAGAATCTACGAAATGGAAGTATTTTTGTTTTCAGATATCGATCAACACAAATTTTCAAATCTACTTAAATCGTGTTTTGAATCAAAATCTAGGCCAATTTATTTGTTAAACTATCTTACAATAAAATTTCTTTAAAAAATCTCATCTTGGTTTATTAGAATTAAATCAAATTTCTCAACTTAGCTGGTATAACGGAACGAGACCAACTTTCATAACTCTACTAAGAGGAGTTTTTCCAACAGTTGGAGATTCCTATTTTCATGAAGCAACCAACAATTCGTTGCCAAATTCCGATCAACGAAGAATATGGTTATAAAATGAACTTTTAGCACAGTAAAGCACACGAAATTGATTTCAAATTGTGCTCCTTTCATGGTTTGGGGCAATTTTGTTTAAAATCTTTCTAGGAAACTCGTCTAACTCTGCCCTATTTCTTAGAACTAGAGTTTGTAACATGAAAGACGAAAGTTTTCTTCGATGTGCCAAATTCGTGTAAAACGGGAGAAAAGTCCACAATTCCATCCTAAGCATAGGTCATTCATCAAACCTTCACTTAGCTTCTATTATTGAAATTGATTTTATGTGATTACAAATATATATATAAAAAAATGTTGAAGTATATTTTGCCGTTCTTGGAGGTTTGGGTCCTTAATTCCAAGTAAACTCTTTTCAAAACCCCTCAAAGTTAAAAATTGCTTATAAAATCCTTTATACCCAAGGTAAATTGAAGACAACATCCCCATATTGAAATGGCTACTGCGAAACTAAACTTCACAAATCACAGATACAAACCCCCAGTATTCCATCATCCCCTCGCCGCAACACACCCTAAACAACCCTTGCCCGACGATCAGTACAAATCAATCCGCTCGCATTGTCCGACAGCCATTGTTTAGCCTAATGTCTCATTATTATTGAAGTGTTGCGCGCAGGGCAGCAACCCTTCCAAATGGAATTATTGTGTCAACTTTAAATGGACCCTCGCCGATCCCGAAACACATTACGACTTTGCGCCCTTGATTTCATCTCACTTCACTCCATATTGTTTGGTCTGGAGAGTTTTCTTTTCTACTTTTCTTAGAGGGGCGACTGAAATGAAAATATCAGAACATTTTGAAATGGCAGTTTTAGTTATCTTTAGAAAGGGAGTGATTTGTGAGTTTTCTCAAACCAAACAGAGCCATTGCATAAGGTTTGTTCGTTGTCAGACTGAAAGATATCAAGTGGAATAAGTAAAAGAATAAATAGGAGGTAATTCACCTTTTTAAATCCTTGAGAATTTTTTACTTTTATTAATTATAAAATATAATTTAGTTGGTACTAAGGGAAAAATATTTAAGATGATTTACGAGAATAGAGAATAGACTAAAGGGTGCTCGTAATATAGATTATAATGTGGTTAAATTTGTACAACCATCATCAATATAATGATTATGATTACTGACAAGCGTGATAAACAGAAAATACAACAAAAAATAATAAATTAATAAAAACATACGGTATATAAATTGTTTAAAATATCATATATAGGGAAATTTTCATCGAAAAAATAGGATGGGGACGAGAATATGGACCCGGTCTGATGGACTCGGTCTAATTTTAAATCACCGATAAGGTAATTTATTTTTCCTACCACTGCATGGAAATAATCACATTGCCACAGCTGTAATCCTACGCAAAACAGTTCATTTCCGTTTTCCGGTCCTTTTCCGCTCTAGAGCGGTAATGGAACATTGGCGCACGCTAAATCAAGGTTATTTTAAATGTACAATAGGTTAGAACGGTTAAGAAGGTCGTGTCGTGTCGTTTCGTCCAGTGTCGTTTCGGACAAGTGTCGTTTCGTACAAATTCCACGAACATGTGGTGAGGGGTAACTCTCTACCTGACAACTAGTGGCGTTTCGTCCAATAATCCTATACTATTGTTTACTTGGCAGGTCTACAAAAACTAATTATTGAAACTTTGCCTCGCTGGATTGAGGGCTTTAGGATATGTCGAACACTTATAGTTACAAAATAATTAGTTACAAGTTTAAAGCGTGTTCATTATTTTAATTTATAAAAAATTCTTACGAGTGTTATAGTTGGTAGCCTACATTTTACGCAATTATTAGCTAGTTCACATACGTAAAACTATTCTTCGTGATTAAAACAGGGGCTGTCGAATCGGAATGTAAAGGAATCCTTGCACACTTAACTTTTCGCCTTCCCAAAAGACTTCAAGAATTAGGTGATTAAAATAAGTAAAACTATTTGTCTATAATTCAAAACCAGGGCTAGATGGTCAGGAATTCCCAATGGTGAACAGAGGCTGTCGAGTCGAAATTTAACTGCTCAGATCAGCCATAACTATGCCGAATGTAATGGGGTTACGGGTGAGGTTACATATTGAATATTGTAATTTTTCAATAAACAGACAAATTAACTTCGGGGGAGTTTGTTTTGAAGTCCAATACGGCTGTTTAAACTGTGGGAGAAAAGTAATCTTCTTGTCGGTGCTCCTTTTCTAGGCTCCATGATGTAGTTCAACAACTGCTGTTGTTATGTTTCACACTAAGGTTTGTAGAATATGAAGCCTGTGTTGCGTTCCTTATCCTTGTGAAGTTTTCTGCTGTACGAAACGACACTAACTAATGTGTTTAATCAACTGTAAAAATGAGCTGGCCGAAACAACACTCTTTTTTATGAAAAATGGGCGTTGGACGAAACGACACTGGACGAAACGACACTACACCAAGAAGGTGACGTCACAACACAGACTAGTTTCTATTGGTCAGAAACCACATGACAATCACCATAATTATTACAAATTAATTGTAGTTGCTTTGCTCTGAATCAGCTGATTTCATGGTTAGTATTTTGATAACACTAACTTCCGGTTACACACCTATGCGAGTCATTACGATTTATTACAGTTATTAAGTTAATGAAAGTTAATGAAGTTAAATTTAAAGTTAATATAATTGTGTACGTTTATTAAATACATTTAATCGGTTGTAATTATGGTGGTAGGAAAAATATTGTGTGTATTACGAGCACAAATAGTCATTGCCGCTCTCGAAATGTTTGGCCGCACTCAGCTGACGCTTCGTGCGGCCATCTACATTCTCGAGCGGCAATGACGTTATTTGCGCTCTTAATACACAAATAGCTATTTCCTACCACTGCATGGAAACAATTGCATTGCCACACCTGTAACCCCTATGCAAACCAGTTCATTTCCGTTTCTTTCCCGCTCTAGAGCGCCAATGTTCATTACCGAACGCTAGATCAAACAGCAATTTTAAGTCAGCTGTTATTACAAACCATGCCACAGCTGCTGTTCATTGTTGTCGTTCAGTAATTGCCTCTTTTTTAGTGTGAGGATATGTTTAATAGTGTGTTCGAACAGAAAAAAGTAATCTAAATGACATTGTGTACACAAGAAAACATGTAATATGTAGCAATTATGCTGGTATGAAAACTCTTCTGTGTGTATTACAACTTACAATCGCAAATAGTCATTACCGCTCTCGAAATGTTTGGCCTCACTCAGCTGACACTTCGTGCGGCCATCTACAATTCTAGAGTGGCATAATAATGACGTATTTTACGCTCTTATTACACTGAGAAAAATCACTTTCATCCTAATATGTAAACCAGTTAAAAGTAAATCTAATGAGACAGATTTTGTGTGTTGTCACAATTTAATGAGCGATTCAGATGTGATTATCAGAAACTAAAACTAACATTATCTTTTGCAGACACTGACACTTTTTGTATCAGACATAAGCCTTTTAGCTATTGGCTTGTGTCTAGAAGTCATATTAGTTGTGTTCTCTGAACATATAACTTTGACTGCAGCAAAAATACGGCTCATATCTGAATGTATGACGTCACAGCCTTGGGTGCACTAAGTTGGTTCTAGATATAAGCTTTGTCTAAAGCCCCCATTAAACGTGTACTTCCGATACTAAATATCTGTGTAAACGTATAACTGATGAAATCATACTTTATATCTGTTTCAGTAATATTATAACCTTCATTGTCAAAATAATTATCTGCCACATTTAAACAAGTATCTGAAATTTACAAATTAAATGGTTGTAGTAAAAAAATACTTTTTAACTGAGGAAGACATAACACTGGATACGCATTAAACATAAGACATATCACACAATAGACATAACACTATCTTTGCGTTTAGCAATACTTCTTTAGCCTTATAAAAGCATATTATATTATTGATAGCTAATAAAGAACAAAAGGTTAACTTATTTTAAATACATTGACTAAACCACAAGAAATAAAAACTTTAAAAATCATTACTGATAGTGTTTTTATAACAGGTTTTTCGAGAATATTCAAATAAATTAGGGCCTATACACGTCACACATCAAGTTATCGATGTGGCTGTTTTATTGGACCAACAATTGTTTACATTAAGCCAAATATTATAAGTTTAATTTAATTTACTACGCAAATATAAAACTACTATTTACTATTTAATATAAAATACACAATATCTCTTTGGGACAACTTAAAGCTACTAAAGAATTGCATATAATTAATTGTTCATGATTTATTTATTATTATCATCTTACTAATTTTTAATATTTGTGGTATTATTGAACTTTGATAATTGAATACAATTAAGGTACACGACGACGCATAAGATTTTCAAGTTTAAAAAATTATATAGCAAATTAATATAGGCTAATACATTTGTAACAACACGTGTGCCGTTAACGTTTTCCTGGAATAAATATAGTTATAGTGCCTTTTCTTCCCATCCTTTTAATTTGTTGTTAAATATTAATAATTAGCTGGATATAATTTATTAGGTATCAACAAGGGTAACACGAAATATCTCATGTCACAACTCACTTTGTTACTAATTTGCATACATTTGTATTTATCTTTTATACATACATCTTCAAAATGTAACTGGTATTTCTGTAACAGTTATGTGGTGAAAGAAAGTAACAAGCATACGGTATGTGTGCAACAAACACTGTGAACTCTATAAGTTAGTTATAGTTATATCTTAACTTGATTTTAATGATTTGTAATGGATATCTTATGTCGGATACAGACAGAGCTATATCTGAACTAAAGAGTCCTTCTGGCGGGAAGCACTACAGTCAAACTAATTCCACCTGGACGTGTATTCATTTCGGAATTCTTCTCCGGGGTGGACCTCAGCAGTTTCAGCAGTGGTGCCGTGATGTGTATTGGTCGTTTCTCGTTCCCCCGTTCGCTAGTCGGTAGCGTTCGCGTTCGTTTCAGTTTAATTTAACCACGAGTATTCCTCGAGTTAATAATTTTGTACAGTGCCTAGCTTGTCGTAATGTTCTGTTAGCTATTCTGTTTTGTTGTGATTCAAAGTTATACAGTGAATGTGGTTGTTGTTGATACTACTTCATTATGGATGGGAACAAGTGTGACCGGTTGACATCATGTATGTGTACATAGATGTATGATGTATGTATATTATGTTAGATGTAGACTACATATATCATGTAAGACATTTTTCCATATTTTTATATTGCAGTAAGATGGTTGATGGATTAGAATTTTTAGGACCACACTTGGATTATCAAAACTTTTATAAGACTTTTACTTATAGTTAGTTGTAATAAGTCTGTACTCATTTTTATTAATTCTTAATCCATTGGCGTCATAAACCAACCATTTAAGTTTTTTGTTCATATTAATATATTAATCATATAAATATAATGACTAAATTTAATAGGAAGTATGAAAATGACATTAATTATGGAATTAAGTTTGTTCTATCAGGAACAAAATGGTTCATGCTTATATAATTTTTATTTTTTTTAATTTTAACTCAATTATTTAGATATTAAACTTTTTCTAACAGATACCTAATTTTATTACTACACAATCATTTTATTGTTTAATCTATCTAATTAATAATTTGACAAGCCTTAGATTTTTCACTCGTTCAAATTATGTTATGCCAGCCTTTAACAACTCATCACAGTATTTAATTGAGAAAAATTGTCATATGCACGATTTTGCGGGTGAAGATGAGAACTACCTTAACCTTAATTTATTATTATTTAATTATTTTTTATGAACTTAAAAAAGATTGTTTTTATATGAGTCTTTTTTAGATTATTTTATAAAAGTCTTAGATTTTACTGTTTAATTAATGTAACCTAATGTGTTACTGAGAACATTATAAAACTGTGTAATTAACAATTTTTACTATGTTTTATTAATGCATAGGTGATTTGTTTTATTTTTTTGGTTTTTAGGTATTATTTCTGTGTGTAAGTATGTTTAACAAAGCAATAAACCTGGTTCTCCAAATCATAGTGTTCATTTTTTAAATCCTACTTCTATTTTATACAATTATATCTATTTCATTTATTATTATATTTATTTATTAAACTTAAGTAAAAATAAATTTATTTACATACACTCATCATTAATAATGTTATATTAACAAAGCTAGACAAATTGTGGTTATAGATTCTGATGATATAAATAAGTTATCGTATAAATTGAAGAATCAACATAAAAGCTGGCTAATGCAAATTTCTGTCATTAAAAATGTCTTAAAATTTTATGATATTTAGAAGGTTTATTGGTCTTTGTTTATTTATATTAGTTTCCCTGTTTTAGGATATTAAGGTATTAATCAAAACAATAACATAAAAAACATTGTATGCATAATAACATATTCTTATTCATTTTAAAAGTATTAGACTTAAACGTAAATATTTGATAACCAATGGATCTAAAATAAATGAGAGAATAAAAAATGGTTTGCCAAATCTTTTAGGTAAATAAAGTCAATAGGCATTTGTAAAAATTATTTTCTTAGTCCACAACAATATTAAGCTTTCTAACTTATAATCTCTTTCAGTAGTCTAATATTGAGCTTATTATTCATCATGAACAATATTGGAATGGAACATAATTCTTTGGTTTCCATAAAAGTTCTGATAAAAAATCATATATTTTGTCAGTCACTGCAGACATAAGACAGGTAGTTAGATGCATCAATCCAATTATTGAGCCACTTTAGTTTTATAGAGCTAGTGCTACTTCTTTGCCATTTAAGACAATTGCACTAACCAACAAAAGGGCTATATTTATTCACGAGCGTAAGTTTTCTTGCCAGCAATTTTTTCAAAACAATTCCCACAAGAATTAAAGTCTGTTAATTCAGAGTTTTTTTGTTCAATGGTAAAATTAACATGTGTTTAGGAAAGTAATATAAATTTTGAGAGTAAATGAAAAACGTTTGAATTTTTAACCTAGTGTATTACATGACATATTTATTTATAAAAATATATATTAATGGGTACTTTAATTTGTGTCTAAACACAATCAATTATTTCAAAACATTTAAGAAAATGAATTGTCTAATTTATCGTACATTTATTTATCAGTTTTTAAATAGTCAGAATTTTTATGTAATATTAGTCCATTATTTTCATAGATTAACTGTCTCAAAAAGCGATTTACTTTTTATCACATTTTTTGTGATGAAACTATTGATTTGTAGGACCCTTTCCTCCACTATAATTTTGTTACCATATAGATCGTCCTATCGTCAATGGTCAATGTTTATTATAATTTGTGACAGTTAGAGATTTTACTAAAAAAAAAACTAAAAGAAAAAATAATTAATTTTTAAAAGTAATTACATTTACTAATTACTGAAAACTTTGACCATAGGTGATTTCCAGCAAAATAAAATTATTCATACACGAATCTTAAATTCAAAAGATAATAAGTTCATGAGTTAATAACAAAATTATGCTTAACAGTAACAAAATTGTACTGACAGAAGGTATACCAAACTTAATCTTTATTTGTTCATAAAAAAATTATAAACACAGTGTGTATGTTCGTATTACCTTTTATACATAGACTACTAACTGAAAAACATTAATATATTACTGCTACTCAAAACTTAAGATGGTTTATCCTCGTAATATTGAATAATGTCATGAGTTATTATTACAAACCACTAGGGCAGCCAAAGAGCAATTGAAATGGTTATATCTGAAGTGTGATGTAAAAAGCCTTTACTTCTACACCTTAAGTAAAATGGCAATATCCAAAATTATAACATCTACACTAGATAAATAATATTTTTTTAAAGTACCTTCTCTAACACCAAGGTAGTTATTTAACATCTAAATCTCAGTAAAATATTGTGTAAACTTACTGAGGTTGATTTTGCTTACAACTGTTTCTGAGTCAATATAAACCATTCGGTTTCCAGTATGGCGAGAATCAACAAACACTACATCGGCAGAAGATAGAAGTAGCTATCTGTACAGGATTATCTTTGTCTGGAGTTGGCATATTTTATACCTATTAAAAAAATAACGTATGATAGATATAGGCAAGACATTACCAGCAGCTGATATACCCTACTTCTGCATTGGATACAAGAAGTTATGTGAAGAGACTTTCTTTGTTTGGAGTTAGCATTTCTTATATCTGTATGACAAATAACGTATGATAGAGGTAGACAGGACATTACCAGTAGCTGATATACTCTATATCTGCATTAGATATAAGAAGATACGTGTAGAGCTTTTCTTTGTCTAGAGTTAGCATATATTATATCTGTGTAAAACATAACGTATAATACAGATAGACAGGACATTAACAGTATATGATGTACTCTATGTCTGCATTAGATATAAGAATATACGTGTAAAGCTTTTCTCTGTTTGGAGGTAGTATAGCTTATATCTGTTTCCTCGTTAACATATGATAGAGAAAGACAAGAAATTGCGAGTATCTGTTGTAGTTTATATCAGAATTGGATACAACAAATACAATGACCGATAAAAATTGTTCATGATGCTGATATAAGCTTATATTTGTTTCGGATATGTTCCCCATTCATCCGTTCCAGACATATAATAAGTGAGTTTTTTTTGAATCAGCTGCAGACGTTGTATAACTGTATCCGACATACCAGTTTTCTCAGTGTACACAAATAACTATTTCATTACTCTGTACACCTGAAAGTAAACTTTCGAAACGTAAAGTGAACTAGGGAATGGATTATTCCCGCTACTGCACGGCAAAATTACATAACGTTAACTTTCTGTGCATTTGTGGTGCACGGAAAGTAACCTTTATGGGATTTTGCGGTGCAGACCGATCAGCTGTTGCATTAGGCAAATCAGCTGTTGTATAACGCTGAGTTTCCGTATATACTCGACATAAGCACGGAAACTCAGCGCTATGAGTTCATTTTTTTTTCTTTATACTAAATCACTAGTAATTTAGTATAAAGAAAAAAACTGGACTCATAGCCCTGAGTTTCCGTGCTTTTTGAATAAACAATAATATTCTACAAGTTTACAAGTTTTTCGATATCGTAATGCAAAATAATGTTCAATACTCATCTCAAAAGTGCCATTGAGAGCTCGATAGCCTTTTCCACTCTCGGCTTCGCCTAGCGCGTAATTGCAATCTCTACCTGCAATAAGTCACTTTCGAAACTGGTATATAAAAACGACTATATTTGAGTTAAACTCTTGCTATTTTTGTTGTATGTGCATTTTGGTTTTTCCTCCAAATTAAATTACGTTTACACAGAAATTTGTAGGTTAATAATGCAAAGTGTTGTTAAGTTTTTTCACAATAAGCAGAAAGTCGTGTGCTTGAGACCATATTTTAATATCTTTGATAAACCCTAATGAAGACCACGCCAAAAATAATTAAAACTAGAGATCACCTTTAGTTTTGATGGCCTTAGCTGATGTGAAGTGGTTGCCTATAGCAACCAGAAACTCAAGCAGTATATCTCGCTAGGTTAGTTGAAGTTGAGGTTATGCTTTGTTTGTTATGAACGAAAAATTGATTTTTTCACTTGTTTAGAATTTATTGAATTGTATAGTGTGATGAAAAATATCGTTCATAACTCGGGCCGAAAGCGTTTTGCCAACCCTCGATCGTTTCAAGTTCTCGACTTCGTCTCGAACTTGAAACACGATCTCGGGCCGGCAAAACGCCACTTTCGGCTCTTGTTACGAAATATACTAATTCATTTATTAATGTTGAGGAGCAGAATTTTGAAATTCAAACGTTATAAAGAGCATTGTTTGTAAATAACATAAATGTAGAACACTGCATATTACTAACTTTGTAAATATAAGCTCGAAAATACATCTTTATAGTTAATATTTTTAATGATCAAATGTATTCATTTAATGTTGTACTCGGCTGCGCCTCGTTTTTAAAACACGATTACGCACCAAAAAGACCCACTTTTGCTCCTAGTAGTCTAATGAAAACTACTATATAACTGAAACATCTCTTTTTTATCAGTTGTTTTTACAACAGCTGTCTAAAGATTCAATCAATTCTCCTTCCTCCATAAGATAACATTGAAACTTTAAAGCCTGGGGGCGTAGCCCTGGTGTCCGATGTGAATTAGAATGTGATTCTGCTCATACCTTTCTAACGGTATGCGCGGATTTCTCCTACGATGTACACGAGCTGAGAAAAAAGGAGGAAATGAAACATGCTTGCGTATTAATATATAGATTACTACGCATAAAACTAAGAACACAATAAAACCATTGGTCAATTCTCTTGAAATAAAATCCAGACAAAAACCCATAAAAATAAACAGAGCAGTGAGATGATGGGTAGGATTATAACGTTGAGGAAATGTGTTATAAAGGGGAAAATGAATTGCGGCCTGAAGTGGGGGAGGAAGTGGTATAAGTAATACAGGGGTGAAATGAACCAGATTGTCGGGAAGGAAGGAACAGTTATGAACAATAAGGGATGGCGAGGGATAGGTCAGCCGGTGAATTAGCCGCCGTATGTCTTACCCTTACCGCCTGGGGGTGAGTGTAGGCTATACACACGTTACCGCGTTGATAAATAATAAATGGTTACCGGCAAACTACTTCCTGTTAACATTTTAGCGAATTTCCCTCTAGAGAATACGCTGTTACGGTAGTAGCCATGGTAAGACCTAAGCCTGGGACCATGTTACTTTTTCATTTTGAGGTCCCAGAAGCCAAAACACAATTTGTTCATTTTCATGTGTGTGTGTTCGTAGTTCAGATAATTTTTGAAATGAACGTCCAATTTTGATGAAATATGGTATGGAGATGTAAGACCATATCTGTTTTCATGAGTTCGCGAACCACAATGATCGGATTATGGTAACGGGGTTTTATGGGGTTTAAAAGGGTCGAAAATGGGTTTGACCCACCGGACGCTATTGGCATTTTTTTACCTCAATTTTAAAATTCATCAATTTGAACTGAAACCACTTAAAAGAGCTTGAAAAAACACACAATTAGGTTGAGTATTTTGAATTTTTAACCTAGTGTAACCGGTTACGGAGAAAATCCCAAAATGTGTTTCCCGTGTTATTCTTATGGTAAACCAGCAACAAAACCATGTATCTTGCTTATTTATTGACATAACATCATCTAATTTGGTGTGTACATTACCAAGATAGGGTTTAACAATAATCATATCATCCATTATTCCAGCTATATCCTTTGACTCTATTTACTGCTGATTAGAGGCAGCGGCCGTAGCTCAGTGGTAGAGCTCAGGGTGATCACCCAAAGGCTCCGGGTTCAAATCCCAGCTCGGGAAAAATCATTGTTCGCCCGCTCCCGTGGTTTGGGAGAAACGTTAAGTTGTTGATCCGTGTGCATAGAAAACAAAATAGGAGATTTGTCATTGTTGATTTCCCTCTAAAAGCCAAACGATTATTATTTTATTACTGTTAATTATCAATTCTACACCTTATGAGCCGTTATTTAGGCTTTATTTAGCATGTGTGACTTGCCCGCACCGCTTATCATAAGGGTGTTTCTTTATTTTTGCCTAATTATTCAGAGTAAACTGTGGTTGATTCATAATCAATTTACCATTCCATTTGAGACATCAATAAGAGTAAGCTTTTTATAAAAGATTAGGCTATAACGATTAAAAAAGGTAAAATAATAAATTTGTACTTTTTATTTTGCGATAAACTACACACAGTATTTTATATAAAATAATATACTTCGCAAACTATATTAGTAGGGTATTGGCAAAGGAATTATTTCGATCAGTAGGTATAAACTATACAACTTCCTGCTGATTTCAAATAAAGAATTGTTGCATTTCCTATTTAATGTTGTACTTGTAGGGTACACCTGATCAAAATTGACTTCAACGTCTCCCAAGAAGTTCTAATTTAGTTTTACTGAATAACAATGTATTACTTCAGTGCTCCGCTTTAAAATGAAAGCCCCGAAGAATCTGAACTCTTTCGTCAACACCAATTAATTTCTTACTTCTTACTACTGTACTTTAAAGAATCGCTCAACTATGTTCATCAATTTCGCAGACACAGAAGGGTAAGTCCTTTTTCAGCAAAAGTATTCCTATGTTTGTATTGAGCCTCAGATGCGGAGAATTACAATGCCAACAAAGAGAATTACAATGCCCACAACGGGCCAGCACAACGATTGACCACTTGCATTGTGTTGTATAATGGGAAGTCGTCTTTTCTCTCGTTTGTCCGTTGTGTTCATTCTTTCACGGACAATGTGACATCGACGCAACATCCATTTTGACTCCCTTGAATGTTTTATTAAATGAGGTGGATCACTTTTTTAGTTTCTCCACTGTTAAAAATTGTCTTTTTGTATATAGTTTCTCCTCTTTTAAAAATTATCTTTAGACAATCAATCGGTAAAGTCGAAATTAGTTTGCCCAAGTTACCAAAATTCAAACACTGGAATGCCATTTTTGGATAAAATTGATTACTTTCCTGCAGGTATCTAAAAATAAATAAAAAAGAAGATCACGTAAATTGAAGTCTATGGGAAAGTAAGTGACCGTACTGTGAATCTAATATGCTCAAATACGGTTGCACCAGCCAAGTTTATATTAAAATTCCAAAAGAAATAAATAAAACGTAAAAAAACAAACAAAAAAGCTACGAGTTTAGCTTAAGTGATACAGAATTAGAACAACTAAACTTAGGCTACATCTGCTCTTGTCTCTATCATATTCTTCAATCAACACAACCTACGACATTGTTTAATATCATAGTGGAATGTTTGCCTCTGGATTCAATAAATACAATTAATGGTTTAAATACCTGAGTTATGGTAATCCAATTGTTGTCGAGCAACTAATCTCAACTCATTTAAGGAGTCATCTTCAGGCTTCCATACAAAGATGCATTGTTTCTCTTCATATGAAGGACGTCAAAGTTGTTAAAAGTTCAATAAAATAACTAAGTTCAATAAAATAAAAGTTCAATAAGACCTAGTCGTTATGTGTTTATTTGTAATGTGTCCGTACCGTGTGTGTTTATTTATTGAACTTATAACAACTTTGAGTTTCTTCGTATATGAAAAGAAACAATGCAGCTTTGTATGGAAGCCTAAAGATTACTTTTTATATGAGTTGAAACTAGTTGCTCGACAACAATTGGATTATTATAATAATTCGGGTATTTGAACCATTATTTGTTTAATAATTCTATATATTATTTATTATATAGTATTTTATACTTTATATAGTTTATGTTTATTACATGTAGGCCTTTTAGTAATGTATGTCTTATATTAATCATTGTACAAATTTAACCTTTTGCACAGTGTTTTCAGAAAATCATAACTTCTGCATAAAGTAAAAGTATAAAATTACTATGAAATTAGACAAGTTTTTCAATCCGTTGTATAAAATATTATATATGCTTTCTACGAATTTTTTTTATATATGTTTATTACATGTAGGCCTTTTAGTAATGTATGTCTTATATTAATCATTGTACAAATTTAACCTTTTGCACAGTGTTTTCAGAAAATCATAACTTCTGCATAAAGTAAAAGTATAAAATTACTATGAAATTAGACAAGTTTTTCAATCCGTTGTATAAAATATTATATATGCTTTCTACGAATTTTTGTCGAATTTATATAAGTAGCAGATGAACCGCAGAACTAATAACTTTGCGGCAGAGCTACAAACTGTTAATTATAACTTTACAATGCTTGGTTCAATCCATATGTCTACTGTACAGTTTGCATTTCTACAAAACTGCCACCACAGGAGCCCAACCTTTACTAATGTAAATTAGTAAAAGAAAACAATGGATTGTCCCATGCATTTGCAAAGTTATAATTTAGGTGAAACAGAGAATTACTTTTATAAACTCATGTATTTCAACCCCTGCAACATCCCTAACAAATCGCAGTTTCAAACAAAGTTAATTCGTAAAGTCCAGTGTTAATGCAGCTCCCAAAAAATACAGTCACGAAAAGTGGACAGTAACATGAAACGGTTGGTTTTGTTCTGGAAAATTAATTACTCGAGTTATATGAGGGCAATAATTTCAAAATGAAACTAAGAGAAGAATAATTAGTGTGGAGTGACAAATGTATGCAAATTATTAAATGCGGAGCGAGACACGTCACTGAGGGGGGGGGGGGGGTTGCCGCATGTTCATTTTGAAATGACTGCACCCGTGACAAATTGCTTAAGTGGCAAGTTTCGTCAAGTGCCATGCGGAAAACAACTGAGCGCACGATTTTTGGTCTTTTGTATCCCGGGGGTCACGAAGTTGAGCGGTTAAATTCATGGTCTTGTTGGTTTACAGGGTGGAATTTTGGACTTTAAAAATTGCAGTGAAACATGAACAGTAATGAAAAGTACTCTATTTGGGCTTGACATTCAGCTTCCAAAAACTATAAAATGTATAAACGTAAACCTCTGTCAAACAAAAACTAAATTAATTTATCTCCTTAGCGCATACAGATTAGTTTCTAAGAAAAAGGATTTGCTATAAAAATATTATTTCGGTTGCCTGGAAACAAACACATTTTCTCACATAAAAAAAATTCAAACTTATCATTACTACTTTTGGTTTACGTCGATGTACAAATACAACTAACTACCTGTCTACATATCTGGCTGACATTCGAAATAAGAAAGCGTCCAATGGGAAGTCGTGAGTTTTTAAAGACGTTTTATTTTAGAAGCATTGTGTAAATTGTCATGTTTAATTTTAGTGATACTGTGTAATGTTTTATGAATTTCACAGAGGAACACATTATTTTCTAGATCAAAGTTTTAACAGAAGAACACATAAGTTACATAGTCTATAATTAAACTATTGTATAAGTTTTAATATAGTTCAATTTTTTATTAAAAAACTATTTTTACTAACTCTAGCCACAAAACATCATTCCTTTTTTCCATTATCTTTCCCCCTGTCTGCGAACACTTTTAGATTTTTTATGTATGAGCTAACAATGAACTTGAGTAGTGTACAATTATTGCGAAGATTGCGCTACCTTGGTAAAAGTTTCGGCGTGGCCTTGACCTTAGTGGAGTCGGTGACGTCATTTTGATGACGTAAGGGGTGATGACGTCATCAGCACGTCATTTCTGTGACGTCATGGGTGTGACGTCATAGAAATGACGTCATTGGTGATGACGTCATCGATGACGCAATCGATGACGTCATCGATGACGTCATCGGTGAGGTCATTGACCTCGATGACGTCATCCCTCAGGTGAGCCAGCACCAACAATTTGACACTACTTATTGTACTCCATGTTCACACTAGTTATGGGTGAACCGAACCCCCTTTACTCTGGGTGTTGAATGAGGCAACTCTAGTTGACATCCCACTTAAATATTTTCCTCAAGAAGCGATCCTGGACTGTGAATTCGTATCACAACAAACCGAAACCGAAACTCCTTCCAAGACCGAAACACATGGTGATCGATTTGCTCCACACTTTGCTCCTTCATCCCTCATAATGGATTATACGGTTGTGTTAAAACTTTATCAGATTCTACCTGCAACAGCAGTCTCGAGATTCTGTAGTTCTTAAAGATTTAGAACGCCAAAAACAAGAATAATTATTTTTAGTTCCCCTACATAAGTAATGTAGGCCTATATGCATTTAATTGTTATTTCCCGTGTAGGGGCCTAATAGGGAATTTTGTACATCTGCCCCAGAAAGCGGTTGTTTTCGCTCATGCACTCGATGCGCTCGCCTATAAAATAGGCGATTTCCGCATTCATTTTACTTTAATCACTCTTAATTTACTTTGCGCGCTCCAGTGTTTCAACTTCAGAACATAAAACATTAATGCATTATCCAGCAGTGTAACGTTGTTTTAAGCAGGAATTAAGTTGGCAACACTGGACCGATTGAACGAATTGTTTAGAATTGTGTATTTTGTTTAGACTTATTCGCAAATAAAATGACTGTACTCGCTACAACCTGATATACCAATAGATTTTTCCGGTAAACATTTGTGTCGAGTGCAGCTTTGAGGCACTTTGCGCACATGAAAATATTTTAATGTGTTATTCCGTATAATTGGATAGGACTATATGCCTCTTGTTATTTAATATAAAACAGCGATATGGTAACTTCAAAAAATGATCCTCAGGTTTGGTCTTTCCATTGTAGCTTCTTCTCTATTCCCTGAAAGGTTTGAATACGACTGGCCTAACAACATTATCCGCTCCAATGAAAAATGTATTCAAACAAATAATATCACATCAAAGTTCCTATTATTGGTTCTACATTGAGAATCAAAACTATTATTATATCAGACATGCTTGTCTTGTACTGCAGGAGCTTCTTATTTCAAATGAAATGGGATTGTCTCAGGTAATTATTGGTATTGAACCTTTTAATTAACAAAACAATCGCGCTCGCTCAGGCCCATTGCGATATTCCCTATTTTCGAAAACAATGCCGGTTTCAACGAACCCCTGGATCTTTTAATCCTACGACCCCAGTCCCCGGGGAAGCCCTTTGTGCCCTCAAATCGCAATTTCGGCGATCTCGCAGGGACCGGGGCGATGCTTCCGTTTTTAGCTAATGCATACGATGGGGGTTCGGAAAACAATTTTTGGTAAGATAGATTTACAATCTCTTACTTCTACCTATTGTTGCTAATGATAAATTTTAGTAGACATGGCGATATTCTCTGACCAAAGTTCTGTATTTGAATTTCAGGTTAGGCTATACAGTGAGTATAGTCATTCGCGAATAATTCTAAACAAAATACAATTCGTCAAGTACTGCAGTATTAAAAAAGGCTATTGATTGTTCTGCAATGGAATAACTGTTTGTTGTTACTTTTGGCGCTTCCATGAGATCAAGTAATAACATAAAAGAGTATTTTGGTACTAAGAGTCTGCAGTACTGTACCCACCGCCTTGGATTTTTATTATCTAAGACTAATGTTAAATTTCGAACATCCGCTACACCTATAAAATTGGTCGAAAAGGTTCAACTTCATGTCATTTGAAAGAAAATTTTAATACTTAGTGCTCTATGAAATCAAAAGTTTAGTATTATTGATTGTTTCATAAATAAACAAGAACATTTTTTGTTCGAAAATGGACGCGTTTTCAGTACAAACTGCACAAATGGCTCTATAATCGTAATTTTTATTTCACAGCGTCCTAAATAATAATATTTCCTTTAAAATGACATGAAGATGAATATTTTTCGACCAATATTAAAGGCGTAGCGGATGTTTGAAATTTAACATTTTTATGGGAATAAAAATCCAAGATGGCGGCTACTGCAGACTCTTAAGAGTATCTGGAGGAGACTGGGCCCGAATACTCAGACGCATAGGCTATAGCCTACTTGTGTAGAACATGCGTTATTAATCCTAAAAAATTATAAAATAACACAGCTTTAAAATTATAAATAAAAAGTAAAGATAAGTAAAAAGAGTAGGTACGCCTTAAGTTTTCTCAAAGTTTCAAAATAAATTAATTGGTGGTTAAGTTATATATCTGCATGTTCGTTACGTATAAAATGTAAAAAACAATTGGTATTTTTTCAATAAATTCGATGATTTATTTTTTTTATGAATAAAACCTAGGTATTTATTGGAGGGCCGGTGATACAATACTACTACAGTATTAACATAGTGAATAAAGTACAAACTCAAATGAAACAGAGAGGGTATTATTTTATTACTATGAAAAGACGAATTTGAAAGAGGACAATGAATTGAATGCCAACATTGTTGAAAGGGACAATACCATTGAGGACCAATAAAACAATGGATTTTGTAACTCAAATGGGTAATCTTTAGAAATTCACCGATATAATTTCCACCATTGACTCAATTGGTTTGCAGATAATGCGGTGATCTATAATTGCTTCGTAATAGAAATAATAGAAACCTAAAAACCACATTAACAACAGTGTTTGCCGATTAATAAATAGTGTGAATTAGGCTATTTCAAATTAGAATGACGAAATGATTTTCTTAAATATAACAGTGTTACTATTGTACTAATGTAACGTGCCCATAATTTGGTAGACATTACAGTTTCATATACAAAACCATATGTTGAATTCATTATCAACACCTTCTTCAAGAATTGGTATATAGTCAATGATTCAATTATTTACAAACAGCAATCGAAGAATGGGTTTACCATAATGGTACAAGTCGTGGGTGAAACATTTACGACATCTAGAAATTAAACACTGTAGAAACTGACTAATAGCAACTTCAACGGTAGGATATGGAAAAGATACATTAGACTTAGGCCTACAATTGTTATAACATTGTTACAATTGTTATAACAATTGTATAACATTGTTTTCGTAATTTAAATTTTGATTGTAAATGAAAATAGGGTACCGCTGGTTTTTCATGCATATTCAATAACACGAATCATAGTAAAAAATACCTGCAAATCTAGATAAATCCAAATTTATGCATTCGTGTAGGAGAAGCAATAAAAAAATTATAATAGGCCTACAAGTGTTGAAAAGTATAAATTAAAAACAAAATGAATCATCCCATTTGAGAACGTTACGGTCAGCCTATTAAATAATTAACGCAATCTTTAAATTTAATTTATATAATATTTTTTCAATAGAAACATTCACTTTTAAGACAAGAACCCTTAAGTACAAATATATCGAGGTTCACAGATAGAAGATGTTCTTTATCGTGCATTCGATATGTCGCAATCCTTTGGTAAATCGCAGCGGGAGAGGAGCGTTACCCCGGCAACAGTGGTGCCACAACAGCGACACAACAATCACATTGTGACGACAGCGGTGCCACAACAGCGACACAACAATCACATTGTGACGACAGCGGTGCCACAACAGCGACACAACAATCACATTGTGACGACAGCGGTGCCACAACAGCGACACAACAATCACATTGTGACGACAGTGCTGCCACAACACCGACACAACAATCACATTGTGACGTCATTCTGTAATCTGTATACTGTCAGCGAAAATCAAAACAGCCTCCGCACGTTTTCGCCTGAATTTTGTTTTTTGCCGAGAGCTGCGAAATTTATTGGAATTTACTTTATGTATTTAATATTTTCCCCATCATATCTGACTTTACGCATAACAATGTACAAAAATGTATGGTAACTATGCTCCTTTCAAAACTTGCGTGATATTTACTTAAATTGTTCCATGATTTTTAATTGCTCTCTTTGACTTGCATCTAGGAAAGGAAGTCAAGATATTAAAAAATTGTATGGGTAGTTTTGATAAATTTTTCTATGCATTAAGAGTACCTCCGCCAGCTTGATTTTTAGTCCCATAAGAACAATGTTAATTATACTAACTAACATAATCATGACTATAAACAAGACCATAATTATGTCACGATATGAAAGTGTTCGTGAATGATGAACCAAGACATAGACGGTATCTTTCTTACTAAGGTAAATTACCTTTATTATTAATTTAAGTGTGACTTTTAAAACATTTTAAATTTGTGAATAACCCATCAGTAGTCACCTATTAACCTATATTAAGTCACATGTAGCCCACTACGTAATTTCAATCAGTACACCAAAGAGTGAATGAATTTCCTCCTTAATCAGTTGGTTAAGTAATATTTTTCTAAGCCATGAATTTTTCTGATCGGTACAAAATAACCAGGCTCTAAAAACGAAAATACCACAACACTAACACTAGATATCGCCACCTAATCACTGATTTGGTTGATCTGGGCCCAATTATAATAGTTTTATGTGCAAATTCATCATATTCGAAAATGGTCATTAAGATTTAGTAACCCTAAATTGAAATAGTTGTAAACAAATTGTATTTTTGTATGGCTAAGCTAAGCTATGGCCATATTGCCATGAAGCCAAATAAAAAAATATTAATTATTATTGAATTTTTACCTACTCTATGGAACATAGAGTATAAAAATTCTATACGATCGACTTTAAATTTCACTTAGGCGAATTTTAGACCCCCAAAAGGCTTTTTTATTACTAATTCGATTTAAATGAAATTCTCAGGTTAGATTTTAAAGTATTTTAAACTAGGTAATAAACTATAATCGAGCAATTATTTTCAAGTATTAAAAAAGCTTATTTTCCGGAATTTTTGACAGAACTTTAGTTGTTTAGGCTACATGATTTGACTAATGTATTGTAGTTGCTATGATCAGTTTATATTCCCCCATCGCAGCTGAGTTGTCGCTGTGTATGCTGAAAACAACATAACCTTTTATTGTTTATATCTGCTAGCTGTTATGTTACGTTTTTAAATAAAATTTAATTGATATTTTGACAGACCTATTTGTTAAATTAAATAGATCACCACTGATGTGTACTTGTTGAAGTTATAAATTATACCAAAAGATAAGCATGTTGATGTGGAATGAATTGCTGTCGTACGGAATTATGCGATTAACTAATTTATGGGATACAACTAATATCTATTTGGGAGAAAGATTTAAATTGAACAACTAATTAGAATGTGTTGTGCCATTGTAGCCTATGTCTCAGGTAACAAAATATGCATTAAGTGTTAAGTAAGCGTAATTCTACAATACTGTACTTACATTACTTGATTTTTATTAATTTGCAATCATGGATTTTCAATTGTATTGTTTTTTTTTCGCTCTACATCTATTTACCTTTAATATTATAAACATAATTATTATTAAGTTACTTGCTTGTTTTGAGGTCTTAGCTAAAATCATTCTTTTTATGTATTTATTTGTAGGCTAGGCCTAGGATGTACGCAGGTTGACTTTGGACGGTTGGATGACGTTCCACTCTTCACATTCGAGGAGATGGAAACCTCCGTTCTCTCCCTAAAGAGCAACAAGGCTCCTGACCCGGACGGGATTCCCAGCGAGGCTTTAAAGAAAGTATTTTCAATTAATGCTGACTTGTTGTTGAGAATGTACAACGCCTGTTTGATAGAAGGGGTGTTTCCGGCTCCCAATAGAAAACAGCAAGACTTGTACTGATCAGCAAGGGCAAAGGTGATCCCGAGCTGTCGTCGTCCCACAGGCCTTTCTACACGTTGGACACAGCTGGCAAGCTGTTCGAGAAGCTGATCCGTCATGCAGTATGGCTTCAGAAAGGGACGGTCAACGATTGACGTCCTATCACCGAAGTCCATGGAGAGCTGTGAAGAGAGCCGAGAGCCACAACCATTTCCCTCTCTGAGTAGTGCTTCTTGTTGCGCTTATGTCAAGAATGCCTTTAACTCGGCGAGGTGGGTCGATATGTTGGATGCGCTTCGCAACACCTTTCGCGTTCCTGCATATCTGTTGCGACTCATCGAGGATTATCTCCGCTCTCAAAGCCTTATTTACGACACAAGGGACAGAACGTGGACGATGGAAGTCACTTCTGGTGCCGCGCAAGATTCAGTACTCGGCCAGGATCTCTGGAACGTTGCCTATTACAGCCTCCTGAGGTCAGAGATGCCTGAGGAAACCACTTTGGTTGGGTACGCCGATGATGTCGCAGCTCTCATTGTCGCACGCAACGTTGAGCTGGCCCAACTAAAGTTGAACCAAGTCATGCGTGTGGTCAACAGATGGATGTCCAATCACGGACTCTTGCTTGCTCTCCGTAAGACGGAGATTGTAATCCTTACGAAGAAGAGGATAGACACCGTCGTTCTGTTCCGAGTGGGAAGGGAGGTGGTCCAATCAACTCGTGCTGCTAAATACTTCGGGATTATGGTGGACACCAAGTTAAGCTGGAGGGATCAGATCTTCCGTACAGCGGACAAGGCCGCTAAGGTAGTCTCTTACCTTAGTAGGCTGATGGCCAATGTCGGGGTTCCACGATCCAGCAGAAGACGTCTGTTGATGTCCGCGGTTCAGTTCGTGCTTTTTTATGGAGCAGAGGTGTGGGCAGACGCTCTCGATAAAGAGTAGTACAGGTTGCGACCTGCGACTCGCCTGAGTTCAAAGTCGAGCGGCGCTTGGGGTGTGTTCCGCCTATACCGGACAGTGTCCGAGCCTGCCGTCCTGGTGGTCGCCGGAATTATCCCTGTCAAGCTCTTGGCAGGAGAGAGGAAGGCAATTTATCAGAGACAAGGCGAAATTGGCAAGGACACGGCAAGAACAGAAGAGCGCTCCCGAACCTTCCAGCAGTGGCAACACAGCTGGGAGCACGACACCCGAGGACGATGGACTGCGCGACTTATTAAGCACGTCCAACCATGGGTGGAACGGCGGCCAATTCTTGACAATTCACGGCTATTTTCTGTCGTACCTGAACCGGATGGGCAAGACCGGTTCACCGGACTGCATTTATTGCCCGGGCGTTCCCGACGATGCGGAACACACATTCTTCCGCTGGCCTCGTTGGGAAGGGCCCCGCCTGAAGGCCACATAATTTTTTTGTGCATTTTCGTCGGACTCGGTCTGCCAAAAGATCTTGGAGGATGAGGGCAACTGGGATTGGTTATCACAGTTCGTCCAGGGTATCCTCCTGGAAAAGAAACCCGATCTGGACCGCGAAGTGGCCCAGATCCCTTGATCGAGTGGCTGGATAAGGAGTGAGCCCCACCGGCGTTAGCCAAATTTAGGCCTAGCCTGACGTAATGTGATAAACAATTCCAGGTTAGAATCCTAAAGAGTAGAGGAGGTTTTTTAGTGGGTAAACCCGTTTTTTAGTTGAGCCCCACACTACAGGCTTGCCACCTGTGTGCGTAATGCATTTTTCTCACCTCTCCCTAAAAAAAAGAATCATAAAAAGCGTCACCTAATAACTTAAAAAGTGAGTAAAAATTCTCGTACGGGACGGACATCGGAGCGTATTCCTAGTTTTAACACTGCATTATCTAGCCCAGATTTGCTAGCATTTTTTATTACAACAGCTGTCTAATGATTCAATCAATTATCCCTCTCCCATAAGATTAACACTGGAAGTTTGAAAGCCTGTAGGACGTAGCCCTGGAGACTGATGTGAATTAAAATACAGATCTGCTCACCCTACAGCACAACACCTTTCTAATGGTAAATTCGGATTTACCCTTCGATGCACACAAGCTGAGAAAAAAGGAGGAAAAGAAACATGCTTGCCTATTAATATATAGATAGATTGATTGTTACAGAAATAATAAACGTAAAAAATCCTTTGCCTCTCCCCCAACCACAACGAATCCACATTTTCCCGTAGTGTAGACAAAAAACGCAATGTATACACGACATACACATATGTTTCACAACACCCACCCCATGAAACCCATCTCGCCTTCAACACAGGGGGTGAATAATTGGCGACCATCACTGGTGCTCCGTGCAATGCCCCAATACAGCCATGAAATGCGACTAGGGGTAAACACACACACATAAATCATAGTCTAAACTATCACTGTAACATCCCCGTTCACTGCCACAGCGTATTGCTAAACTTTCATCTGATTTTGGTTATAGCCTATTCTGAAATATTTTAATTTGGACATATGTTTCACATGGGCAACGATGCGTAGACGAAGAATGAATTTATTATTAAAGACTTGGTGGTCGTCTATTTAAGAGTATTTTTAGTTTGGGAGTATTTTGCATATAGGCAGCTTAGGCATACTACTAAGCAATGCCAGAGAAAAATCGGTTTTATTAACTAACGGAATCAATTCAAATCGTTTACCTATTAAATTTTTTTTCAGAGAGTAGGACTAACGCATTTTATTAAACTAGTATAGGCCCTACGTGTTGCTCAAAACCGAGCAATTTACTTTAATACAATACAAATGTTACCTTTAGCTCTAAATCGACGACATGCGACCAATCGGGGCCTACGGGACCAATTAAAGACCAAAACTACACGTATTTACAGCTGATTATTAACAGATGTTTAAAATGCTTTATTCAATCCCAATGTTATTTAAATGGGAATTTTTGATATTTCAATGGTGGATAGTGTCTTTCTTTTCAGTTCGATTCTCATCATTTTTTGGCGGAAACAACTACAGACCTAGCCCTATATCCAACGACACCAAAAACTTGAATATTGGTTGAAAATTGTAGGAGGAGTTCTTAAGACAAAAAACCCCTTAGCGTATTAAATAATTACAGATTCTATTTATGAAATTAGGTATTGAACACCATTGATGACCTTGATGACCAGGCTACGAGCGAGCTCGTTCGCTCCTCACCCTCATCCTCGGGTTGAGGTCGCTCACTCCTTACCCTCATCATCGGGTTGAGCTTATCGTTCTCTCCTCGTTCTCATCCTCGGATTAAACTCGTTTGCACCTCACCTTCATTCTCGGATTGTGCTCGTTTGCACCTCACCCTCATTCTCGGATTTTGCTCGTTTGCACCTCACCCTCATTCTCGGATTTTGCTCGTTTGCACCTCACCCTCATTCTCGGATTTTGCTCGTTTGCACCTCATCCTCATCCTCGGATTGTGCTCGTTTGCACCTCACCCTCATCCTCGGATTTTGCTCGTTTGCACCTCACCCTCATCCTCGGATTGTGCTCGTTTGCTCCTCACCCTCATCCTCGGATTTTGCTCGTTTGCACCTCACCCTCATCCTCGGATTGTGCTCGTTTGCTCCTCACCCTCATCCTCGGATTGTGCTCGTTTGCACCTCACCCTAATCCTCGGATTTTGCTCGTTTGCACCTCACCCTCATCCTCGGATTGTGCTCGTTTGCACCTCACCCTCATCCTCGGATTGTGCTCGTTTGCACCTCACCCTCATCCTCGGATTTTGCTCGTTTGCTCCTCACCCTCATCCTCGGATTGTGCTCCTTCTCTCCTCATCCTCTTTCTCGGGTTGAGCGCGTTTGTTCCTCACCCTCATCTTAAGTTTGAGCTCGTTGGCTCCTCACCCTCATCCTCGGTTTAAGCTAGTTGTGTTTGATTCGGGAATCCTGATTTATTTTAAAACATTTGAAAGCCTATTACAAACTCTGATATTTTTTATTTCTTCGAAATTTTTTGCTATATATGTCAAGTGTTTTGGAGTGTTTTATTAAATTGCATTTTTACACAAAATACATTCAATAATTGCATTTAATTTTTTCATTTTTACTACTATTCCCCCCAAAACAAGAAAACCAAGCCTAAAATCGACAGCAGAACCCGCCACATATCACTGTGGCAAAACTATTTTGATTAGTTGTTCGCCAGACAATAAGAGCGACAATAGTGGGCCACCAATAATGACGTAACAACGGCACAACGCCGCACAGACAGTGGGACCGCGGCGGCGGCGGCGGTGACGATGGTTGTCATGGCAACGCGAACCATCCCGCGCAGACAGACGGTGGCGCCATCTTTATTTGGGCACATGTAACGATTATAGAGCAGAGCATCACTGATGACAGGTGCGAGAGTTATGTGACAACCAATCAATCGCCATCACACTACTTAACAGTATGATGCCAACTGTCAATTTCTAAACGCGAGGGGTCCAATCATGTTGAATAATTTTATTTTTTACTGTTTTGCTTGGAGAATTTTGATTTTGAAAACGACATTTTTCTTAACTGACTAAATACGCAACTGTTCTCCAAACAGTTCCCTAAATGAATGGCGCTGTGTTATAACATTAAATAAAAATAGAACCGTGCGAAGTACATTAAAAATATATATTTAATTAGAACCTCTTAAATATATACTATACATTTGGTACATTTTAATGTATCTACCACCTATAGCCTGCTGATATCTAATCTAAGTCAATCCCTATGCGCTGTGCAGCATTCTCCTGTAATACATTATGCTGCTCAGTGAGAAAAATCTCGGATCTTCAGAGAGTATATGATGTTTTTCACATATCCCACGCGAAAAAATCGCCTGAAGGCAATCCGGTCATCTAGAAGACGATGCTAACAGGCCAGCTCAACCTACCTATCTTTGTTTGATCTTTTTAGATTAAAATATAAAATTTGAAAGTTATTGCAAAATTTTACCAACAACAATGAAACACCTGTGTTCTAAGACAGAGTAATAAAACTATAGTAGGATTCGCGAAAATAGTCCGATGAGAGTCGATATATAGTTGTCAAACTTATTCTGAAACGCATTTTTATACGGTATTACACATGGTAAACATAACCACAAATGACAACATTGCAGGGAGAGAGGGGGTGACGGGGGAAGCAGCTGTTAAAATTTCCATCGGACTATTTTCGTGCATCTTACTATAATTGAGCCGACGAATTCAGAGGTGATGCCAACTATGTTTGCTACCTCGCAAAGTAAATTTTTTATAAGCATTAAAAACTGTACCATTCATTTAGTAAAACCCATTTAGTAAATTGTAATTTTTATGTGACCTGTAAGTAGGCTAACCATAAGATCTTTAGTATAGGTAATATTCAATTCAGGAACAGCCTTGACAACTATATGGACTAATTCCAAGTTTATTTACTTGCTTGAGATGTCGTAATACCCCCGTCGCAGCAGACCTGCGTACTCAGCGAATTTCCAAAGAATTATTGTTTCAACATCAAAGAAATTTGTGGCTATCTTATATATAGTTGAATTAAAATCAAAAGAGTATTGGGACTGGCGGTGCTTCGGCAGAGTTCGGCAACACTCGGGTAAACCCGCTGATTTAATCAGCTGGTAATGGAAAATTCGGCTCATCTGGCGAATTGATTCATTTGAATCGATCTTTTTCACGAATAGAATGTTGAACCTATTCTTTTGTCCGTATGATACAGCTGTTTTTCCACACCTGTCTTAATGAGATAAAATCGAATTTCATCGATTAATTGACGTTAATATTCTGTGACGTACTTTTGGGCCATTTGAATATTTAATTAATTTTAAGTTTGTACGTAACAGTAAAAAAAGAGTTAAGTTACCAGGGATACACTCAGTTTGAAAGCGAGGTTAATTACAGGGTTCGCGTGACGTAAATGCCTATAATCTCTTAAGACAATTGAATTACGAATGGTGAATTATAATTATACCATTTGATTTTGTACGTTGGTTTCTCACTCATGTGATGTATTGATAGAATAATTAGGCAGTGGATGAAAGCTAATCAATTTAGTTACGGTATATTGTTTATTCGGTCTATTTTAAAGGTTGGATAGCTTAGGCACGGTCTACGGGATTGTCCGCCGCATGTGCGCGGCGCTTGGTCTGTGGCTGGGACGATCACTGACGTTCCTGGCCAGTTGGCAACACTGTGGACAGATTCTATTGATTCTATTCGTGGTCTGTGGCGTAAGACACAGCCACTAGGGCCGGTATACAGGAAGTCCATGATTTTGTTGGTGGGCTGAGGGAGTAGCCTGAATGCCGCTATATGCGGCGGCTGGTAGCGAACGTGGTAACCTATAATGGTCAAACCGGCCCTGATTTTGTTGCTCACCATCACCAATACCGTGTCGGGGTCGTGCATTTGTTGTGTCGTCAAATGTAAAGGTGTCAACTGTGGGTTTAAATTTCTATTAATAGTTTCGTGGCCATTTTTAATAAGCCTCATTTACAATTGTCTATTATAAATGAAATATCTTGACAAATAAAAAAAAAACTCTACAACTTAATAATCAATTATCTTAATTTTTTATATATATTTTTTTTATTGAGCAAAATAGAGAATAAATAAGTTAGCATGAAGTGGGAACTATATAGGCGTAGGTACTTGTGAGATCTATCAAATAACGCTAACCTTTGTATGATAAAAAGGATATGAAACCTTGTAAACAAAACCGATGAAACATCTGCCTGTTTCTCAGATCGCGATCGAAACAAAGTTATCATTTTACAATCTATACGACTCGGCGAACAAAGAATTAATTCTCAGTGGTCGGTCGCTCGTGGTCGCTGATTCAAATGACTCTTTTAGAAAATGACATATGATTCATTCAATTCACTTGATTGAGTCGTTCATTTGAACGTCTCGGTAGTTGTTTACCAGGAGCCGACTGGTCCCGAACGTACCCGAACACTGCCGAAGCACCAAGAGTCTCAATACTCTTTTGATTTTAATTCAACTATAATTAATAATCTTTACAAGGAAATATATATAATATATTTAATGACATTATATTTCTGAGTAAATTATTTGTATTTTTAAATTTATTTTTATTTTTATATATTGCAATAAATGGCTTTTTTAACAGTAATAAAAGTGCATATCCAAAGCTTCCATGCAAATGCAAAAGGAATGATTTGTTTACAAAAATAACAAAACATAAACATTTCTATTTTGACAAATATGCAGAAGACAGCTGATTAGGAACAGATACCTTATTATCTCCATCTCTCTTGCTCCCATTATACACTTATTTTCCATCAGAATACCATGGGATTTAGCATGTAGGTTTGCTGCCATTTGGGTTTTTTATGAAATCTTAATTACTCACCACCTAGTGAAGGTTCATACAAATTTTTACTGAGATATGTTGATAAATAAGCGGTATATAACTTTTTAAAAATTTACCCATAAGAATAACATGGGAAACTTGATTTGAATTTTCTCTACAACCAGTTAAGCTATTTTAAAAATTCAAAATACTAAATTGTTTGTTTTCTTAAGCTCTTTTAAATGGTCTTCGTTAAAATTGATGAATTTTGAAAATTAGGTCCAAAAATGCCAAAAACCCATTAAAAAACCCCATAAAACCCTGTTCCCATAGCCCGACAATGCTGGTTCGCGAACTCATGAAAATAGATCTGGTCTTACACCTTCATACCAAATTTCATCAAAATCGGAGGTCCCCTTCAAAAGTTATCAGTACCACGGACACACACACACACATATATATACATATATATGAAAATGAACGAATGGTGTTTGTGGCTTCTGGGGACCTCAAAATGAAAAAGTAAAGTGGTCCCGGGCTTAGGTCTTACCATGGCTACTACGGTAATAGCGTATTCCCTATAGGGAAATTCGCTAAAATTAAATCTTAACCACGCTGTACACGTGTAGGACGTGCTTACACGAAAAGTGGCTTAACGTCTGTCTCTGCTGGAGGTGGGCGAGAGTCCGAGGCGGTAGTAGGACCGAAACAAACACGGGTGCAGCGTGAAGATTTGATTTTTGCCACCTCAGGATATTTACGTAAGCAAATAACAACGGATATTGGTCGATAATTCAATAAGTAACATTACTGTTTAATTTTTCTTCAACATTTCCTTCAACATTTCTTAAAAAATCAAATTTTATTTTAAATTAAACTAAAACCCTAAGGCTAGGTTTACACGTGAGAGTTTTTCACTCTCAGAGAGTTTCGTACTCTCAGGAGGTACTCGCAGAGGTGTTTACACAACCAAAGATTTTTCCAAGATATTTAATCACAGACAGTTTTCTGCAAGTACTATTAACAACTGTCTAAGATTTTTATGAGGGTAACTAACTAACTCTCCGATAGTAAAAAACTCTCACGTGTAAACTTAGCTTAAGGCTGCGGTCTACCCCAACCAAAACAAAAACAACAACAATGCCGAATATGCCGCCTCGCGGCCGTAGCGCTAGGCGAGTTTGATGGCTGCAGAGGTTTACGGGGATCGTGTTTTAAAATCAACCAATTAAGATAGAGGTTGGCTGTTAACTTTTTCTAAAAGTAGAAAATATTATCTAGTCGGCTATCTTTTTAGAATTTTTAAATAAAATTTCTAATTTCAGTAATAACTGTCTAAAATCATCTGTTTTTAGTTTTGAAAATGCAGAGGTTTACGGGGATCGTGTTTTAAAACTAACCGCTTAAGATAGAGATTGCCTGTTAACTTTTTCTAAAAGTAGAAAAAAGGATCTAGTCGGCTATCTTTTTAGAATTTTAAAATAAAATTTCTAATTTCAGCTATACCGGTCTAAAATCATCTGTTTTTCTCGATTTTTAACTGAAGTTTTCTATTGGTTTTAATGGTTTTAATGAACTAATTACAAAATTGTAACAGACGAAAACTAGTACCGTTATTCTTTTTTAATATGACACCTTATTTATAGCTCTAGGATACATTTGGCAGAAGATAACACCATTCTAAAAACCCTTGCATTTGGGTGCGCGCCAGGGGTAGACCGCAGCCTTAAGGTTTTTTTGCTATTTTTCAACATATGGGGCCTATTGTTTTTATGTGAATGCAAAAATGGCTGTATGGACTATGGGACAACCACTAGCTACGCATTTGAAATTATATTAAATTTTACACGATAAAAAATATTATCTGTATATATTCTAAATGCAATTCAATTTTTGAACTCAGTAAATTATCAATAATATTCCTTTATCTTTTCCTAAACTAATTTCAAGAAATGTACAAATTCCAGCCTCTACCCGCCAATCCGTCTCACACAAAGTCAAAATCCATACCACTCTTGGCGTCGTTTTTCTTTAAGCACCTGCCATTGTCGTTTTCGCAATAAATATCATGGCAACAATCACGCAAGGTGCCGTAACAGGGAGTATAACAGGTCGCATATTCGCTACAATAGCTTTGGTGCACTGTTACAATGGCTGTGTAATGTTTTGTTGTCTGATAACAATGTCTTGCTGTAGTACTTATGGTGCTTATGCACGGCTTGTGCCTCTCTATGCATAATGGGCATGCAAGCTTTATCGCTGAAATTATTATAGTAATGAAATTATTAATTTCAGGAAATCTTTATTTTTAAATTCAATCTATATACTATTATTTGAAATGCATTTTAAAATTTATCTGGTTCTATCTTAATTGTTGTTATTCTAAGATTTAATGGATTAAATCAAGGGTACACAGATTTCTCGTAAATAAGTCATTAAAATTTAATTTTTTAGAATATTAATTTTTAGGGTCTTAGTAGATTTTAATCAAGTGTAAAATAATTCCCCTGAAAATGTTATGATTAAAAGTGTCGGAATTCCAAAGTGTGTGTAATACAGGAGAATCAAATACAGACCATTGTGGTTAATTAAGTGTTTTAAGAAAGGTCAGTGTAAACGAACGATTAGTTTTACTACTAATCTTATCGATTTACCAATCAATTAGTTTAAGTTTTTGACCAATCATTTCACTGTGTACCAAAAAATTACCAAATAGCCAATAGTAAGACACCATTATGTCGACAGGAATCATTAAGAATGAGCACTACGTCACAAGCTATATATATATAATATATATATATATATATATATATATATATATATATATATATATATATATATATAATTAATCCAAAGTTTCAAAGTTGAGTATCAGACAATACTTCTGTAGTCAATCATTAACTTGTACTGAAGAAAGTGAGAACAAGTGATTGAAGTTTAAAGCTATCCAGCATATGAGCTTGAATATTTGATTAAAAATATCCTTAAAATCAGTTTAGGTCTAATTCCATTTATAAATAATTATATGAATCGTAAAATCTATCCGATATTTCAACAGTTGTTTTTTCTCTCAAAACTATTGTACATTTTCAATTACACCAAGGCCCCCTCTCTACAGTCAATATCATCCATGTTTAATATTTTCAGGCCAAGTAATCTAGATCAACAATCAACAATACCCTCAAGACCCATTGTC
>CM061536.1:114854199-115015142 GCA_030545055.2 Neoaliturus tenellus | reverse complement strand
ACAGGATGTCTTGGTGCGGAGTCACGGGCGGGGCCGAGGATTCGTCTGGGTTCGGTGTAGGGACGTGACTATCTTCAGTTGCTACCTCACACCCAACGAGGCCGTCCAGGACTTTCGCGACAAGATAGATAGCCTAGAGGAGTGCGTTCTCGGCACCACCGGGCATGTCGTCGTTGGTGGCGATTTCAACGCCAGGGCCGTCGAGTGGGGAATGCCCTCTACCAGCTCCCGGGGGAAATACATCCTGGATTTCATCGCCAGGGCCGGTCTTGTCGTCCTCAACCAGGGCGACACACCTACTTTTCGGCGCCCCGGGCAGAGAGGCACGATCCCTGACGTCACCTTTGCGTCTGAGTCGCTCCTTCCGAGGATCTCTGGCTGGAGGGTTGTCGAGGACTACACGGGTAGCGACCACCAATACATCGTGTTTGACCTGCATGATCAGGCAAATCGTCGAGTTTCCGCATCTCGGGAAGGGCCACGCCGGTGGAACACCAACAAACTGGACGTGGTCAAGTTAACCGAAGTCATCTCTCGGGGAGCGCAGGGGAATCCTGGTGAGGCTGGAGCCGAGGCACTAGTAACATCCACGATGGAACTTATCGTCTCGGCCTGCGACCAGTCTATGCCGCGAAGGAAACCCCGACGCGACAAACAACCCGTTTACTGGTGGACTGAAGAGATTGCGGAACTCAGGAGAACATGTTTAAGAACTAGACGAGCCGCCACTAGAGCGAGAATTCCCGCAGACAGAGTTCGTAAGTCGGAGGCCTATAAAGCTGCGAGAAAATCTCTCCGCCAGGCGATCAACAGGAGCAAGGCGAATAGCTGGAGGAGACTTCGTGACGACGTTGATTCCGACCCGTGGGGCCTGGGTTACAAACTTGTAACACAGAAACTCGGCGCCCGCTCTCCACCTTCCATCATGGAGGGCGCCACCATGGGGAGGATCGTCGCTGCGTTGTTTCCTGAACATCCACAGCGACCGCCGGTTGACTTCGGACGGGTAGAGGACGTTCCACTTTTCACTTTCGAGGAGCTGGAAACCTCCGTTCTCTCCCTGAAGAGCAACAAGGCTCCTGGCCCGGATGGGATTCCCAGTGAGGCTTTAAAGAAAGTATTTTTAATCAACGCTGACTTGTTGTTGAGAATGTACAATGCCTGTTTGGTAGAAGGGGTGTTTCCGGCTCCCTGGAAAACAGCCAGGCTTGTACTGATCAGCAAGGGCAAAGGTGATCCCGAGCTGCCGTCGTCCCACAGGCCTCTCTGCATGTTGGACACGGCTGGGAAGCTGTTCGAGAAGCTGATCCGTTCCCGCCTGACTTCTGCCGTGGAAGCTGCCGGGGACTTATGCCCCCGTCAGTACGGCTTCAGAAAGGGACGGTCAACGATCGACGCTGTCACCGAAGTTCAGAGAGCTGTGGAGAGAGCCGAGAGCCACAACCATTTCTCCCGCCGAGTAGTGCTTCTTGTTACGCTTGATGTCAAGAATGCCTTCAACTCGGCGAGGTGGGTCGATATGTTGGATGCGCTTCGCAACACCTTTCGTATTCCTGCATATCTGTTGCGGCTCGTCGAGGATTATCTACGCTCTCGAAGCCTGATTTATGACACGAGGGACGGAACGCGGACGATGGAAGTCACTTCTGGTGCCGCACAAGGTTCAATACTCGGCCCGGATCTCTGGAACGTTGCCTATGACAGCCTCCTGAGGTCCGAGATGCCTGAGGAAACCACTTTGGTTGGGTACGCCGATGACGTCGCAGCTCTCATTGCTGCACGCAACGTTGAGCTGGCCCAACTGAAGTTGAACCGAGTTATGCGGGTGGTCAACAACTGGATGTCCGATCACGGTCTCTCACTTGCTCTCAGTAAGACGGAGATCGTGATTCTTACGAAGAAGAGGATCGACACCGTCGTCCCGTTTCGAGTGGGAAGGGAGGTGGTCACATCAACTCGTGCCGCCAAATACCTCGGGGTTATGGTGGACACCAAGTTAAGCTGGAGGGATCAGATCTTCCGTACAGCGGACAAGCCGCTAAGGTAGTGACTTACCTTAGTAGGCTGATGGCCAATGTCGGGGGTCCCCGATCCAGCAGAAGACGTCTGTTGATGTCCGCGGTCCAGTCCGTGCTTCTTTACGGGCAGAGGTGTGGGCAGGCGCTCTAGATAAGGAGTGCTACAGGTTGCGACTCGCCCGGGTTCAGCGTCAAGCTGCGCTCCGGGTGTGTTCCGCCTACCGGACAGTGTCCGAGCCTGCCGTCCTGGTGGTCGCCGGAGTCATCCTGTCAAGCTCTTGGCAGGGGAGAGGAAAGCGATTTATCAGAGACAAGGCGAGATCGGCAAGGACACGGCAAGAACAGAAGAGCGCTCCCGAACCTACCAGCAGTGGCAACACAGCTGGGAGCACGACACCCGAGGACGATGGACTGCGCGACTTATCAAGCAGGTCCAACCATGGGTGGAACGGCGGCATGGGGAGGTGGACTACTACCTGACCCAATTTTTGACAGGTCACGGCTATTTTCGGTCGTACCTGAACCGTATGGGAAAGACCGGTTCACCGGACTGCATTTATTGCCCGGGTGTTCCCGACGATGCGGAACACACATTCTTCCGCTGTCCCCGTTGGGAAGGGCCCCGCCTGGAGGCCACACAAATCTTTGGTGCATTTTCGGTGGACTCGGTCTGCCAAAAGATTTTGGAGGATGAGGGCAACTGGGATTGTTTGTCACAGTTCGTCCGGGGCATCCTCCTGGAAAAGAAAACCGATCTGGACCGTGAAGTGGCCCAGATCCCTTGATCGAGCGGCTGGATAAGGAGCGAGCCCCACGGGCGTAAGCCAAATTTAGGCCTAGCCTGACGTAATGTGACAAACAATTCCAGGTTAGATTCCTAAAGAGTAGAGGAGGTTTTTTAGTGGGTAAACTCGTTTTTAGGGGAGCCCCACACTACAGGCTGGCCACCTGTGTGCGTAATGCATTTTTCCGCCTCTCCCTCAAAAAAAAAAAAAAAAAAAAAAAAAATATTATCTTTGTTTTCTAAAAATTTCTCCATTTAAATAAGATGAAATTATTTAAAATAATTGGTCATTCATCCAAACTAGAATTAAGATTAGAACATCCAATACATTTAGATGGAAAATATAGTATTGGTTTAAGTGGATTTTATTCAGATAATTTTATATCAAATATACCAAATGATTATAAAAACTGTTATGGATATTCTATTAAAGATGAAGATGATAAAATTATAGATCAATATTTTGATATAAATAAAGGAAATTATACAATTGAAGAAATAAAAAATATTTTTATTAATAGTTTAAACGAATTTAAAAAGAAAATTAATAAATTTGATGAAAATGATTTTATACTGAAAAATGATGGACCATATATTATAATAAAATCTCCTGTTAAAATTATAGTAACAACAATTATAATTGATTTATTAGGATTAGATGATAAAATGATTGAACCAAATGTATTAACAAAAGGAATAAAACTACCAAAAATTAGACCTTTTGATGTTATTGAAATACATTGTAATTTAGTTGATCCTAGTTTTGAAATCATAAAGATCATTCACATGTTACATAAAGAATCAGAAATTCTATATTCATTTTATCCAAATGTTGAATATGGATCAAAAATTAGTGAAAAACCAAATGAAATTGATTATATTCCTTAAAAAATATAAATAAAATTCAAAATATTGTAATATCTATTCAAGATAGTGATGGAAATCAAATAAATAATGAAAATATTAAAAGTATTGTATATTTAAGATTAAAACAAAATTTGTAATATAAAATTTATCTACATAAATAATAAAAACAATAATTTATTTCATTAACAATAATTTTATATTTAATAATAAATTAATTGTATTTAATAAACAAAATAAACCTTGGTTTAAAAGAAAAGATATTTGTTATATTTTAAAATATAAAAATTCTAGAAAAGTTTTAATTGATAATGTAAAAGAAAAATATATAAAACTTAAAATATATCAAGTGTAACCAACAGTTACATTTACATAATAATGATAAATTAATTTACATAAAAATTATAGGTGTCACAAATTATGACACCCTAGAAATTGATGTACAAACATGTTTTTCAGATGCCCTAAAACAAGGCGTCAATAAAATAGATAATAAAACAATGTTTATTAATGAATCTGGTTTATATTTATTAATTTTAAAATAAAAAAAGTAGAAAACAATAAGGATAGATTAAAATTTATAGATATTTTTAGAGGGGACAATTTGTCCCCCCTATCATATAATGAAAAACATACAAAACTTATTAAAATTAGGTATGACCCAAAATGGGTCCCATATAAATTAGAATATTTATTTTAAAATTTTTTAAAGGAGGTAACCTTATTATACAATAAAAACTTAAGGGTAACAAAATGTTACCCTTCTTAAACATTCAAAAATATTCATAAATATAATAAATTATATACAAATTTGAGACCCGTCTTAAAGACGGGTCTTACTTATAATGATAATAAAGTAAAATTTATAGATATTTTTATGTTAGATATTCAATAAATTATTGAATATATTTAAATTTATTAAAGAAAATATTTAAAAATATACATAAAATTATAGTATAAATTCAATATCATATGGTTATAAATTATTAATATAATTTTGATCATTTTCTTTAAAACTTTCTTTAACATAATTTTTTATTATATTTATAAATGGTTCTATTATAAAATTAAACTTATAATGATATACAAAATAATTTTTATATTTAAAAAGATATATTAAAAATTTATTTGATATTTTAGTTTTAAATAAATATAATTTTATATCAAAATCATTATTTATTAATTCTTTTGGAACAATTAAAATTTCCATTTATTTATAATTATTTTTATACCCCCAAGGTAATGTATCAATTTTATTTTCACAAATAAATCTTTTGTCATCTCTATTACTTAAAGCTAATTTATTTATTGTAATTGTATATAGTTCATGTTTAAAACTTCTAATACAAGTCATTTCTCTATATTGTTCTTGATCATCAAATAAACATTTCTTAAAATCATCCATATGTAATGTTTTATCAACAACACTTTTCTTAATACCTTTACATTTTACAGGATTTTTATTATTAAATTCATAACTATATAATTTTGATCTTAAACCACAATATTCTTCTAATATTTCACCATTTAACTCATCTTTAAATTTACCAATTATTTTTTTATTCTTTTCACTATAGCATTCATGTTCTTTCTTATAATCACTTGTATCAAATTCATTAATATTTTCTTTAATAATTTTATATGGATCCTTTTTAAATTCTATAAAATAACTGTCTGTATCCATATATAATAACCTTATATTTGGATCAAACTTCTTTAATTTTTCATAATAAAATTGATACATATGTAATTTTGATAAATCAAGTACTGAAAATCCTATATAGATTGGTTTATCAAACTTAACCTTTTCTTTTATCATATGTGAAGCAATACAGTCTTTATCAAATATACTAAATGTTTTAAAATTAGGTTTTTTTGCTTGTTTTAATGAAAACTTTTCATCACCTAATTTAATATCACATCTATTTCCAACATTTTCCATAGTTTTTCCAAAAACACTATTATTCATCAATTTAAAAAAGTCTTTTTCAAAATCTGATGTTGATTTGGATCTTAATTTGGTATTTAATTCAATATATTTTTTCATATAATCATCTTGATCAAATGCTATAACTCTATTAACTTTCTTTAATTTTAATCCTTTTTGTAGATAATATTTTAAGTTTCTTGAATGAATAACATAATCTTTTTTATGAAATAATGTTGTGCAAAGCTTATTATTATAATGTTCAGGTGCTAATGGTAAATCTTTATGGTCATCATGTAATTCAATAGGATATTCTAAATCAACATCTAATATATATCCATATTCAGCATTTTCATCTAATTCTAATATTGTTTCTTCCCATTCATTTAATGTATATGTATTAGGATTCATCCATGTTATATCTTTATAAGGTAATTTTTGACTTAAAGCCCATCCATATAGATTATTTGCATCTATATATAACATATAACTTTCAGGTTTTGTTTTATCATAATTTTTTGTATATTTATTGTTTGCTTTACAATATCTAGTTATACATTGTGAAATACCACCTCTAATACCTTTTTCAATCATTAAATACATATTATAATCACTTATTAATTCTAGTTCAATTTTTGTTAATTTTAACATAGAATCACAATCTAATGATGGTGATGTTAGATAATGTGCTGGATCTAATTGATAATTTTTCAAACAAACAGATCTAAAATTTTCAAATATATCAGCTAATAATAATACATCCTGAATATTATATAAATCTGAATAATTACCTAATGTTTTTACTTTTAATTTATTCCAAACTTTTATATAATGTTTATAATCATCATCACTTATATTTTCATTAGTTAAACAACTATAAAATTGATCTTTTTCTAATATTTTATCATAGTTTAATTTTTCAACATTATCAATAAATTCATATGGAAATACACCTTTAGAAGTTAATATTTTTAAAGTTTCATTATCATATTCAATTATATCATTTTCTTTTATAAATTTATTTATATGCTTAAATTCTTTAAGATTTTTAGCTAATTTTTCAATTGATGTAGCCATAAATCTAAATGTATCTACAAATGAGAATTTTATAAATTTTCTAGGTTTAAAATATAGTTCACCTTCAAATTCATAACCATAACCAGAATTTACTGAATAGTTTATATATTTTTCATCTGTATTAGCTAACAAATCAATTTTACCATATTTTTTAGCTAATTCTTTTATAAACAAATGTGTATCATAATTTGAACTATTATGACAGAATATAGGAATATTTTGAGGAAATTTTAGATTTAAATTACAATTTAAATGTGCAGCACCTCTAAATTTTCCTGTTAAATGACAACAATCTCTTACTTTTATTCTTTTATCATTATCAAAACCACTATTTTCACAAATATGACAAATATTTGTTTTCTTATAATTAATTTCTTCTTCATTAGTTAAATTCATAGGCTTTTTATTTTTTGAATTATATTTTTTAGATATATATTTTGAAATTTCATCTAAATATTCAAATAATTATTTGGTACATTTATTAATTCCTCTTCATTTTTTGCTCTATAACAAATAGGTTTATACATTTTATTAGTTACTCTAGATACTAAATAGATTGTAAATCCATATGGTTTATGTTTTTGAATTTTATTTGTATATGAGCAATTTGGATTATTTTTACAATTATCAATCTTTTCTAATATACTTTCAAAATCCATATAAATTACATATGGATGTTCAAACTTTTTATAATAATTTTTAAAACTTACAGTTTGACCTTTAAATGGCATTATAGGTCTACAAGGTTCTAATGATTTACATATCTCTAAATGATTATTCAAGTCTTTATTTTTGTAGAAATGAGTCAAACATCTTCTACAAATATATTTTTTATTTTTATTTTTTTGTGTTAATTGCTTAGATACTAACTTACTTAAATCAGTAATCAATATATAATGAGAATTATTACCAATTTTATAATATAATAAATCAATTTCTAGTTTTGAATTATAATGTTCAGATATTTGTAATGGCACTATTTTTTCATCTTCATCAATTCTATAAATATTTATTGACATTGATGGATAGTTATATTTAGAATCAAATGATCTTTTTTCAAATAATTTAATATTTTTCAATGATATTGGATAATCAAAACCTTTAAAAATATCATCATTTATATATTTTTGATATTGTTTAACTCTTTCAGCATGTTCGTTTGGTTTATCAATAGCACATCTAATTGCATAAATAAAACAATATTCATCTTTATTTTTAAAATTTACACAACATTTTTTATTCTTAATTTCATTTGGTAATTCTATATATGATCCAGCATTTAATGAATTATTTTTAGATAATTTTAGATTTAGTTCAACACATCTTTTTAATGACCAACCAGAGCCTTTTGATGGTTGATTTAGTTGTTCTCTAACTATTAATTTCTTAAATTGATCATCAATAAAATCATCTATATTTAAAATATCTGAACTTTTTATGCAAAAATACATATTACTATTTTGAATTTCACCATTTATTAATTTTCTTTCATATTCACATTCTAAAGCCATCTGTCCTTTAATATTTTTAAATTTTTGTTTTTCTATCAATTTTTTTATTTCATTTCTTTGAGTTTCTAAATAATCATTAATATCTAAATCATCATTTGAATTTGTTAAAATATAATCTTGAAAATATCCTTTTAATGACGAAGCTTCTTGAATATTTATTATATTTTCTTTTGGAATTGGTCTATTTTTAAAATAATCATTTAATAATCCAATCAATTCTTTTCTAGTTTTATTAACAATTTTAATACTATTTTTAATTGCTAAATTTTGAATATATTTAAATGATCTATATTCTAAATTATTTGGATTTTCTTTAATTTTGTTTAATCTTTTAATTAGTTCATCTCTAGATAATTTTTCATAATTTCTGACAGATAATTTTTTTGCAATTTCATTTAATTTTACTATATTAAATAATGAATAATTTGTAAGATCAAATGTTTCTTTAATATTTGTTAATTCATCTAAAGTTTTATTTTTATAATTATATATATTATTATTTTTACACCAATGTTTTAATTCAAATATTTTATTATCATATTTTTGTTTATTTAGTAAATGTTTAGTTGAATTATAATGTCTATCATAATTTTTATATAATATATTTTTATTACAATAAGGACAATTAATATTTTTATTTGTTCGTTCCATTTATTAGGGGTGAAATTCTTTATTTATTAAAAATAATTTTTACTTAGAAATAAAACTCTTAAAAATATAAGAAGTATTTCCACTTTTTACTAGGTAATTTATAGTTTAAATCATATTTTTTAAATAAAATTTGAATTTTTTTAAAACAAGTAAAATTTTGTCTTCATTTTTTTTATCATATTTTTAAATTTTCTAGTTTTGTTATATTTTTGTCATGAATTTTAGTTTCTAAATGTCTTAAATAATTATTAGTCCATTTAATATTTCTTCCACATTCACAAAATTGTGGTTTTAAAAACATTTCTCTAATACATTGTATACAAATTGTATTTTTTCTATCTTTACTATAATGATAATTATTAAAATTTGAAATATCTTTAATTTCTTTACATTTATGACATTGTTTTTCATTTAATTCAATAACTTTAATACTATCATATAATTTTTTATAATACACATCCTTACATTCTTTACAATAATAATATAACCCATCTTTAGTATTTTTGTCTTTATAAAATTTAGATATATCTTTATATAATTTACACCTTAAACATATCTTTTCCATTTATATAAAATAAAATTTACAAATTGGTTTTTTTCAATTCATATTCATAAAAATTTCCAATAATATCTTCATTATTTTGATCTTTTATACTATAAGTAACTGGATTTGTATTATTAATTTTAGAAATTATAAATATTTCTCTAGACCAACTATTTTTATATTTATTAGAAAATGTTGATTTTTTATTTCCAATTCTAACTCTATCATTTATTTTAAATTTTGATTTGGTTATTATTTTTGGTGGTTTATATTTAAAAACAGTATCTAATAAATCCTTTTCATTATTTTTATTTACTTCAATTGGTTTCATTTTAATTGTTGAATGATATGAGTTATTATATTCTTTAACAATTTTTGGTAAAATATTTATCCATCTATAATTTTTATTAATTTCAAACTGTATTTTCATTTTTTTCATTTTGTGTTCTATTATACCTTTCTATTATACTTGATTTTTCTTCATTTTCTGTATGATACAATTTAATATTATATTTATTTAATATTTCTTTAAATTCTTTATTGATAAATTCTAATCCTTTATTTGTATGTAAAAGATTAGGTGATTTATGATTAATTTTAATTGCATCCTTAATTATTTCTTCAAATGCTCTAGAAACTGTTTTTCCATCTTTTTTCTTTAATGGTTTTGACCAAACATATTTTGAGAAAGTATCTATCACATTTAACATATATTTATAACCATCATTTTCTTTTTCATAATTTTTCATTATAATTAAATCTGCTGCCCATAAATCATCAATACCTAATGTAATTATTTTTCTTTTTAGAAATTTCTTTCTAATTGGAGCATGAATTTCATTTGCTTCAATTATTTGTTCATTTTTAGTTAATTCTTTTTTAATTATAGGTTTAACTTCTTTTTTCAAAATTTTACTTTTATTTGTTTTACAAATTGAACATTTAGTAGCAATTCTATATAATCCATTTTTCATTTCAACGATTTGTGGATTAATATTTTTAGTTTTTTTCTTACATTTGTGACAATGAATTGGTTCATTCATTTATGTATAATTTTTTTTAAATAAATGGATATGTGTTATAGATGTCATAATCAAACTAATTTTACTATTATTGGAAATTTTGTAGGATGTAATATATGTAAAAGAATTATTTATGAAAAAAAGATTAAGAGAAAAAGTAATAAGAATAAACATCTTAAACATATTTTAAGAGAATTTAACCATTTTCAACCATATAAAACACAACAATTAATTAATGAATTATATATTTTATGTATTTCCAATCATTTTGAAATAACACCTAAGAATATAAAATTATTTTTAAAACAAAGGAATTGTACAAATTGGATATTTTACTATCAATTTTTAAACAAAATATACAATATTGATTTTGAATTGAATAATGAAGATAAAGAAAAAATTACACTATTTTTTAATAAATATTTATGTTTTAAGAAAAGTAATATATCATACAAAAAATTATTACCTATGATTTTTAAATACTTAAATATGGATTTTTGTATAAAACCTAATTATGATAATGACTTTTTAACATATCTATCACAAACAAGTTTGTGATATTTTTTCCTATATAAATGGATCTGCTAGAAGAAATTAATAATGTTGGAGAATTGAGATTTAAAGAATATAAACCATTAAAAAGTTTAAATTTAAATAAAAAATATAAAATTGAAAAATTTGAAAGAATTAAAGATAAATATGGATATACAATTATTGTTGAATTAGAAAAATGTAAAGTACATTTACCAAACAGATTTACTAATATAATTGATGATAAATCAATTAAAGAATTAAATAAAAAAGATTTACATTTAATTGTCACTGATATTAAGACTTTTGATGATAAAGAAACTGCTTTAGTTAAATTTGAATAATTATTACAATATAATTGATACTAAACCTTAATTTTACTTGTTTTAAAAAAATTCAAATTTTATTGAAAAAATACTATTAAAATTTTAAATTACCTTATGAAAAGTCGACTATTAATTTTATTGAAAAAATACTTATAAAATGTGATAATTTTACTTGTTTTTAAAAAAATTTTATTTTGTAGAAAATTTTAGGCATATTTGTTAAAAATTTCATTAAAATTGCATATTTTTTATGACAATTTGACAAAAGCTGAAAATTGGCCAAAAAATGGCAAAAATATTGCATAATTGTATTAAAAAACTGTGAAATTTGTTTGATTTTAGATTGTCTCCAAAAGTGTCCTAGAAGTAACATGATACTATCTACTTATATATATATATATATATATATATATATATATATATATTAATATCTGAGAACAAGACAATTATCTTTAAAAATATAACAAGCTCTGTTTTGGTAAAAATAAATTTGATAAATATTATAATTAATTATTGAGCTTTAGAAGGATATTTTCAGTTATAAAGAAGCTGTGCTAATTATTAAAACAACAGAAGGCCTATTATCTCTTCATGCAAGTTTTCATTTTAAAATATTTAATTTTTATTATGCATGAAGAACACATTCTAAGTAACCTATAATACTTATCATATAGTTTAGAGGTGGCTTGTGCTAAATTGAATTCTAAGCTGCATACCATGGGACAAACTCGAGCTAAGCTAGTAGTTAAACTTTGACAGGAATAGAATACTTGCTAATAGAACTGCCACTGGAAACTATGCAGATAACATTACAATGCAAATGTAACTCAAACAGCCACATAAACTGTTTAGCCACATAAAGCAGAGTGGCTCAGTCAAAATCATTAGTAACGTTGTTTATTTATTTCTTCGTCCATAATATTCACATCATTCGCAACACTGATTCTATTGCAGTTTGTGAATACAAACAAAACAAAATAATATGTAAAATATGGATGTTAAATTTTGTTAAAATATGTGAGCTATGTAGAGTACAAAATTGTCAAATGAATATTTTAAAGATATATTTTGCTATACACATGTTGAATAAATTTAATTTCCACAGAACATTCCCTGAGGTGTTGAAGGAGATGACAATTTTTTACGTAAAACGATAAATTGCGATAGTGTTAAGTTTCAGAAATATACATCAGTTGTCCAAGCAACTTTTCTTTATTCATTGATGTCATTGATGTTAGAAACAGTTTGGTGTCACTCAATACTGTTTACATACACTTTTAGAACATCACTAATTCAAATGATGTATGCAAAGGTTAAATAAAAACTTATATCATTTTGTAATATTCTAATATAATATTATAACTTTTTTATGATAAGTTCATAAAAATGTAGTACACATGATAGTTCACTGGAAGACACTAAATTTATAAAAATACAGTATTCAAACTTCCATAATTGTTAACTCCAGTAAAGTATACCCTATAGATTAAATGTAGAGTGCAATGTGAGTTTCATTATTTTACAATGCCTTTTTTCCAATTATTGTTTTAAGGTTTAATGTAAAAATATAGAGCAGATATTCTGAAGAAAGAATAAGGAAATATCGGAAACCGTTATGAACCTATCATTTCACGAGAAACTACCAAGAAACTTCTTCTATTACAATTTTCTCAACTGAATTCAGTCCTTTCTGTACGTTCTGGATAAATAATACACTAAAAAGAACTCTCAAATTATATTAAATTGGAATTACTTTGATATTTATAAACTAATAAGTAATTCAAATTCGCGATTAAAATCAAATACATTTTGATCAAACTTGTCGTTACTTAAAGCTGTAGTCACATTTACAATACAGTATAACTAATGAAAAAAGTGCCTAGAAAAGGCCTACTACAATCACTGAACATGTATTTTGTTTTCTTTTTCATACTGGGCCAGTTTGACTTGCATTTATTGAGGTCGGTGAAAAGACCAAACACCAACGTCTTACTTCTTAAAAAAAACCCTCTTCAATATGATCTTTACCATGTTTATACAAGAAGGTAAACTTACAAGAAAAGATTATTCTTAATCTGACTCTGGACGAAATAATGAATAATAAATGTAATATCAATAGAAGTTAGTTATATCATTTTGTAACTTGTCAACACTTAAAGAGATTATTCTTTCCAGGTCTAAAAGTCATGTTAATACATTTTACCTGTTCACTCATACCAATCTTTTTAATCATTATACTTTAAACACATACGTGACCGTAAATGTAAGTTTAAGATATTTCAATCAAAAAATTATTCCATAAATCATAAAAATAAAATATAAACTAAATTAATGTTAAACTTGCTTAATTTATTCCACAATATAAATGTTATTAACAAATTTTGCTGATGGCAATTCAACACATTCATAAACAATGTCAAAAATGTATTTATAGTACAATATTTATAGAAAAAGTTCTTATAACATTAAAGTCATCAATACTCAACTTTTATCAGTGAAAGATCGTATGAAATTTTATGTGTAGGATGCATATTGTTCGGTTGAACATTGATGTCCCTAGTCGTTAGTGTTTACTCTAGTTTATCTTTTATTACAGTGATTACAATCTTCCCAGTTCTAATTTTCTATGTAATACTTTTAAACCAAATATAAAACGTTTATATTTTTCGGCTAGAGTTATTACGTAATGTTTTTATAATAAATACATTTATGAACAAAAATGCAAAACTAACTTAAATAATATCAATTTTAATGAAAATGTTAAAGAAGACCTAAAGCTTTAAAACGCTTTTAGAGAATCTATGGGTGATGAGCACTCTGTTTTTAAAAATTCATTTTTTTACTACGGCCAAAATATTATTATCAATTACATTTTAAACCAGACCATCTAAGAAATTTAAATTTTGAAATAAATTTTGTTTTTATTTTACATATATAAGGGTTAAATTTAAATCTAGAAACGTTTATTTTGATTAATTATTTTATTTAACATTTATAATTCCCAAAACAATTAATTTAAGTTGTAGTATAAGCTAAATAGGGTGGTGGTCAGACGGTTTTAGGTTCCTGCGGATATGAAGGAAAATGATACAATTATTACTGAACTCACTCATCCTTACAATAATCTTATTTTAATACTATATCATATTCCGTATATTTTTGTAACATGATTAAATCGTTAGTTTCAGATTAAATTAAAATATGGTTACTTACCAATTTCCGTCGCAGCAGTCCAATCTTGGTTCAAAGTGGATGAGTTTCGACCCTAATGGGTCATAATCATATCCATTTCAGGGACTCATTAAAATTTGTCGGTCGTGATGACTTCACCAGTTTTACAAAAAACATATAACACCGTTTTTACACACATCATGACTACACGCACAAACACTTAGGCCTATATGAGCGTGGCGAGACAACCGGTAACTCTGCACTGCACTGACCGTTCCTGAACTGTCCGCCGCCGTGTCTTTGTTGGATGGACTTTGACCCTTTGTTGATAATTCGTTCCATGGTCCTAATGCCTTTGTATTTTGTTCGAATCTTACTATACTTTTGAAAAGGGTGTTGGAATTGAAATTTATCTGTTCGTTCAGTATTTCATTGGGATTGTTTTTTTAGAGTTCTGAAAATATAAAATTCTTCAAGTGTTTCCATTGTTTTATATTTTTGGCAGACATTCAAAATCTCGAAATTATTTTTATCTGTGGAGTGGCATTCATCTAACAGATACTGAGCAATGCTGGATCTCTTTTGTTTCAAATGGGGTTTTGGTACATGCTCAGAAATCCTTTTTTTAAATGCTCTCCCTGTTTGGCCTATGTAAAAATTTTGGGCAGTCGGTGCAGTTTATTTTATAGATTCCTGTGAGGTTGTGTCTGTCTTGATCAGAATTGAAGAGATTATTGCACATTTTTCCTATTTAGTTTGTAGTTTTGCATGATAAAATTATTCAATTTTTGTTTATATTATTTTTTTAAGTGTGATGCAGGTTTTGGCTAAACTCAGTGAAGACATATTTTTTCTTTTCAAAATCGTTTTTAACCTTTGGTCTTTTTTGTTTTATCAATGATGTCCAGGGAATAACCATTAGAGATAGCGATATATTCTATTGTTTTTACTTCGTGATCGTAATCTAGTGGGGAAAGTAGAAATGTAATAAGTCTGTGGACCATGCTCTTATAAGCTGCCATCTTCTGCGATTAAGGGTGAAATGAAGTAAAATGGATTGTTTGACTGGTAGCTGTAGGTGCTCGAAATATATTGTAAGTTAAAGTGTTGTTGGCTTTTCCAATTGTTGTGTCTAGAAAATGTTACTTATTTTCTTTCTCTGCTTCTAAAGTAAACTTTAATTTCGGGGAGATATTGTTGAGGTAGTTCTTTAGAATCTCAAGCTGCCTGGAGTTACCGTTGTACAGAATAGCGGTATCGTCAACATAGCGATGATAGAAGATAATTTTATTTCTGTCTTTATTTTTATCTGGAAATATGTATTCACTCTCTAGATGGTTGAGATATACTTCTGAAGGTAAACCTGATAAAGGAGACCCCATAGCTAGTCCTTCATTTTGTGTGAAAAATTCTCCATTGAATGTGAAATAATTTTGTTTCAGAATTTCTTTTATTATAATGATAATTTTAGCTATGGTATCGTTATTAAGTTTTGATTGTGACTTCAGATTAACTTCTAAAATATCGACTGTCTCATTTATTGGAACGTTGGTGTATAAATTTTCAATATCAAAGGAGGCCAAATTTTGGTGCATTTGTACATTGATACTTTTAGTTTTGTCAATAAAATCATAGTTGTTTTTATGCTGTAATCATGTTTGAAGGTTATAAGAGATTCGGGTATTTTCTCTAGCTTTTTGGCTACTTTGTAGGAGGGGACTGTTGTGAAATTAATGAGAGGCCTGATTGGAATGTTTACTTTATGTAATTTGGGGAGGCCACGGAGTTTGGGAGCTGATGGATTAATCATTCTCACATGTTTTATTTCATCATCAGAAAATTCCCTCAGGGGCAGTGGGCTTTCCACTGTACGGGTGTTTCTTGGCGACCCCGGGGTACCTGAGCCAAGCTGTGAGACCCTCCTCACAGTTCTTCCCGAGCTAGGGCCTTTCTTCTCACCTTTCAGGTCTTAGCTCACCGTCTTTATTCTTTCCTGAGCTAACCTTGCTCACCTTCTTGTTTTCGACCCCGAATCAAGGGTGTCTTTCCACCTTCTTTCGACCGGCGCACGCTGGGGGGTCCTGGGAGTGTCCCTGTTGTGTTGCAGGGACTGATGTGTGCCTCGCACTGCCGATGGTCTCCTCCAGTGTGTCGTCAGAGGCCAGCCGCTTCGGTAGTCAGGAAGTGCGGCATGGATGCAGAGATCGGACTCTGCATTGCCACGGGCGACCCCCACCACGTCCGGCACATTTTGTGTATCGGTGCTGGGCAAACGGAGGTTTCGGGCCCCAGAGTTCTGGGGTAGGGGTGTCTTATCTCCTACGGGGGGTAGACCTCCGAGGGTGCACCCGCTCCCGGCCAATGAAGGGCCGCCTCTTGCCGCACGATGCGCTGGTGCAACAAAAGTATGGATTTTAAAATGCAAAACACGAACGATGATGAGATAGAGCAGGCCACCTTTAAGCGCAGCTCAAAACTGCAGAGGTCTCCGACCTTGAACACTGGAACGCCGACGAAGGGTATTAAAACCACCCCCCCGCCGGTGCCATTCAAGGCTCTTGGTGGTACCGGATCGTCGTCCAAATCCGGACAGAAGAAGGAGGAGATCGGTATGGCGATGGAGGTGGCCGAGCCGGCAACACCATTAGCCAATATCCAAGGGATTCCTCCCAGGAAGAGCCCTCTTCGTGCGGCATTCGAGCTGCAAATGCTTCGGCAGCAGCAGGACGACGCCCACGAGGAGGAAGACTCATGTCTGAAGAAGATGAAAGCTCTTTTGAAGGAGATGGCCAAGGCCCTCTTAATTCAAAAGAACGTAAACAAGGCGATAAAAGAGGGGATCCCGAAACTCGAAGATTCTCTAGAAGAAATCGAGGAGTGCCGGAAAATCAGGCTTAAGGCAGTGAAGCAGGAGCGCGATGTCACGAACCGAGTCATCTCTGCTTCGCCTCAAGCTCATCTGGCTGAGTCCCAGACTCAAGCCAGAAAGCGAAAGAAGAGGCAGAGCGGTTCTTCGCCGGGAAGCCCTGAGCTTGTTGAGGTGGATTCAGTGCCGAGACCGGTTTTTGTCACTGCGGCATCGCAGACATCTCCTGTCCAGGCTACTCAATCCGCCCCGGGCGCTGCCGTGATTCCAGCGGCTACTCCTGCAGAGGTTCCTGCTCCGGCGGCTAATCCTGCCTTGGCAGCAAACTCTGCCTCAACACCTTTGGGGGGCTGGAAGACGCGCCTCTCCAAGAAGGAAAGGAGGAGGCAGAAGCAAGCGGAGGCAGCTTCGAAAAGTGCGTCGAGGGTGGAGCGGACGCAAGTCTCAAACCCGATTGGGGAGGCCTCTGGCAAGTCTGTCAGAAAGCCTAAACAACCCAGGCCTAAGAAGCCCAGGACGGAGGCAATCTTGATCAAGCCCTTAGGGGGTGATCTTTTGCCGATGTTCTGGGTCAGATTAGATCGCAGGCCAAACCGGAAGAGACCGACACCGTTATCAAGTCTATTCGGCGAACCCAGAACGGGGATGTCCTCCTCGAACTGGGGAAGTCGAGTGACAAGATCGGTTTTGCCGCTTCCCTCAAGACTGCACTTGGGGACAAAGGCTCCATCAAGGCCCTAGAACCGAAGTGTTCGGTCGAGATTCGGGACCTTGATGCCCTCTCCACCGAAGATGAGGTGACCCGTGCGATCTAGGTGGCACTCCCGGAGATACCGGCTGATGAAGTGAGGGCATGGCTGACAAAGCCTAACCGAAGTCAACTCCGGATGGCTGTTGCTGAGATGAGCGAAAAGCAAGCCAATAAGCTGCTTAGCCTTCAGCACCTCAGAGTCGGTTGGGTCAGTTGCAGGCTCAAACGGAGGGTGGTAGTTTCGAGATGCTTCCGCTGTCTCGGTTTCGGCCACTCCTCCCGAAACTGTAAAGGGCCCGACAGGAGTGTCAACTGCTTCCAGTGTGGAAGCCAGGGCCACAAACGGAAGGAATGTTCCTCGAGCCCCTCCTGCTTCCTCTGCAAGGATTCAGGCTCCAGTGCCCTCGGTCACTTACCCGGGTCTGGTCAATGCGGTGCCTCCAGAGCCGCACTTGAACAGGCAAAAGGCAGCGGCCGGTAATTCGCATCCTCCAGGCCAACCTTCATAGATCCTGGGGAGCTGATAACCTTCTAGATCAGCTCGCCCAAGAACTTGGTGCTGACGCGCTCCTTATCAGCGAACAGTATCGGGACAGAGACCCAAACATTTGGATCTCGGACAGCCTCGGTACTGCTGCATTTTGGGCACGTAATACACGAGATGTCTTGGTGCGGAGTCACGGGCGCGGCCGAGGATTCGTCTGGGTTCGGTGTGAGGACGTGACTATCTTCAGTTGCTACCTCACACCCAACGAGGCCGTCCAGGACTTCCGCGACAAGATAGATAGCCTAGAGGAGTGCGTTCTCGGCACCACCGGGCATGTCGTCGTTGGTGGCGATTTCAACGCCAGGGCTGTCGAGTGGGGAATGCCCTCTACCAGCTCCCGGGGGAAATACATCCTGGATTTCATCGCCAGGGCCGGTCTTGTCGTCCTCAACCAGGGCGACACACCTACTTTTCGGCGCCCCGGGCAGAGAGGCACGATCCCCGATGTCACCTTTGCGTCTGAGTCGCTCCTTCCGAGGATCTCTGGCTGGAGGGTTGTGGAGGACTACACGGGTAGCGACCACCAATACGTCGTGTTTGACCTGCATGATCAGGCAAATCGTCGAGTTTCCGCATCTCGGAAGGGCCACGCCGGTGGAACACCAACAAACTGGACGTCGTCAAGTTCACCGAAGTCATCTCTCGGGGAGCGCAGGGGAATCCTGGTGAGGCTGGGGCCGAGGCAGTAGTAACATCCACGATGGAACTGATCGTCTCGGCCTGCGACCAGTCTATGCCGCGAAGGAAACCCCGACGCGACAAACAACCCGTTTACTGGTGGACTGAAGAGATTGCGGAACTCAGAAGAACATGTTTAAGAACTAGACGAGCCGCCACAAGAGCGAGAATCCCCGCAGACAGAGTTCGTAAGTCGGAGGCCTATAAAACTGCGAGAAAATCTCTCCGCCAGGCGATAAACAGGAGCAAGGCGAATAGCTGGAGGAGACTTCGTGACGACGTTGACTCCGACCCGTGGGGCCTGGGTTACAAACTTGTAACACAGAAACTCGGCGCCCGCTCTCCACCTTCCATCATGGAGGGCGCCACCATGGGGAGGATCGTCGCTGCGTTGTTTCCTGAACATCCACAGCGACCGCCGGTTGACTTCGAAAGGGTAGAGGACGTTCCACTCTTCTCTTTCGAGGAGCTGGAAACCTCCGTTCTCTCCCTGAAGAGCAACAAGGCTCCTGGCCCGGACGGGATTCCCAGTGAGGCTTTAAAGAAAGTATTTTCAATCAACGCTGACTTGTTGTTGAGAATGTACAATGCCTGATTGGTTGAAGGGGTGTTTCCTGCTCCCTGAAAAACAGCCAGGCTTGTACTGATCAGCAAGGGCAAAAGTGATCCCGAGCTGCCGTCGTCCCACAGGCCTCTCTGCATGTTGGACACGGCTGGGAAGCTGTTCGAGAAGCTGATCCGTTCCCGCCTGACTTCTGCCGTGGAAGCTGCCGGGGACTTATGCCCCCGTCAGTACGGCTTCAGAAAGGGACGGTCAACGATCGACGCTGTCACCGAAGTTCAGAGAGCTGTGGAGAGAGCCGAGAGCCACAACCATTTCTCCCGCCGAGTAGTGCTTCTTGTTACGCTTGATGTCAAGAATGCCTTCAACTCGGCGAGGTGGTTCGATATGTTGGATGCGCTTCGCAACACTTTTCGTATTCCTGCATATCTGTTGCGGCTCATCGAGGATTATCTACGCTCTCGAAGCCTGATTTATGACACGAGGGACGGAACGCGGACGATGGAAGTCACTTCTGGTGCCGCACAAGGTTCAATACTCGGCCCGGATCTTTGGAACGTTGACTATGACAGCCTCCTGAGGTCCGAGATGCCTGAGGAAACCACTTTGGTTGGGTATGCCGATGACGTTGCAGCTCTCATTGCTGCACGCAACGTTGAGCTGGCCCAAATGAAGTTGAACCGAGTTATGCGGGTGGTCAACAACTGGATGTCCGATCACGGTCTCTCGCTTGCTCTCAGTAAGACGGGGATCGTGATTCTCACGAAGAAGAGGATCGACACCGTCGTCCCATTTCGAGTGGGAAGGGAGGTGGTCACATCAACTCGTGCCGCCAAATACCTCGGGGTTATGGTGAACACCAAGTTAAGCTGGAGGGATCAGATCTTCCGTACGGCGGACAAGGCCGCTAAGGCAGTCACTTACCTTAGTAGGCTGATGGCCAATGTCGGGGGTCCCCGAACCAGTAGAAGACGTCTGTTGATGTCCGCGGTCCAGTCCGTGCTTCTTTATGGAGCAGAGGTGTGGGCAGACGCTCTAGATAAGGAGTGCTACAGGTTGCGACTCGCCCGGGTTCAGCGTCAAGCGGCGCTCCGGGTGTGTTCCGCCTACCGGACAGTGTCCGAGCCTGCCGTCCTGGTGGTCGCCGGAGTCATTCCTGTCAAGCTCTTGGCAGGAGAGAGGAAGGCGATTTATCAAAGACAAGGCGAGATCGGCAAGGACACGGCAAGAACAGAAGAGCGCTCTCGAACCTTCCAGCAGTGGCAACACAGCTGGGAGCACGACACCCGAGGACGATGGACTGCGCGACTTATCAAGCAGATCCAACCATGGGTGGAACGGCGGCATGGGGAGGTGGACTACTACCTGACCCAATTTTTGACAAGTCACGGCTACTTTCGGTCGTACCTTAACCGGATGGGAAAGACCGGTTCACCGGACTGCATTTATTGCCCGGGTGTTCCCGACGATGCGGAACACACTTTCTTCCGCTGTCCCCGTTGGGAAGGGCCCCGCCTGGAGGCCACACAAATCTTTGGTGCATTTTCGGTGGACTCGGTCTGCCAAAAGATTTTGGAGGATGAGGGCAACTGGGATTGTTTGTCACAGTTCGTCCGGGGCATCCTCCTGGAAAAGAAAACCGATCTTGACCGCGAAGTGGCCCAGATCCGTTGATCGAGCGGCTGGATAAGGAGCGAGCCCCACGGGCGTAAGCCAAATTTAGGCCTAGCCTGACGTAATGTGACAAACAATTCCAGGTTAGGTTCCTAAAGAGTAGAGGAGGTTTTTTAGTGGGTAAATCCGTTTTTAGGGGAGCCCCACACTACAGGCTGGCCACCTGTGTGCGTAATGCATTTTTCCGCCTCTCCCTTAAAAAAAAAAAAAAAAAAAAAAAAAAAAAAAAAAAATCATCAGAAAATAAGTGTTTGCTTTTATTGATAATATTTTTTATGTTTCTCTGATATTTTTCAATGGGATCGCTATTGATTTTCAATATGTCATTTTTTTAATGAATTCAGTTACTTTGTTATTATATTCAGTGAGATACATTACAACTATGGAGTTACATTTGTCCGCCTTTGTTAATAAATCATTATTTGCCATTAATTTATCCTTAATACTACGAAGTGCAACCTTTTCTTTATTATGCTGTCATTTTTATTTCGATGACAATATTTTATCCATTTACCTATTGATTAAATGTCGTGCTATGTTTTGGACATTATTATTAGGAATCATTCTGATGGCAGATTCTGCATTGAAGGTTCCTATTTTTTGGCAAATTGTAATTCAAACCTTGATTTAATAAATCAAGTTCATTCTTACTGAATGTTATCTCTGTGCTGTTTACAACCCGTTGATAAAAAACATGATTAGAGAACAATTATTCCTTGTTGAGCCTTTGGGACTTAATTAATTGATGGAATTTGTTTGTCTTGGATTTTAATTTTCTGATGGCATTTTTATTAACTGTTTTTAGTGTAGTAAAATTATTCGGGAAAATATAAATAATTTTTGGAAAGCCAATTTCTTTTGAAATATGTTTTATGGCGTCCCCTGACTTTCCTCCGAAAAGTCCCCAGAAATCCCATATGGGGATTACGCTTAAAAATTAGGGGTTGGCCCATAAGGAGTTACATTAAAATTTGATATTGAGCATACTAAATTTAAATACATTCCAGAAGGTTTATATATATCAAAATAAAGGTCTTCAAATGTAGAATACAATGCCGTTAACCCGACCTCAATATAACTTTCGGGAGTGAAATGGCAGGCGTTCAAAGTTTAGAATAAAAAAATATTATCAAAATTTTGAAATACAATAACTTCCGACATATTTGACCTTTTGAGGTCTGGTTTTCGGCTATGTACTCTCCTTACAACCTTTAAAATTATGTATAGGATGGCTATGGTCTGAGAAATTTTTCTTAAAACTTCCTCTTTGGGACGTCCATATCGAGGTTGGTTCAAGGGTAGTACGATAAGCATATGACTAGCTATCCGCATTTTCAAAGGTAATTGTAAAAGCAAACGTTTGTCGCTAACCGCAGCTCGAAAGGTCAAGTATTTCGAAAATTATTACATTTTTTAGCGTTTAGGTTAAAATTAGATTTTTATTCAAAGTTTGACTTTCTGCAGTTTTGACTCAGCCAACCTTTTGAGATGGGGTTTGCGGCATTAAATGCTACTACTTAAGAGCTTTAATTTGATGTACATAATCAAATTTTACCCATTGGTCGAAGAAAGATTTATTTCTGACTCCATGTGGGCCATCCCATCATTTTTAGGCATGTTGCCCACTAGGGATTTTAGGGGACTTTTCTGAGGGAGGTCAGGGGATGGCATAGAACACATATCAGCAAGAATTCGCTGTCCAAAAATTATTTCATTTTCCAGCCATATTTTGGCTTAATTTTACTACACTATTTCTCAATAATATTAAAGATACAAAAGTTCAGAGGATGTAATGTGTTCATTAATTGTCATTCTAAATGTCGTAAGTTGAACTGTGTGTGTGTGTGTGTTTTTAGATTTTTAATCTTTGACGATTCACTATTGATGAATTTTTAACGTTTTTCGTATTGACCTGTAGGTGGATTTTAATCCTGAAATGTATACATAGGCAAGGGACTAAACAGGAACTGTTTGGACGGAAAGGTATGTAACCAAGTAAAATTTCAAATAATTTTTATGTTCAAATGTGGGTCGCATAAACATTGCAATAAACATTGATATTGCATGGCGTTGCATCAAAAGCACATTTGAAGCCAGCGCAAAGTTAATTACGGGACGGTCTTTCTTATACATCGAAACATTGTATCAGATTTTTATATGTCTATTGAAGAGTGAATTGGCCAATTGATACGTCAATTTACGTCACTGAAATTTGTTGCAGTTTTAATTTACAACTTGTAATTACAGTACTAGTCATTGACATTTATGTATGTTCGGTATGTTTATGTTACTTGTGATAGTTAATTGAGAAAGTAATTTCTGTCTATACTGTCAGGAATTAAATTTATTATTTAAATAATAAATAATCAATAAACGTTATTCAACTTGGTTTTGGATATTACCTCAATTTATGTGTATTGGATCTGCATGGAAAAAAATAGATTCAGGCCTTTTAGGTGAGGAAAATTATCAGTTAATTGCCTATCTTCCTCCACTAAAAGCCATGCGATTATTTTTATGTGTATTTGTCAGCAAGGAATAGAGATGGTAATTACTTTCTAATTTCTTCAGAAGGCAATTTACGATTTACAAAGTATAGCCAAGGAGATTTAACTACTATTTAAGGAGATTTAACTATGGTGGTCACCACACCAGAAATTCCTTTCTGATGAATTTGAGAGGGTCCAGAGAAGATTTATAAGATTAGTTGGTGCCCGCCTTGGCTACAATTACCTTGATGTGCCCATGGAGGATGTAACAAGACTGCTTAACATCACCACCTTAAGCATTCGCAGGGCTGTTTCTGACCTCTCATTTCTTTTCAAATTGGTCAATGGTCTCGCTGACTGTCCATCGCTCCTTGGAAGAATTGACTTCAGAGTTCCCTCCCAGACTAGGTCTAACGACATCTTTGTCAGGCGACATCACTCTTCAAACTACGATGCCAACAGCCCAATAGCCCGCCTCCACAGACTTGGGAACCTGTCCTCTTCTTTTTCTGACATCTTCGATGGAAGCATCTACACTTTCAGGAAGGAGATCACCTCCAACTTGTCTCGGCTGGCCTAACCCTCTTCCAGTTTCATCAGTTGCTGTGAACATTATTATCATGCGTTGATGTCAAATTAATTATGCCACGTTGTGTTTGTTATTTATTGTTATGAGAGTTATATATGTCATTTATCGTTATAGTTATAAATGTTATTTATTGTTAAAATAGTATCATTGTTATCGTTTGCACATGTCATTTATTGTTATTGTTGAACGTGTTCATTGATCGTTATTTATCGAATTATTGTTACTAGAGATCGCCTCCTGGTCGAAATTCGACCAACATTTCGGTTGATCTGGACCCAAGAAGTTTAAAAACCTTTTATAACTGAATTATCTGTTATTTTTTTACAACAGCAGTCTAATGAGTCGATTAATTATCCTTCCTCCATAAGATTAACATTGGAACTTTGAGAGCCTGTTGGGCTTAGCCCTGTAGTCCAATGTGAATTAGAATGGGATTCTGCTCATCTACATGCCTATACCTTTCTAACGGTATGCGTGGATTTCTCCTACGATGCACACGAGCTGAGAAAAAAGGACTAAACGAAACATGCTTGCGTATTAATATATAGATTCATTGTACATTGTTTTTCACTGCACATTGTCACCTATAATATTATTACTATAGCACACTCTAACTTTATTGATACCACTCTTGTCACCATTGTAACATAATCTGCATTCAAATTTTTCATTATGAGTCTGAATATGTAATCATACCTTTGTAAAATGGAGATATCCGTTGAAACAATAAATAAATTAATTAATTAATTAATTAATTAATAAACTACCATCCACGAAACAACATGTAGATTATTTTCACATTGTTGGTTTAAGGTTATATTCAATATGAAAGCAGTACCATAATTTATACGATCAGAAAAAATATCTTTAAAATAATCTACTGACACCCACAGTCATGCTAAAAGTCATTATATACAAGTATAAGTTCATTGAAATGTTTATACTGTACTAAATACTTATTGTAACAATAATTATAACAATAAGGATACAATTATTGTAACATTAATTTGTATAATGGTGTACAATTAAAAAAATGACTTGTATTAATAAATACAGTCATTATTAATTATTAGTAAAATTGATAACATCTCAAAATATAACTTCATTATAAATATAATACCCCGTCGCAGCAGACCTGCGTACTCAGCGAATTTCCAATGGAATCTTGGCATAGTTTCTATTTCCCCATAAAATCCATGGGGATGAGAGTATGTAGGTTTGCCGCCAAATGGGTTTTGTTGGTAAATATAAGTTAAACCCAACCTATGGAATGTACATACCAAATTTTATCCGGTTATGGTGTTCTTTTTATTTTCCCCATAAACCCCATAGGGGTAAGTACGTAGGTTTGCCGCCATATGGGTTTTCTAAGCAAATATAAGTTAAACGCTTCCGAATGAATGTACTTACCAAATTTTATCAAGATATGTCAATAAATAAGCAAGATAGAAGGTTTTGTTAATTTCCCTTAAGAATAACATGGAAAACACAGTTTTTGGATTTTCTCGATAACCATTTAAGCTAGGGAAAAAATTCAAAATACTAGATTGTTTGTTTTTTTAAGCTCTTTTAAATGGTTTAAATTAATATTGTTGAATTTTATAAATAAAATTAAAAAAAAACCAAAAACCCATTTTTTACCCTTTTGAAACCCCATAAAACCCCGTTCCCATGGTCCGATCATTCTGGTTCGCGAACTCAACCTAGCAGACGCTGGCTTACACCCCTGCACCAAATTTCATCAAAATCGGAGGTTCCGTTCAAAAGTTATCGTGTTCACGGACACATATATATATATATATATATATATATATATATATATATATATATATATATATATATATACATATGTATCAATTTGAACGAACGGTGTTTTTGGCTTATAGGGACCTCAAAACGAAAAAGTATTCCCTATATGGAAATTTGCTAAAATCCACAATATAATATATATAATTATGTAATCGCAGAGGTGTCCCTACATCGATACAAACGGCAGCTCCCATGAAAACGACGGTAATAGCTTGTTTCTAAAGGAAATTCGCTAATATCTCGGTAACCAGTGGACGTAGAGCAATAATTAAACATACCAAATTGTTTGTTTTTCGAGCTGAATCTAATGGTGTACACTAAAAGGTAATCAAATAAAAATATCTATGTGAAAAGTGGAAAAAACCCACTTTTGAGGGGTAAAATCCCCCACTTTCCCTACTGAAGTTGGGCCGATCTTACTGGTTAACGAACTCATCCAAGAGAATCTAACTTTACATGCCTGTACCAAATTTCATGATGATCAGACGATTTTTGCACTAGTTATCGTGTTCACAAGCACTCAAAGTTGAAAATTCTATTTCCCATATAAGCCCATGTTAAATTTTTTAGTAAATCGTTATTTGAGCAGTTTTAAATGTGTTACCGACAAATAATCACTACGTATCCAGAAAGTACACATAAAAAGCCACAAGATAATATATATAATTATGTAATCGCAGAGGTGTCCCTACATCGATACAAACGGCAGCTCCCATGAAAACGACGGTAATAGCTTATTTCTAAAGGAAATTCGCTAATATCTCGGTAACCAGTGGACGTAGACCAATAATTAAACATACCAAATTGTTTGTTTTTTTGAGCTGAATCTAATGGTGTACACTAAAAGGTAATCAAATAAAAATATCTATATGAAAAGTGTAAAAACCCCACTTTTGAGGGGTAAAATCCCCCACTTTCCCTACTGAAGTTGGGCCGATCTTACTGGTTAACGAACTCATCCAAGAGAATCTAACTTTACATGCCTGTACCAAATTTCATGATGATCAGACGATTTTTGCACTAGTTATCGTGTTCAAAAGCACTCAAAATTAAAAATTCTATTTCCCATATAAGCCCATGTTAAATTTTTTAGTAAATCGTTATTTGAGCAGTTTTAAATGTGTTACCGACAAATAATCACTACGTATCCAGAAAGTACACATAAAAAGCCACAAGATAATATATATAATTATGTAATCGCAGAGGTGTCCCTACATCGATACAAACGGCAGCTCCCATGAAAACGACGGTAATAGCTTATTTCTAAAGGAAATTCGCTAATATCTCGGTAACCAGTGGACGTAGACCAATAATTAAACATACCAAATTGTTTGTTTTTTTGAGCTGAATCTAATGGTGTACACTAAAAGGTAATCAAATAAAAATATCTATGTGAAAAGTGTAAAAACCCCACTTTTGAGGGGTAAAATCCCCCACTTTCCCTACTGAAGTTGGGCCGATCTTACTGGTTAACGAACTCATCCAAGAGAATCTAACTTTACATGCCTGTACAAAATTTCATGATGATCAGACGATTTTTGCACTAGTTATCGTGTTCAAAAGCACTCAAAATTAAAAATTCTATTTCCCATATAAGCCCATGTTAAATTTTTTAGTAAATCGTTATTTGAGCAGTTTTAAATGTGTTACCGACAAATAATCACTACGTATCCAGAAAGTACACATAAAAAGCCACAAGATAATATATATAATTATGTAATCGCAGAGGTGTCCCTACATCGATACAAACGGCAGCTCCCATGAAAACGACGGTAATAGCTTATTTCTAAAGGAAATTCGCTAATATCTCGGTAACCAGTGGACGTAGACCAATAATTAAACATACCAAATTGTTTGTTTTTTTGAGCTGAATCTAATGGTGTACACTAAAAGGTAATCAAATAAAAATATCTATGTGAAAAGTGTAAAAACCCCACTTTTGAGGGGTAAAATCCCCCACTTTCCCTACTGAAGTTGGGCCGATCTTACTGGTTAACGAACTCATCCAAGAGAATCTAACTTTACATGCCTGTACCAAATTTCATGATGATCAGACGATTTTTGCACTAGTTATCGTGTTCACAAGCACTCAAAATTAAAAATTCTATTTCCCATATAAGCCCATGTTAAATTTTTTAGTAAATCGTTATTTGAGCAGTTTTAAATGTGTTACCGACAAATAATCACTACGTATCCAGAAAGTACACATAAAAAGCCACAAGATAATATATATAATTATGTAATCGCAGAGGTGTCCCTACATCGATACAAACGGCAGCTCCCATGAAAACGACGGTAATAGCTTATTTCTAAAGGAAATTCGCTAAAAACATGGATTTTGCTTAATAATTAATGCAAATTAAGGTTATTTTAATAGTAAAATCTCAATAACTCGGAAAACTGTTGAAAAAAGATTATTACAAATACGGAAGCAGTGTACTTTGTTGACACGTGTTGGGTGTCACAAATCGTATTTCATTGACGGAATCTGTCACATTACAGACCCGATTTTAACATGACATTCCGAGCCTGTGACATTCAATTCGCTCGCTAGCTGTATTGTTGTCAGGCTTGTAATCGGTTTCCGTCTCAAGGAGTGCTAAGGCTCCGACTTTCAGGGGGGGGTTTCAGATTGCTTAGAACCGATCTTATAAAAAATTCTCGTTAATCTTTTGTAACATACATTTATTTTATTTACGAGAATATTCTAAAAATAAAGTTAATTTTAGCTAGGCATGTACAACGAACTATGTCGAAATACGTACTAACAACTTTCGACGGTAAAAATGTAACTCATTGTATTTTTAGTAATTTTTATGTTCAATCTTAGATGTATATTATGCACGTTTTAGTTGTAAATATATATGGTATTTTATACGAATGCATTGCTTATGATTGTAAGACTACTATTTGTATAATGCAATATGTTCTTTGAATGTGTTCTTTTTTATTGCTTTATGAAGGTTTTCAAGAATACCTTTGATATTACATTGGTCATAGAAATTCTACTGGTCATCCAACTGATCTTGACCGTATTCGTTGCTAACATAAAACTAGATTGATCTTCGCTTCGTCGCTTACACAGTACTCCCTACGTTCACGGCTAGAGGCAGTATCACTTGAAAAGTTATTCCTTTGGCTACGCAGTTCATTAAACAAAGTAGGCCTACAGTAGTGCTTAAGGTTTTCAATTGATGAAAACGACTCTTTATTATATTTCATGTAATACTTTTATATACTTGATCGCAACACTTATTTACATTTTCCTTTATAACCCACGCAAGTACAAATTTTTATATAAAAATAAAATAATTACCGATATGTTTTACCTTTATGACGTTGTGTTTTTTAAAGTTCCTCTGAATTCAAAGGATTTTAAAATTATATGTGATTTTACGTACACCAATGAGGTTTTTTCGAAAACACCCAAAGGATACGTCCTTTATAGGATGTCTAGAAAAAATTTAATTGGTCTATGTCATAGCATTCACAAGTCCGTAAATTCTAAGCAAAATCCCACAATACCAAACTAAAAAAACCTAGAGTGCCCTTTAATCATTGCAATTTTTAATTCAGGTTATATGGTTATTATGCAAATTTTGATAACTTTCAATTTTGAACTCGACAACCTTTGAGGGTAGATTTGCGGCATTGCACTTTACTGAATGAAATTTAATTTTTTTATATATTCCTGAGCATAAGATTTTCTTCTGTCTCCTTGTGGACTGGGCCCCCCCCCTATGCTATTATTTTTTCCATTTTATATGCGAGTAACACTAAAAAGAATATGCTTATAATGAAATGTAAATGTGACTTAGGGCACATTCGATTTGATTAGAAACTTATTTACGTTTACCTGCATACAAGGAAGCAGCGTTAAGCCTAATATGCTAGTCACTATTCAAGGCAATATGGTTGTTTTTTCATATAACTATAATATACACATAAAAGAACGCCAAATGTTGTATTATTTATATCATTGTAATCTATGAGTTGTCCAATTTAAGAAGTAACTAATTTAAATAGTCTAAAAATTTATCTTTTTGACATTAACGAAAATTATATTACATGGTTGTATAAGCTGTTATAAACAGGCTGTAACAGCACGACTGCCAAGAAATTAAAGCTACAGATTTTATAGCGGCACATTTATCAGAAGTTAATTTAAAATTAATTGCTTTCTTATTTTCCCCAAGGCCCCTTTTATTGCTTGTTTTACGACTTGTTGAGTTAAAGGTATTATAATGTTAGGGGTTGTATATTCCATGAAGATTTTTTCAAACACAGAATTTAAGGCAATATATTTTTTTGGAAAATATTTAACAATAGAACGAAGCTTAAAATACAAGCACTCACAAAAAATAAATAAAATTTTAAGAATAAATATTCGTATTTTTCCATACATTTCCCATAAACTCGAAATGGTTAAGTAATTTTATGTTTTGGTTTGCCAAGACATAAAATAGATTATTTCGTGATGGAAAAATAAATCTTTTAAAATTTTAAAACACTAAAAAATTTATATTATTTCCTAGGTGTTAAGTAATTTTAGTTATAACAGACAGGCAGAATTGTCATTTTCAAATATTATCGGTAGGCAGAGCGAGAGAGAGAGATAGAGATATGGCGAGAGCGCCGTGAGAGCTAGTGATCACCATCAAAACGGAAATTTACCGACCCCTGGCCTCTAATGGGCCGATGACCCTTGCCTGTCGGTCGCTCCGAGCCTCACAGGCCGTGCATTGGCCGATGACTCGCAAACCACTTCTGTTCCGTTTTTTGCGTGTCAGCAGTTCTCTTCACCTCCCATGAGGTTCGCCATTCTGGTTCTGTTCGTCTTTCTGCCGACTAGTCTCAAGTGCCTTTCGGCCTTTTCTTTTTCCAGGCACGTTGTAACTTTTTTGAACGTGACCTTAGTCTCGCCCATGGTGGCTCCATTAATCTCATTTATTTAAACATTTTGTAAAGTTTTATTGTTTTGTTCATTTAACTATTGTCCCTGTTCACTAACATAAATTGCAGTGACTCTATAGTGTGTGTTTAGTGCGTGTCGGGCAACTTTCGGTCTCCCGCGTAGGGTAAGTCCGGGAGAGTTGCCGCATGCGGTATAGACTGCGCACCCCCCCTAGTTTCGGCAAATGCCGACAGAGTGTGCCCGAAACCGCGCTACTGATGCGCAGTGGATGTCAGGCCGCGTATCAGGTGTTTTTATTACGGTCGTGGAAGATATACGTAACCCATCGTTAATAAACGAGGTAAGTCACTGGATGTTTCATTGAAATCTTTCTTGGTGTTATGGTTAGTTCATAATTTAAGCTAAACAGAGGAATACATTACAACGTTTGGGTAGTTGTATAAACAGTGAGTTCTATTGGGAGCCTTTTGATTCTAGTTCGGCCAACATGGCTGCCAAGGTCATGGAATTACAGAGTGCGGCGTCTCTCCCCTACAGATCGGGATACATGCCGCAATGAAATCCGGTATATATGCCGCGGGTAGTTTTGACTGGGAGACTTGCCGCACTAATAAAATAATTGGCTTAAATAAATAAAAACATTTCTCTTTTATTTGGTGTGTTGTTCAAGCGTCTTATAATGCATATTTTGAAAGGTCAAAATGCCTAAAGAACCAAGTTTCACATTCTTTCCAACACATAGCTTATGCTTTCTGCTTTAAGCTATTATTTTAAATTTACGCTCCTTTGCGTAGTATAACATGATTCACGTTACTAAAATATTGTTAATAAAATTAGAGGCCTAACAATACACGACATTTCTTTACTGTAAGATTATATTAGAGATGAATATATTGTGTTTCTTTAGGCCTACATAAAAATGTGTTTAATTTCCCGTTTAATTACATATTACCCAGGTTTATAGTTTTTTCATAGGCCTATTATGCATTACATAAATATAATATTATAGCTAGTATGTTTTTTTTTTAGGTGTGAATGCCTACATTTTATAAGCGGAAACCAGGGGCTAAGCCTGGAGGTCTTTGGGATCCAGAAAGACTGAAGGTGGCAATTGCAAGGATTCAAGCTGGGGATATCTTTCCGGGAGGCAGAAATTTGAAAACAGCGATTCAGACCCCGACGACCCAAATTATAGTAATGATCAATCAAAGAAAATATCCCTTGACACGTGTAAGTAATGTGAGGGAAATATACGAGGGAACTAAAAAAATGTGACTGGTTGTGCTGACTAACATGCAAGGCTTGGGTGCATGAAGATTGTACAATTTTCGAAACATTTTGTGTAGATTGTGGGCGAAATGACAGGAAAAAATCCTCATAAAAATTGACTAATTAATTTTGTCCTAATGTTTTATATTTTAATTACTTGTTTTAAAAGTATATTATTTACTCTTAATTAAATATAACATAGCTTTGATATGTACTCATAAGAAAACAATAAAACGTACAGCTGGAAGAGTTTCAGTGTGATTTCTTAGTCCTAGACCTTTTTATTTACTATGAATATATATTTTAACAATAAATTTGATGATTTTTGCTCTTAAAAATACTAGTTTTTATTTTAATTAGAGTGCGGCATATCACCCATAAGGGCGCGGCATGTCACCCTGAGTATAAGGGATAGACGCCGCGATGTAAGATTTTTTTCGAGGTCAATTATTATGACTAAAGGTTGCATTTAAAAATCTCTAAAAAATATATGTCTTAGAAAAGTTGTTTGTTATGACGTAAAATAAATATGTTTTCCTAAAGTGCATCATGGGATTTTTTTATGGGCGATATTGAAAATGTGCGCCATCTCTCCCGGATTTACCCTATATGAACATTGGACTGTACGAGAGCTCAAATCATTACTCAATTGTGCGTACGTGCGAATCCGCAGCAAGAAAGAAGATTCCCTGGACCTCGGAGAGACTTTCCTGGCCCAGCAGTTCCCGTGCTCTGGTGTGGCGGCGTCCAGTCGGCCATCTTGGCGGCCCTTCCAGCTCCGCCATTAGGATTTTCACGTCAGTGAGTTTAAACCTTTTCTCTTGATTTTTTACGAACAGTTTTGTAGGCATTTATTATTCTCTGGTACATGGTACCTGGTCCTTCGAACATTTTGATTTTGAACCTGACTAGTAAAATTTCAGAAAATTGACTTTTCATATTTTTCAATATTTTTCAATAAATTAATCCGCCCTTGCTCAGACACTAGGAGTATGGTTATTCTGCTCGTATTGTTAAGAAGTAACAATAGTAGTGTGTTTTGGTCACTTTTAAAACCGGCCACGTGCCCACCGAGCCACGTGACGCGGCAGCTGGCGCCAGCTGCCATGTCACATAGCTTCCGGTGGGGGTTAGAGGGTATATATGAGATGCTGTAGTTATATTTGATGCCATATAGGTTGGGGTGGAGATGGCGATAGTGTTGGCGTTAGGGTGAAGTAAATTTGCGCATAAATTAAAAGTTAGTTCAAAATTGAAATTCGTCGGTGTTAACGAAACTCTAATAGTTGAACAAAAATTAAGAGTTAGTTCAAAATTGAAATTCAAACTTATAACTGAGATGTGGAAAATATGTCAAGGTCATCCAGAGTAAGTTTTAAAAAATTCTATCCAACTATCACCAGAAATAGTTTTAAGTTGAAGTAGTTGGTGATAGCGGGATAATTGATTCGTGCCATGGGAGAGGTGTTTCTCGTTTGAAAGTTGGCGATCGAATGAGAAGTGCCGCCTAGGGAGAGGGCTTATAAAACGGCAACCTTCCCCCCACTACCCCTTCCCCCACTCCTTTAGACCAATAACCGGTCGCCGACTCTATGTGGTGAAACTGAACCAGACATGGCGGCCGCCATGGATAATTCTAACCTCAAACCTTAGCTCAGCTGAACAGAATAGAGAAGGATGAAGTAGGAATTGCGGTGAGCGCATTTATATAAGGAATGGTGGGAGTAAAATAGGAAAACCTGTTGAACACAGTCGATAGGAGTAATAAGTTCAAAGTTGTGGAAGCATAACATAGAACGTAAAATGTCGTGAATAACACTATCATCAACGTTAACCTGCGAAGTTGTAGAGGAATATAATGGGTTAAAACTATATTTCTTCCTAACTCTATTTAAATTAGTTCTACACTTTGAAATTGAAGATTTAGAAGTACTTCGTAATATGTGTTGTGTTCGCAAAAGCTTTAATTTTAAACATTGTGTATTCATTGTAACCGATGTGTTACATTCAGAAGTTAAAAGAAGACTGAGATATAAAATGAAGTGTAAAAGAAATTAAAAGAAAATGCCGGAGTAGTAATTTTGTAGGTTAGAATTAACCTACAATATGAATGCTAAAAGTAACGAAGTTTATTCCATGGATAATTCTAACCTCAAACCTAGTTACCGAAGTAGTCATAACGTAAAACTAATGAGAGATGATGACTGAGCGGATGCAAGGCAATGAATGTTTGTGGCGCGATAAACTACCCACTTTTATAGAGGCAATAACTCCAGCCAGATGGCGGCAGATGGTGAGCAAATGACTGGTTGACCGACTTTCACCTGAGTAGTAAGAGAAGTAAGGTTCCGTGTCCATCCCTACTCCTTAGGGTCAATGACCGACCGGAAAGGTCAATGACCCCCCCCTCCCCCCCCTCCCCCCCCGAAAAAATGGAGCACCCCCCCCTTCCCCCACTCCTTCCCCCACTCCTCCAGGTCAATGGCCGGTCACCACCGGTTGTTGGCTTTATGTGGTGAAACCAGACTAAATATGGTAGCTGCCATGGATAATTCTAACCTTAAACCTGCTGCGCATGCAACGAGTTCTCCGGATCGGAATGAGTCTATGCTATGCGCATGCGCCTAGTCCTGTATTACTCACTTTAGCGCTACTGCACATGGATAATTCTAACCTCAAACCTTGGTTTTGTGTTGTTGCGCATGCGCCGCTCCCCACTCCTTTACCTTCCTTTTACACCGCTGTGAACTGGACTGGATTGAACACTGTACTGGAGTGAAACAACTTCCCCCACTCCTTGAAAACCCGAGGAGCGATAGGAGCTATATCTTTGCTTCAGTCGCCAACAAACTTTCATAGCGAAAGGTTGTTGGCGACTCAGCAAGAGGTTTCAAATATATAGTAGGCCTATATATATTTGAACTTCTTCTACTATGTTGCGTTTTTTAATGCAATGTGGTATGTGTGTGTGTGTGTTTAGTTTTAAGGTGTATTTAATTTAAGAAATAATTTGCGCATTGCGATGTTAGTTATAAGTTGGGTTTAGCATTAAGGTGTATTAATTTTTAAGAGGTATTTAGCATTAAGGTGTATTAATTTTAAGAATAATGATGGTATTTGGTTGTGTTGAATTATTTGGTTTTTAATAATGATGTGTTGGTACTAATAATTTATGTTTGTTTTGTGCATTTGTTTTGCCTTACAGCTAGATGTTAGGGGGTAGATTAACTGTAAATTCAGAAGTTCAGTTGAACTTCATTTAAAATGGGTGGGACATCCGCAAGCCGGACTTTTTTTGCATTTTGTTTAGGAATATGATGGGTGGGATTAGTTTGGGTGGGGTTAGAGTTGCGTTTATGCATTAGGTGTTCCAGTTTCCCTTGGAATTCACGGTTACGGTAGACCCGGACCGGACCGTTACGGTAGACCCGGACGGTCCAAACAAAATTGCGTCGATGTCCCTTGCAGAACGTAACTAGTGGGTTGGGAGTGGGAACCGTTAGGCAAACAGGGTGGTGGGAACAGTATTACTGTTCCCATCACCTTGGATCATTATAAATCTTGAATGACCTTGACCCACTTTTGGAAGGGTCAATGACCCCCCCCCCTCCCCCCCCTCCCCCCCGAAAAAATGGAGCCCCCCCCCCGAAAAAATGGAGCCCCCCCCTCCTTTCCCCCACTCCTACCCCCACTCCTTCCCCCACTACTCCGGGTGAATGACCGGTCATGACCTGAAAAATTAAAATGGCTATAACTTGATAACGGATTGACGGATTTGGACAAGCGATACATCATTGAAAAGGTCTATGTAAGACAAACATTTTGGTAAAAGAAGAATGTGGTTATCTTATTTTAGTCAAAAGTTATGCGAATTATTTAAAATAAATACCTTCTCTTTCCCCTTTTCTCCCACCTCCTAGGTCAATAATCAGTCTCGGCCAGCTGCTACCCCTCTCATTTGCATATTGTTATAAAAGACGCACCGACTGCGGCTAACATTTCATTCTGATTCCAGACGTTACGCTGCGAACTTGGAGCCACAACCATGTCATCTCTGCCAACTACAACTTCTACTTCAACTTCTACTTCTACTTCAACTTCTACTACGGCTGTTACTGCACCTAAGAAAACTCTTCGTCTGAAAAATCCTCCTGACTGGTACAAGAAGCAACTTGGATCCCAACCTTCAACTTCTGGCACTATTCTTCCGCCTACCAAGACTTCTAAACTTCGAAGCATTTTTTCACCGCCTTCGCCTTCTACTTCGCTTTCAAACGACTCTACACCGCCATCAACCATCATGCCGCCTCCACAGAAGCCAGCTCCCCGTCCTAATACCCCTTCATTTGAAATTTTGCTTCATCGTCTTAGTACACCTGTCATTCCACTGTCACCATTGCCTCCTACCCCACCACTTACTATGCCTGAAGACCACACCTATCATAAAACTAAATCCACTAAGCCTACTCCCAAACCTGCTCCTAAGCCTGCTCCTTCAGAGCAATTTCAATTATTACAAGAAGAGCGTCGTAGGGCATTTAGCCGTCCCACTACTTGCCCTGAAGTGTCACCAGGGGAATTAAGAAAGGATCAGCTTGTGGGAGGAAATGTGTTAAAAACGAAAGTTTTTGCCGTGTACATGTCGTGAAACATCTTTCTGGACCACAACTGACAGAAACCCCCACCGTTGAAGACGATCCTGAAATAATATCCGTCAGAGGAGAGAGGCTTAAGAAAGGTTTGAAATATTTTTTTCTAAGTGTTGTTGACCACCAACACATTTTGACAAAATGTAACGGCTTAAAATATAAAATTAGAGTTTGTGAGAATTTGTGTAAAGAGAAGAGATTTAACAATTTAGATTCTCAAGACTTTCTCCTCAGGGATAAGAAGGATCGTATTACAAGGTGGGGGCGTAAACAGTAAATTCACTTAGTTTTTTCCAAATTGTTGCTTAAAAAAATAATGGGGGAGAAACACAATGCGTTATAGCGTTGTGTTTCTCCCCCATTATTTTTTAACACTCTAAGTCTCGTGACCTACTAACCTACTTCCATCCAAGTAGTAAGAAAAGTACTTCCCCCCACTCCTTTGGGTCGATGACTGGTCACGGTCAGCTCCTACCCCTCATTTGCATACTATTATAAAAGCGGAGCAAGCGTTGGTCACCCCTTCATTTTTCTTCTACACGCCGCTCTTGTCGTTTCGTCTCTGCTGTTTACAATATTTCTTGCTTCAAAATGCCTCCTCATCTGAATGAAAATTTCAATTTTTCCGAAATTTCTGATGTTTTTGAAGAATCTGAAGACAATTTAAGTAATGACAGTGAAAGTGAAGATGATGAGGACGATGATGATTATACTGTTGAACTTAGTGAAGAACGTAAAGTCATAGCAATTGATCCACAATTTCCATTTGATACAATAGAAAAGTTTATGGCTGAAGCTAATAAATGGTTGGACTCAGGATGTTATGTACGAATTGACTCTTTTATATTGTATGGTGATAGTCATTCTTTCCTTGTCACACCAAATGACAGAGACCGCATGTTGCAGTGGGCACAATCTATGATGGAGTGCTATGAACAAGGTGTGGACACTGGCGGCTATTTTCTTGCACAACTAGTGTAATAACAAAATTACCCTTCCCCCACCCTACACCCTATCCCTTTCAAATCCTATAAAGAAGGGGAAAAGGAGTGGGGATTATAAAATGGTGGGGGAATGTGTATAAATGCAGGTTGTTTGAAGAGACTTTTATTATTGTGGCTTTAGCAGAAACAACATGGAGTTTAAATCTTCAGCAAAAATAAGGAACAACATAATAAAGAGAGAAATTCGCAAGAAAGAAAAGATTGAACATATAAAATTACAACTTATAATTCCTTCCATTGAAATTGGATGTAGCAAAATGAAGACTTTGGTGAAAACTAACGAATATTTGTTACAATTGCTAAAAACAATCGAAGAGTTGAAGAGCAAGAATGGACATTCTACATAGTAAAATTTGAACATTTTAATATAAATAAGTAAACCCAAAAAAGTAGATGTAGAATAGAGAGCGAGGAATAGATCACTTTGTGGTAATGGACTAACATGCCACTTAGTGCTCTATTCCTCGTTCTCGCGTTAAATTGGATTACCTTGACCTATTTGTTCGACTGTTAGAATTTGGTTAACACTGTTGAATTTCAGTTTTGAACTGACGTTTATTTTTGTTCAACTGTTAGAGTTTTTTTTAATACTGTCGAATTTTAGTTTTGAACTAACTTTTAATTTATGCGAATTTTTAGTTCAACTTTAGTTAATTTATGCACAAATTTAGTTTAACCAAGTGTCTGTGCTGTAGCCATTTCCACCTAAAAGTAACTACAATTAGTTGGGTGGGGGAAAGTTCGTTAAAGCTTGAATATAAAGAAGTATATACTAAAACTCCAATGGGAATAAAGAACACGAATGAACAATTAGTTTGTAGAAGGTTAATATTTTTGTTCAAAATGTTTGATTTCCTTGGATAGTGAAGAAGATGAAATAATGGTGGGGGAACCGTTATAAAAGGAGGAACATGAGAGCCCATTTCATTTCTTGGTGAAATTTCGAAGAGTAAACATCTCAACATGTATTGTTGCGATAAATGTTCGGAATCGTTTCACGATGAAATTCTATTAGACTGTCATAAAGAACTAATTCACAACAACCCAGAAGAAAAACAAGAACAAGAACAAGAACAAGAACAAGAACAAGAACAAGAACAACAAGAACAACAAGAAGAACAAGAAGAACAAGATGAAATAACTGCAACATCTTCAACTACTTTACCGAATCTACAAGTATTTGCATTACCCGGTAAAGTAGTAATGCATCATAAGATTCAAAATGAAAACTTGAAGCTAGAAGAATTTATTAGAGAAGTAAAACCAATCGTAAGTAAAACTTTAAAAGAAGAATTGAAAAGATTGAACTTTCTTAAATTTGGTTTACTACTAGAAGCTATGTTTATAAATGTACAAGAAGAATTATCACCAAGAGGATTCATAACAAAAAACCGAACCATTATGGAAAGTTCAAACATTGATTCAATAGTAGAAAACTGTATAGAAGAAATATTAACAAAAATTCAGGAACACGAAGGAAGAGGATCCGGATGGAGTCTTACAAGTATTGAAGTATTAGATATAAGAGTTCATAAACATGGATATGGACTAATGGGATCTAGTTACATTCCTTTGCCCAAAAGAATTAAGGATACAAGATCATGTATTAATGTGAAAAATCAAGATAATGAATGTTTTAGATATGCGATGACATCTAAGTTTGTACCAAATCATTTCGATAAACCTAACCAACACTATGAAAATCAAAGACATAGGTACAATTTTCAAGGAATTACTTACCCTGTATCACTGAAAGATATATCAAAATTTGAGAAGAAAAATCCTGGTACATCTATCAATGTTTTTGCATTAGATAGTTCAAACAAAGTGTATCCTTTACGTGTTGTAAAAGAAGAGCTACCAGATCATACGGATTTACTACTACTAACGCGAGGAGATGTGTCTCACTATGTGTACATAAAGAAATTCGACTCTCTTGTTAACAAGCAGCTTTCTAAAGCTCGACACAGAAAGATAATTTGCAAGAGATGTTTTAATTTTCAACGAGAAGGAAGACAAGGAAGAGAATGGTTACAAGAGCACAAAAGGCTATGTAACAATAATTATGAAGCAAAGATTAATTTACCTTCGGAAAACAGAGCATTTGTTACATTTCAAAAGGTTCATCATCAATACCGTATCCCTATAGTTGTATATGCGGACTTTGAATCAACACTAATTCCTATAGAAGATGAAAATTGTGAAGCTAGAAAAAGTGTCAAATATCAAATGCACAAACCAAATAGTTTTTGTTTAATGGTTAAATCAACATTATCAGAAGAACATTTAAACAGATATGGATTAACTTCAGAACCTCTAGTATATCGTGGTGAAAATGTAGAAAAAATATTTCTTGATCACTTATATTCAATAGCTGGAAATGCACAAAGATTATATACAAATATTGTACCAATGAAACCGATGGAGGAAGAAGAAGAAATTCAACATGAAAATGCAACTCGATGTTTCTTATGCAAAAATGATTTTACTATTGAGAATTATAAAGTTAAAGATCACGATCACCTCACAGGTTATTACAGGGGTGCTGCTTGTAATAAATGCAACTTGAGCTATCGTTTACCACTATTTATTCCTGTGGTTCTGCATAACCTCAGTGGGTACGATGCTCATTTTATAATACCTGAACTAGGAAGAGACGACGGTAAAATCGATGTGTTAGCTGAAACTTCAGAGAAATTCATAAGTTTTTCCAAAGAAGTTGGAAACATGAAACTAAGATTCTTGGACTCCTACAGATTTATGCCGTCGAGTTTGTCCAAACTTTCAGAAAATTTAAGGAAACAAGATTTCATCGAAACAAAGAAGATTGTAAATAACGACAAACTGGATTTGGTACTTCGGAAAGGTGTGTTTCCATATGATTACATAGACAGTTTAGAAAGATTTAATGAAACATCACTTCCGGCTAAAGAAGAATTCAAAAGTAAACTTTATGACATGGACATATCTCAAGAGGACTATGATCATGCATGTAAAGTATGGAACGATTTAGGATTTAGAACATTGGGAGAATATTCAGATTTTTATGTTAAATTGGATGTAACTTTACTATGTGATATAATGGAAGAATTTAGAAATACATGTTTTGCGGCATATGGATTGGACCCTCTTCATTCGTACACTTCACCTGGATTAGAATGGCAAGCTATGTTGAAAGAAACAAATTGTAAAATACAACTTCTTACTGATATAGATATGGTTATGATGTTAGAGTCAGGAGTTCGAGGGGGATTGACGCAAAGCGTTACACGACATTTCAAGGCGAACAACAAGTATCTGCCCGATTATGATGCATCAAAACCAACAACATTCCTGGGTTATTTTGATGCAAATAACTTATACGGATGGGCAATGTCGAATCCCCTTCCATATGATAATTTTAAATGGATAGATCCAGAATCGATTGGAAACATAATGGATATACCGAAGCATGGTGAAACTGGTTACATTTTTGATGTTAATTTTGAATATCCTGAACATCTTCATGATCAACATTATGATTTACCACTTCTTCCGAAGACTGAAATTTCCCCTACTGGAAGATGGCCAAAATTAATGATGACTTTAACCGACAAGTCTCGATATGTTGGACACTACTGGATGATACAACAAGCTTTAGACTTAGGATTGAGAATTACAAAAATTAATCGAGTACTACAATTTTCTCAATCTTGTTGGTTAAAACCTTACATCGACAACAACACAAGAAGAAGAGCCACCGCTACATCAAGTTTTCAAAAAGATTTTTTCAAATTAATGAATAACGCAATATTTGGCAAGACTTTGGAAAACAAAAGGAAACATAAGGATATCAAATTGGTAACTGATCCAGTAAAATTACAGAAATTGGTGCAACAACCAAACTTTGGTTCATCTATAATTATTAATGAAAATCTAGTTGTTATTTCCATGAACAAGAAGTCAGTTACAATGGATCGTCCTTTGTATCTTGGAATGTCAATCTTGGATATTTCAAAAACACATATGTACGAGTTACATTATAAGAAGATGGTTAACTATTATGGAAGAGAGAACATTGGTATTGCATATATGGACACGGATGCACTAATTTACTGGATTAAAACAAATGACATGTATGAAGATCTACGCACCTTTATATATAAAGATGATTTCGACTTTTCCGATTATCCTAAGGATCATCCAAATTACGACTATGACAGAAATAAGAAAGTATTGGGAAAATTTAAAGATGAAACAAATGGTGTGCCGATGATGGAAATTGTAGCATTAATGTCCAAACTGTATTCATTTCAACTGTACATAAACGAGAGGAACGAACATCAAGTCACGAAGAAGGCCAAAGGAATAAAAACTTCTTTCCTGAAGAAGAACGTACAGTTTGAACATTATAAAAGATGTTTGTTTGAAAATATTGAAACAACTGCAACGTTCAACACTATTAGAAGTTATAATCATCAACTATTTAGTGTCAAACAAACAAAGTGGGCATTAAGCTACAAAGATGACAAGCGCCATATTTTAGAAGATAAAATTAATACTTTACCATTCGGCCACTACTCTCTAAACCCTATCGACCAGTAAACCTATTCTTCGTCCTCTACCTTCTTCCTTTTTCCTTTCCGTAAAGAAGAGGGGACATGGCAAGCCCAATGCCATGTTCCCTCTTTTTTACACTAATATGAAATGGCCTTGACCTATATTCAAACTATATAAATGAGAATAAACTATTCTATGGATCAGTATTTTACATGCGGTGTACAAGCAACATCTGAAGATGGAAAGTGTGAAGGACAAGATTGTAAATGAACTACATAAACCAGCAAGAAGAAGATTTCCAAGAAGAAGTACAATCATTAAAGGGATGAATGATCTTTATCAAGCTGATCTCATTGAAATGATACCGCACAGTAAATTAAACAAAGGATTTAAATATATTTTAACAATTATAGACTGTTTTACTAAAATAGCTGACGCTTTACCATTGAAGGATAAGACTGGTAAAAGTGTTACAAAAGCTATGGAAACCACAATACAAAGAAATAAATTTAAAATTAAACATCTACAAACCGATGATGGAAAAGAATATTTTAATAAAGACTTTAGAGCTTTGATGAAGAAATATCAAATAAATCATTATTCTACAAATTCTGAAGTTAAAGCTTCAATAATTGAAAGATTCAATAGAACATTGAAAGGTGCGATGTATAAACAATTTTCAAAACGAGGATCATATGTGTGGTATGACATATTACCACAACTTATAAAACAGTATAACAACAAATATCATCGTACCATTGGAATGAAACCTATCCAGGTAAACAGTGCTAATGCGAAAATTGTATTACAACGCATTAAAAATAATACAACACCGAAATTGGAAAAATTGCAACCAAAGAAGTTCAAGGTCAACGATAAAGTTCGTATAAGCAAATACAAAGGTGTATTTAGTAAAAGATATCTACCAAATTGGACTAATGAAGTATTTACAATTTATAAAGTGCAACCAACTATACCTGAAACCTATTTATTAAAGGATAACAAGGGTGAATTACTTCAAGGTGGATTCTACGGACACGAATTGTTGAAATCAACAGTTGGTGATGTATATCTTGTCGAGAAGATTTTACAAAGGAAAAAGGATATGGTTAAAGTCCGGTGGTTAGGGTTTGATAAAAGTGAAGACTCTTGGATTCCTTCAAAAGACTTAGTATAGTTGTTTAATAGCTCATTGTGTGTTTAACCTTTATACAAGATGGAGATTGTACAACAAAAAGATCGATTTAATATCAATAACATTGATGAATTGACAGTTGACAATGATAAGTTAAATCATGGAAAACATGGTGAATTACTACTAAATACGATAAGATGTCTAACTGGTCCTTCAAATTGTGGAAAAACTAATGTTGTTTTTAACCTTATAACTAATCCTAAAGGATTGCGTTTTAACAATATATACATTTTTTCAAAATCATTGCAACAACCAAAATATCAATTATTGGATAAAGTACTTGCAAGTGTACCTGAAGTAAATTTTTACAAGTTTAATGCCAGTGAAACAATTATGCAACCAAATGAAGCAAAACCATTTTCTATTTTTATATTTGACGATGTTTCTTGTGAAAATCATGACACAATAAGGAATTATTTTGCTATGGGAAGACATCATAATATTGATAGCATTTACATTGGTCAAACATACAGTAAAATTCCAAAACAACTTATAAGAGACAATGCAAATATGTTGATCATCTTCAAGCAAGATGAAACAAATTTAAAGCATATATATAATGATCATGTAAATGCGGATATGCCATTTGAAAAATTTAAAGAGATGTGTGGCAAAGCATGGAATGAGAAATATAGCTTTCTCGTTATTATGAAGGAAGAAGATATTAAAAATGGTAGATATCGTATAGGGTTGGATAAATTTGTATTCATGCGTTGAACTACCGATGCTACATCTAGTTACACGTTGAACTTCACAGTGTAAACATGGTGAATCAAGAAAAACTATTGAAAGAAATAAAATCACTCAGTGATTCTATTAGGATGAAGAATCGTGCATTGAGGATGGGTTTAAGTGAAAGAGAAGAATTTCTAGAGACTACATTTAAACCTATTACGGAACCTTTAAAACAGATATCAGAAACTATTGGTAAGCCTCGTTATGAAGGAGATGTTTTACTACCAGTTTCTAAACAAGAAGTACAAGCATTAAAAAAAGAAGAAGATGATGATTCATACACAAGTGCTAGTGAGCAAGAAGAAGCAAAAGAAGAAGAAGAACCAATTGTTGAAAAGGGAGAAGAACAGCCAATACCTGAAGCTGAACAATCTATTCCAAATTTAACTCAATTGAGTAGCGATATATTACAACATGGACCTCTTGGAAGAAAATATATAATGAAAATGCTACATGACATGAAATCAAACCCGAATTTGAGTAGATCACACATATACGGAGCAAGAATTGATGGGAATGAATTAAAGATTGGTGATTCAAAGCTTGAAATAACTCAAGACGATTACATCATTATTGGTGAGCATAGATATAAAGGAACAAAAGGATTATATGAATTAATTTTTAAAAATATACCACTAAGATATTCATCCAAAGATTTAAGTGTTTTTAAAGAGATTTTACAAAATACTAACGCTCATAAGAGAAACTACTTAAAGGATGCAATGATTAATCGTTCACGTGCAACAAAATATAACATTGTTATAAAAAAGTTGTTTCCTCCACGAAAATTGCCCACATTACGTACTGCTCCAGCGGTGAGACAACCACTGAAAAGAAAATCTTTATCACTTATGGATTTATCACTTCTTGAACAACATGGTAAAAAGAGTAAAGGAGATACTTCAACCTCTGGTAAAGGATTGATGAAAAATCTATACAATACAAATGTGATTTACTACAACGACATCAATAAATTGGTTGACCGAATGAGACTATTGCATGAAGCCATGGAAGCCGGTCATACGGGTTTGAATAATGAATGGGTGGCTCTAGTTGATGAACTTAGGAATCGTGGTATAGTTGTATAATTGTCCGCGGATATAAAAGAGTTGCAAGCGTAAGACGTATCAGTTCTAACATGAGCGTCGACAAGTTCGGACGGTACTCCGCGTTAGGAGTGCAAGTTGGAGAAGACAGAAAAAGAAGTGGATTACCGCAAACACCTGAAGGTGACTATAGCATAAGTAATAAACGTTTAAAACTAGTTAAAGATCCAGAAGAAGATACTGATGGAGCAAATTTGAAGACAGTAAAAGAAGCTACTTCAACATCATTGAAATTACATAAGAATACTTACGATGTTAAATCACATAGAATAATTAATGTTGGTAAACCAACTGAAGGTTCTGATGCAATTACTAAAGAGTACTTATCATCTGAACTTTCAAATACTTTAAAATTGCAATGGGGTAATAACTTAAAAGATGGACAAACGTATGATGCTGGAAATTATAGAATAACCAACGTGGGAAATCCCAAAAATGATAAAGATTCAGTTAATAAAGAATATTTACATTCTATAATACCGGAAAAAACTGAACATGGATTTTCTTTTTATAAATTTATTATAAATGACATTGGATACCCAAAGGAAGACGGTGATGCTGTAAACCTAAAATACATCAAGGACAACTGTATTTTACAAGATGTTAATGGAATTGATTGTCATGGTAAAACATTGACAAATGTAAAGTTTGGTTCTCAACCAAAAGATGCTGTTACTATGGAACAATTATCTAAAGAATTAAAAAAGGAAACATCAAATTTTGTAAAACATGAAGATGCCGTGTTAAAGCGGGGAGATAAATTTATACATGGAAATAAAAAGTTTGATTTAATGCAAGGAAAAAATGATGAATGGGATGCAGGACATAAAACAATAACAAATGGAAGATTTGGTATAAAAGATTCAGATGTACCTCTTATGGTACAAACATTAATTGCAAGTGGTAGTAGATTAGGTACATACGATGGTCGTAATAGAAGAATAAAAAATATTTATCCTGGTTATGAAGAAGATGATTGTGTTACATTGAAACAAACAATAACTTGGGATAAACACTTTGGGACCAAATATGATGCAAAGATGAAGAAAATAATTAATATTTTACCAGGTGAAGATTCAAATGATGCTGCTACTATTGGACAAGTCATAACAACATCAAAAAGTGATTCAACCGCATATACTTGTAATGATAAACGTATTATGCAGTTACAAGATCCTCAACATCCGAAAGATGCTGTAACTTTAGATTGTTTAATAAGAATAGTGGGTAATTTACTTATTGATACCCACAATCATATAGCTAGTACAACGAGTCATGTGATAATTCAACCCGATGAACGAGAAGCTTGGATTAAAAATAGAATTATAAATCAGTATATAATTAATTTGAATAACTAAGTCTTTAAATATAAAAGATTTTGCACAAGTTATTCATTTGTGTAAAGTATCTCGTGGAGTAAACACGCCAGTTATATAAGACAACATAATGAAGACCGTATCGCTCAGTCATCGTCAAGACAGCGGCAAGAGAGGACGTGGTATAACATCAGCTGCATTATCCCTGCTCAGACGGATTCCAGTTGGTGCTGTTGTAAATCAAACGATAGACGCTTTACCATACGAATTACATCTGCCCGGAGGTTATCAATATTGTGGGCCTGGAACTAAGTTGGCAAAGCGTTTAGCAAGAGGAGATCCTGGAATTAATAAATTAGATCAAGCTTGCAAGGAACACGATATAGCATATTCAAAGTATAAAGATTCAACAAATAGATCAATAGCAGATAAAATTCTAGCGGAAAAAGCTTGGCAAAGAGTAAAATCAAGTGACGCAAGTATTGCAGAAAAAGCATCGGCTTGGGCAGTAACTACAGCCATGAAGACGAAAGCAAAGTTAGGTGGTGGAAAACGTCGCAGAGGAAGACCTGCAAAGAAAGGCGCTCCCAAAAGAGGTGGAAACATTAAAAAAGGACGTCGTAGAACTCATAAGGCAAATGTAAAGAAGACTTCTGTTTGGCAAATGGTAAAAAACGGAGCAGGTTTATACCTAAGACCATACCGTGTGTACTAAATAAGAAGAGTCAATTGATAATTCCAAATAAAGCCTTAACAAATCATCAGTTAAATGATTATGTGAAATGTTTGAAAATACCATTCTTTCGAGGAGTTTTTATGAAAGATGCATTACCAACTAAAATATGGAAAAATGAAACTGGAATAGTAAATTTGGATTCCACCTATGGTCCAGGTACTCATTGGGTATGCTATAAAAAGCTTGGACAAACCGTTTACTACTTTGACAGTTTTGGCAATCTACCACCGCCAAAAGAACTTCAACATTATTTTCGAAACTCAAAAAACATTTTTTACAATTACAAAAAAGAACAACCTAACAATACTGAAATATGTGGGCATTTATGTTTGGAGTTTCTAGCGAAAAGTGTCACTCAGCTTTAAGATGTCATCGTATACAGTGTCATTGAGTGGAAATTCATCCACATTGAAAAGTACGCTGTTCCCAGCATTGCGTCTATCCAAGGAACGATTATGGGAAGCGGCATTACTTGATTTGACTACCTACAACTCAATTCCCAATGTTACGGAAGGGAAGAACAATTTACTACATTATTATGAAACTAAGGATGCTGCAGGAAAATACTCAGAATTGAAAATAATTACATTTCCTACTGGAGCTTATGAAATTGATGATATAAACCAATTATTACAGAAACAACTCGGAGAAGACAATATTACCGTTAAAGGAAACAATAATACTTTAAAAGCAGAAATAACTTCAAAATATTATATTGATGTCAGCTTGGAACAGTCGATTGGCAGTTTACTTGGATTTACAGATATAAAAAAGAAAATCTTAACTCCTGGAACTACTCATTCAGGTGATTCAACTGTAACAATATTGAAAGTAAATAGTATCGATGTCACGTGCAACATTATACACGGATCGTATAGAGATGGAGTTAATCAACATATTTTACATACATTTTATCCAACAGTGGCTCCCGGTTTTAAAATTGTTGAGAAGCCACAAAACTTGATATACCTACCGTTAAACACCAGTTTCATTTCAGACATCGTACTGAACATATTGGATCAAGACGGTCATAGTGTTGACTTTAGAGGAGAAACAATTACTATACGGATACACATCAGAGCAACAACATAAAAGTCAACATGGGATTATCATTTAAACCGCAACGGAAGAGTCGGGAGCTCAGTAGCTCCTCAACATTGGAAGAGTTAACATCGGACAACATTCGTTTTCTACAGAAGATTGGATTGAAACTTAACAGCGATGGATATCCTGGATATATCTCAAGGACCAACGTTCGACGAAACACTATGGGAGAAGGAATATCACACGCACAACCCTTACACTTCATCAAAATTAAACAATAATGATGAAATAAGGATCCCCATTCAACAACAAGATATTTACACTTTACCGTGTGAAAGTTACTTGTACATCGAAGGACGGGTATTAAAATTGGATGGAAAAACTGCTTCAACAGTTCCTTTTATAAATAACCCGATGGCATATCTTTTTGATGAAATAAGATATGAAATATCAGGGGTGACGGTTGATTCAACAAAAAAGGTTGGTTTAACAACGACATTGAAAGGATTAACATCATTAACACCGCATGAGAAGAATTCAATAGTCACCGCCGGATGGGTTGCCCCCGATAAAGACACTATAACACCAGCTTCCAACGGTCACTTTGATTTTCATGTACCTTTACGATTGCTTTTGGGATTCGCTGAAGATTACAAACGGGTAATAATAAATGTCAAACAAGAATTAGTATTACTCAGATCTTCAACTAATAAGGACTTGATACTTGCAGACCCTGCAACTACGGAAGATAAACTGGAATGGCAACTACAGTTGGATAAAGTTGTTTGGAGAGTACCTCATGTAAGATTGGCTGATGAACATAGAATCCTATTATTGAGAAAGTTGAAATCTGACCGTGATATTGTGATGCCATTCCGAAGTTGGGAATTTCATGAATACCCTACATTACCTCAGACAGAACGACAAACATGGACCGTCAAGACATCAACTTACTTGGAACGAGCAAGGTACATAATACTCGGTTTTCAAACTAAGCGAAAAGATGTTATCACTGCAAATGCTGGTCAATTTGTCACTGTAAAATAAAGAATTGTAAAGTTTTCCTAAACTCTCAATTCTTTCCCTATGACAATTTGAATGTCATGTTCAGCAAAAAACGTTTTTCCATTTTATACGATATGTATGCAAGATTTCAATCGTCATATTATGGAAAGACTAATACACCACTATTATCACCTGACCAGTATTATTCCAAGGCTCCCATAATTGTAATCGATTGTTCAAAACAAAATGAATCGGTAAAATCATCAAGTGTGGATATAAAAATTGAAATGGAATTTGAAGAACCAGTAGCGGATGGAACTTCGGCATACTGTCTAATTCTACATGATAAAATAGTTACTTACACACCGCTGACCGGAATTGTGAAGAATGTACTTTAAGAAGAATTGTACAACAACTGCAAATTTTTGAGGTTAGAATTATCTGCTTTAATTTTTGAGGTTAGAATTTCATTTGTGAAAGACAAGTTGAAAACAAACAATTATGTAATTGTATAAATTTCAAGGATTTTACGAAAAATATAAAAGCGAGAAAATAATTAGTAGAAACTTCATTCTATCTTCAACCGTCGTATGGGAAACATCATTCGCAAGATGAATTCTACTAACGGAGAAGAAAATACACCTCTAATGGATGATAATAGTTCAGATATAGAAAAACAAGTTGAACGAGAAATGGACGAGTTCCTAAAATTCAACAAACATAAGAAGAGAGAAGAAGAAAAAGCTGAAAAAGAAGTAAAAAGGAAGAAGGTTGAAGTTAACATTACAACCAATATTTTAACAGAAGTATTTCTTCGGATTATCTACCCAATTTCTTCATGCATGACAAAAAGTATATCAGTTGGAATTTTAAAATCAATGGATTATTCACCAATTGTTATTTTAAATCATGGAAACAAAATGGTTACTTTTAATGAAACTACTTGGGAATCTCTCATGAAACATTTACATCTTTTGGAGTGCTATTTAAGTAACAACACATTTGGAAGAAGAACAAGATTAAGTTTATTGGAATCAAATATTGAAGTTGATATAGTAAAACATCGTGGAGGACAAATTGTTCGCTTCAGAGATTTAACTACACATAATGTTAAATTATATTTCACTAAAGAAGAATTTTACACTTTAAGTTGTACTACCGGTCCCGTCACCAGATATTTGAAACAACTAATATTTTCAAGTGCAATAATTAAAGACTATCTAATTGATACATTGGACAAAAAACCTTTTGTTCCAATTTTATACGGTCCCGTGGATACTTCAATCTTTAATAGAATACCTCAAGAAGTTGAAATGTGGAGACAATTAAACAACTATCACACCAATTTTAATATTGATGAAGTGGCACAAGAAGTGAAAGAAGAAGAACAATCCTGTCTGTTATAAATATCGGCTCATTCAATTTTTAAGTCAGTTGTTAGTAAGACTTCATCATGAATAAACGGGTTTCGTTTTCTAATGCGCCACATATAATGGAAGTTAAAAGAGGTATAATTGAATTTCAAGCTTTCCGAGGAAATGATGGTAATTTTATTATTAAAGAATTAGTAATCTTGGACATGAACACATCAGTAGTTTATCATTATTTGTTCAAACCTCCAGTACCATTTAATAGACTAACAACTAAAGCGAAAGTTACAAACAAATGGTTGAACAAACATTTTCACAACTTAAGATGGGATGAAGGTTTCATTAATTATAACATGATGCCGCACATTATGAATCATTATTGCAAAGAGTTTAAAATTATCTACACAAGGGGATTGGAAAAAGCAAATTGGATACAATCATTTACAAGCAACGAAGTGATTAATGCAATAATTGATAAAGATTTCCAATGCTACTTCAACGAACTTTGTATTTCATCAAAAAGTTTTAAACATCGAAGGTCGCAGTGCGCTTTAAAGAATGCCTACCGCTTGAACAATTTCCTTCAACAAAGTGGTGGGTGTAGTGTCAGTAGTGGGGGTAGTGTCGATTATAAAAGCGAGAGCGCTACCATGACGCAGCATGAGTATTACTCTAACCTCCGAAGAGACAACATCTCCAACGGACATTCTTATTAACAAGAAGATTAACAACAACATCAAGATGGCATCACAGAACTTACTTCAAAGTTTAGTTGATCAGTTCAACGCTCATTCTAAATCATCAATTCTACCTACAAAGAAATGTTCTGAACTAAAAGAAGAAAAACACTACATCATTCATACGATTAAGAAAATGGAAACTTCAGTAGGTGATGCTATTAATTGCACATTGAGCGAGGCTCCATATACAGTTGGTGATGAACCAAAATTTCAGATCTTCCTACCAAGACGCTTTATACAACTTCTTCAAAATGAAGATCTTCGTGTAGTTCAACCCGGCGCACTCTATTTGGTTTCGCACGGACCAAGTGGAAACAACTCAACTGAACTAACTATTCATGTAACACCTACTACTGATTAGTTTGTACATAACATTGTAACTATTTGTTTGTAATTGTTTTTCAATAAATATGATATAAAGAAAAAACAAAAAAAATTAAAAGAAGCAACATATTGTGATGTCTTTGTACATTACAATATGTTGCTTTTTTTTAAAATTCCACGGGATGACCTTGACCCACTTTTGTGTGATTATAAAAGCGAAAATCTACTTGTAAAATTCATCAGTCTACGACTACCTTTCGTACCGTACACATCTCGCTCACTCTATCGCTTAATATAAAAACTAAAAGATGTCTCTCAAAGTCAAATGTGCATCTTATGATACCAACACCATTACAACTTTTGAACAACTCGAAGATTTAACCAACGAAATGCGAGTTTTACTTACCGGTGGTTATCACTTAACTGTTGATGTTAGTGCTACTAATACAAGGATGTTCACTAAAACAAAATATTGCGATGATGAAATATTTATTTCTACACAACCTACAACTTCTTCATCGCCAACTGGTCAACATAACATCAAGTTCCAAAAGTATTACCAATGTTGAATAAATTTTGACAGACAAAACTACAACTAAAGAATCACATGATCAATGTGAGTTAATAAAAAGGATGTGATACTTGTATAAATAATCATTTGCTTCTCAGCTCTCACCACGACAAGACCTATTTAAGAAAATGTTGTACAGAATGATGATTCAACTTGATGGAAAAATCTATGGAAAAGACTACAACACCGTTGAACAAATGACCCAAGATTTAGATGTATTAACTAAAGAAGGATATCAAGCTAAATTAATTTTAAAATTTCCTGAAGTACATCCATTATCAACAGAAGAACTTGTTGCTATGGCTAAGGCGGAGAGAGGGAAAAAGTCTGAAGAAAACAAAGAGAAACAAACGTCCTAAATTTTAATAATCCTTACACTTGTAAGGTATAATTTTTTAAAACTCCATTTGGATGACCTTGAAATTACCCCCACCACTTTTCACAGTACATAAAACTCACTATTCAACACTATACACTCTTATTCTTTCACTGGACTCCGCAGCGTCAACATGGAAGAGCAAAAATACAAGTACAAACCTCGTTACTGTTGTGAACAACAGTGTACAGATTTAGGACCAATGATGGTGGATGGGTTAGCTTGTACTAAATGTGAATTCTTCGGATCTTGTTATTGCAAATGCAAAACAAAACAACTACCACCACCGGAATTGCGAACTTTCAAATTTTACAAATCAAGATATTTTCATACATGTTGTCCTCAAAGATGTTTCAAATTTCACCCTCTAGATCTTGCTCATTGTCAACGCACCAATTCTCATCAAGATGATTTTTGTACACATATGATAAAAAGATGTAAATACAGATCAGATTGGTATTCCGATCCTGTAGAACCATCAAATGTGTAATTTCAGTTTTACACTCTTTTTTAAAACTTCATTTGGATGACCTTGAGATTTCCCCCCACCACTAGTTCTAATTTTTACATAATATTAAATCATTCCACTTCCAACACTCTAACTAACAACATGGAAAACAAATTTATCAAGTTTGAACATATAATAACTGACAGGGAAGAGATGGAAGAATTGTTTCAAAACTTACTTTCTATCATTGACGAATATCCTATAAGATGGTTCAGAATTGTAGTTCAATATTTAAATCCTGGTAAATTGTTTTCTTCATCGAGTGAAGAGGATGAAACAACTACTTCGGTTCAAATAATTGAATTAAAAGACGAAGAAGAAGAACTAAACATTTTATTCAATCATAAGCTCAAGGTTCCCCATATAAAAGCCCCCTCCCTAGACACCCCCCCTCCCTAGACGCCTGCTCAAGGTCACCATTATATAAGCCCCCTCCCTATGCGCCGATCCTCATTCCATCACCGACTCTCCAACAATGAACAACTCTCCATTGGCCCGAATGAATTCTAGTTTTGAAATAAACTCTAAAGAAGAGTTACAAGACATTTTTAATATTTTACAAGAACTTGTAGATAATTTTACAACTATCAAAATGAATTTGGAAATAACATACGATTGTCCTATTTGTGATAAGGTTGAAAGTTTAGATGAAGACAGTTTACTAAATCTAACTCCTGCACCATCTAACACTACTGATGGTAATAATGAAGAGCAACGTCTTTCCCCCACCACTTCTTTGTAATTCATCCTTCCCCCCACCACTTCTTTATTTAACTAACATTTCTCCCTTTCACTTCTCATTCCGTCTTCGACTTCTGAACTATCAACATCACTAAAATTTCAAACACTAACACAATCATGATGGATATGATGGATGAAGTTCCCTTCGTAACTAGAATGGAAGAGGATAAATTGAAATTGGAAATTAAACGATTGGAAATGGAACGGGAAAACCAACTTGAAATGTTACATTTGTTCAAGCTTTTCAAATACATCATCTGGGGACTCTGCATTTACCTTCTCATCGTCGTCGGTGTTTGCATTTACAACTCTGTAATTCATCACAAAAGTTCAACTTGTTTAAACTCTGCTGTTGCACATTAATTGTATGTTCACTAATAAAATTCAAAAGTTACTTCAACCTATCCTACTATCACCAACTAGTTCAACTTAGAACTATTTCTGGTGGTAGTTGGGTAGGCTTTTTTAAAACTTACTCTGGATGACCTTGACATACTTTCCAGATCCTATTTATAAATTTGAATTTCAGTTTTAAACTAACTTTTAGTTTTGATCAACTATTAAGAGTTTTGTTAACACCGTCAAATTTCAGTTTTCAACTAACTTTTAATTTATGTACACTTTTAGTTCAACCCTAGTTACTTTATTCGCAAATTCAGTTCAACCGACCACCAACGCTATTGCCATCTCCACCCCAATATTTTAACATTTCTGCCCCCAACACCTGCCCGAACATCTGTTCGGTTTTAAAAATATAAAAGAAAGGTAAAGGAATGGGGGTGGCTCATGCTCACCAATGCAAAACTAAGGTTTGAGGTTAGAATTATCCATGGCGGCCGCCATGTCTGGTTCAGTTTCACCACATAGAGTCGGCGACCGGTTATTGGTCTAAAGGAGTGGGGGAAGGGGTAGTGGGGGGAAGGTTGCCGTTTTATAAGCCCTCTCCCTAGGCTTCACTTCTCATTCGATCGCCAACTTTCAAACGAGAAACACCTCTCCCATGGCACGAATCAATTATCCCGCTATCACCAACTACTTCAACTTAAAACTATTTCTGGTGATAGTTGGATAGAATTTTTTAAAACTTACTCTGGATGACCTTGACATATTTTCCACATCTCAGTTATAAGTTTGAATTTCAATTTTGAACTAACTCTTAATTTTTGTTCAACTATTAGAGTTTCGTTAACACCGACGAATTTCAATTTTGAACTAACTTTTAATTTATGCGCAAATTTACTTCACCCTAACGCCAACACTATCGCCATCTCCACCCCAACCTATATGAGTAGTGTGTTTTTGCGGTTGCTGGCTCAGTTCAATGACCTCTAAGGAATGTGATGACGTCATCGCCAAGGTCAACGACCCCGATGACGTCATCGATGACGTAATCGATGACGTCATCGATGATGACGCAATCGATGACGTCATACCCATGACGTCATCAAAATGACGTCATCGATTACGTAATTGATGACGTCACCATCGATGACGTCATTTCCGTGACGTCACACCCATGACGTCACAGAAATGACATGCTAATGACGTCATCATCCATTACATCATCAAAATGACGTCACTGACACTGTTAAGGTCAAGGTCACGCCGAAACTCAAAATTTTTTGGCACTTTTGCCGTTTCTCGCACTACGCTCCGAGTTTCAGTCAGAGTCCACGTGACCTTGACGACTTGGAGCGAATTTGCGATGAGAAACAGCAAAAGTGCCAAGTCAAACTCGAGTTTGCGACATGACCTTGCTTAAACCGTCATCCACTAGTCCTCAGAGACCATTGAACAAGCACAACATCCGCAATTTCATATTACTGTGACCTTGAACACTTAACAACTACAGAGCGCCGACACCGATGCGCACCCCACGACAGCCACCGAGTGACTGACTGTCAGGCTCCGTGTACTCTAGGTATATGGGGAAGTGGAGGGGGAAATCTCAAGGTCACCCAAATGGAGTTTTAAAAAAGTAAAAGAGTAGAAAGACTACTCTTGTGCCTCCTGGGCGACCTCATCAATTTCTAACGGACTTGTAAACCAATCCGATCTGTAGCGGCAGGAGTCCAGAAAACAGGTGCACCACCCATCAGGTTGTCCGTAGCACTTCCGACAATTGGTAAGATTGGAGAAGTGAAACTTAATACACCGCTGCGGACAACAAGTATAAAAGTATTTGGATTTGTAGATTTTGAAAGTTTGTAGTACAGGTGGTGGCAGCTGTTGGTTCTTGCATCTACACCTGCAACATCCGAAGCATTCGCATTGCCGGCAGGCCAGCCCATCCACGTGCCACTTTGGTAAGAGGAAACACTTATCCTCACAGCAATAGGTTGTCCCCGTCTCTTCCTCCCAACGCTTCTTTGCACAATACGTGACGCCTTGTATCTCCAAACACCAATGCTCGCAACATGAGACACGCTTAGTTTCCATACTTGATGTTGCTTCGGCGAGGGAGCAAGATGAAGTGATGCCGTGGTCAGCGTGAATGGAGCTTATATAAACTAAGGTGAGTGGAGGGGGAAAGGTCAAGGCCATCCAAATGGAGTTTTAAAAAAAGTCAAAGAGTAGAAAGACTACTCTTGTGAGTCTATAGCGATTTCATTGATAGTGAGTGCTTCGGTATGCCAAGTTGATCTGTACTGGCATGCTCCTAAATAATGTTTGCAAAAACCTGCAAAATGATTGTTGCACATTTTGCAGCCAGTTAGCTGTCTTAGTGTGAATTCAATGCAACGTTCAGGGCAACAAGTGTACTTATGCCCTCTCATCTGGTACACATGGAATGTCTTCAACTCTGGTTTAGGCTTCTTCCAAGACTTGCACTTGCACATGCACTGACCAAAAGCTTCACATTTTCTACACGCCAGGCCATCCACCATATCAATGTCATTTGGCCATGAAAAACATTTCTGTTCGCAACAGTAGTTGAGTTGACTCTCCATGTTGCTGTAGTGAAGGCGCGCAATGAAATGATGCTGCAGTCAGTGAGAGTGCACTTTAAATAAACTCAGTGGAGGGGGAAAGGTCAAGGCCATCCAAACGGAGTTTTAAAAAAGATAACTAGTCGTCCTCCTCCTCCTCTTCCGTTGTACTTGGAGAGCTGTCAGACGAAGAGCCCCGTGCAGGTGCTCCCCAGATGAAAAACAAATCAATTTTAAAACGAAGACCAGGATCTTGCATCATCAATTCCTTTAATTTGTCACATACTAAGTCGACCTTGTGTAAGGTGTCAACAACAAGCTTCCAATTTGTTGGCTCAATATAACTTGTAGTAGAGTCCGCCTCGCTGATAACCACATCCTCCGACCGTATTGGAGTGTAAAGATGTGTAAAGTTCTTTGGCTGAAGCTGAGGCTCAGGCTGGCTTGAAGTGGAAGGTTGAGTGTGGACCCCTGTCGCATCGAAATCCATAGTCATTCTACATTCAATGTTGGGGTTTTCGTTTAATACATACACCAATTTCTCATGCAACATATCCACTTCTGCCGAGTCTTGCAAATGAACATTCCAGGAAAATGGCCATTCTTCATCCGTAGTGGAGTCAACTCGAGAAAGAGTGCTGTCCGCCATGATAGCTAAGCAAGGAATGATGTGAGCTACAGACTGTGGTAACAGTATTGAAAAGTAGAGGGGGTAAACCAAAAGTACGTGGAGGGGGTATTTTCAAGGTCATTTAATTTGGGTTTAAAAAAAAAGGAAATAGTGGAGGGGGAATTCTCAAGGTCATCCAATTTAGGTTTTTAAAAAAAAGGAATGAAGCTTACTCCTCTTCAGCCTCGTTGTCCCCTGCATCTTCATCAGCCTCATCTTCATCGACGTCAGACTCGCCGTAAGGGTAGATCGGGGACATGGGCGAATATTGTGGAGATTGTTGACCGTTGTTGTCGTCCCCTTGCATTCTAACTTGGGACCAATCATAATTTAAATTCATTTGTATTATGATCCCAGGGTTGTCCCGCAGTATTTCCTTCATACGTTCGCAAATAGTGTACACTATCGATCGACAGTGTCCAACCCGTACTTGTACCGACATCAGTAGTGGAGTCAGCTTGGCTGATGGTGTTGTCTGCCATGGTTGCTTGTCGGACAAGGAATGACGGTTGATGTGATGCTCATGCAGGAACATGGTGAAGTGGTGGGGGGCGTGGTGTAGTAGTGGGGGAAGTTTCAAGGTCATCCAAACGGAGTTTTAAAAAAAGGAAAACCTACAAAGTAACATTAAAACTTTCCAATTGATGGTGGCGGGCGTTTTCTTCCGCAACCTTGCCGACACATGTGACTATGCCATACAGTATGAAAAGTACAACCATAATAAGGCCGAACAATAAAAGATAGCCGTTGACTATCATGATATTTTCTGAGTGGATCTGCTTTCTTCTTATCGCCCTCTCCTGCATCCTCTTCTCAAACTCGTGGACGAAGTCACAACATGCGTGAGGACATCTTTCATCTGTTGGTAGGTTTGCCATTGTTGATGTTGTCGGTGTGGCTGTTGAAGATGGAATGAGGTTTCCAATTGCGATGTGCCATGTGCACCAATAGTCAAGTGGTGGGGGTAACAAAGCAGTGGAGGGGGAAGTTTCAAGGTCATCCAAATTGTGTTTTAAAAAAACCTATCTTGTTACTGAGCTTATATGTCAGTAACAAGATAGGTGTTTTTGCTCTTTTACTTCTTTAATATAATGAAAAAATATACATATTCTACAATGGTTAGGACAAGAAATACAACTGCTAGTCAGCTGAAGTAGTCCAAGTTGTCTGGCTCGGTCTTCATGGACGCTGGTGAGGAAGCCGTTGAGGAGTGTCCAGGCTCTTCCTTTGACTGCCGGGTATTCCGTATATTGCAAGCGTAAACTTGCACATTTATACGGTAGCCTCGTGCCACCATCAGCTGCAACTCCTTGTATAAGTCGTTTAGCTCCTGCTGAGTCTTGATGCTCACCTCCTCGTAACTTGCGCAACTGACGTTGAGAGACATCCTGATGTTGCTAGGTTGGCTGCTGGAGTAGAAATGAAGCCGAGGCACAGCGTTTGGAGGTACATGGAAAAGTGGTGGGGGTAATGGTGGTGGGGGTATGGAAGATGCAATTAAACACTTCTAAACTTTTTCCATTGATACAAAGGGATGGAACAAATAGCACAGGTGTCCTTGTAGTTTTCAAATCTAAACATTGGTGCTAGAAATCCAAACTGTTTTCTACCACCTTCCTGTACGAACCGTCGAAGGTCTCTGACGGCAGCATTGCCACAAGGCCTACAAAACTTTTCCCCGTCTTGGAACCTATACCAGGAGTATCCCGAATACCCTCTATTATCTTTCTTGTACTCTTCGATATCCTGTTTTACTGTTATAGGGATATTATCTCGTAAAGCCGTCTGGAATAAAGATGCGTCAGTTATAACTCGTTGTAAGCAAAGCTCGTACAAGGTGCTCATCGTTTGCTAGTTGGCAACAGAATGACCGTTTTTCGCATCCAAGCAGGTTTGAATCCTAGTGCGGTAGTGGGGGTAATTACGGTAGTGGGGGTAGTTGTGAAATGCAAAGGTCAAAGGTCAAGGTCACCCGCGAAGTTTAAAAAAAATGCAACATATCAATACGTGAAGTTTGTCACATATTGATATGTTGCATTTTTTGTTTTTTTATTTTTTTTTGTCTTTTATGATTCATTTATTTATAAAACATTACAACAACAACATATGTACAACATTAAAACTTAAATCTAACACTGCTGCTTGTCAGCGATGTGGATGGTCAACTCTGTAGAATTGCTACCCGTGCAGCCGTGCGACACCAGGTATAGACACCCGGGTTGAATAGAGCGAAGATCCTCGTTTTGTAGAAGATGGACGAATCTCTTGGGCAGGTACACCTGGAACTTTGGTTAATCCCCCGGAGTAAACGGCGCCTCGCTGAGACTGCAGCAGATGGCCTCCCCAACTGTAGTCTCCATCTTCTTCATAGCATGGATTATGTAGTGCTTCTCGTTTTTTAGTTCCGAGCACTTCTTTACAGGTAATATTGTTGACTTGGAGTGAGCATTGAACTGCTCGACCAAAGTCTGAAGGAACTGGTGAGATGCCATGGTCAGGTTACAGATCGTCTTCTTGCTCGGAGATGTTGTCGTCTCGGAATCTCGAGTAATACTCATGCCAGGTCCCTGTCTGCTCCCCGCTTATATACTCTCCGTTACCCCCACCACTCCCCACTTCCCCATTTTGAAGGTAAGAGGCGAGTTTATAGGCATTTTTCAAAGCGCAATGTCTATCTTTATCATGTTCTGGGCTTTTTGTACAAATACATATGGTTTCCAGCATGTATTGATAATTCTTATCCAATTCCACATCATCAACCGGAACATGAGTAAATCCTTCAATCCATCTTTTCTTTTCCAGCCCCTTTGTGTAAATATTGGTAAACTTGTCTGAAAAGTGATGCATAATGTGATACAAGTCCGTGTAACTTGTAAAACCATCATACCAATCGATATGATGGAAGTGTTTTGAAATCCATCTGTTGGTAGTAGCGGCTTTACTAGTTAAAGACGAATAAGAACATGGTGGTTTAAATAAAAACGAATAAGGAACACTTGTATTCATGTCCAAAAACACAAGTTCTTTTATAATGAATCTATCATCATTACCACGAAACGCTTGAAACTCAATAATACCAGGCTTGGACTTTACTTGTTGTTCTTCTCCCTTGTCCATTTTGAAGGTCACACGTCTGCTCATTACGAAGTCAGGAGGTCAACTGATTTCCACACCACGGTAGGTACTACTTTTATACCCGGCCGTACAGTTGTTGGCGCGTTGGTGTATATTTAACGTGGGCACCGTCCCCAATAGGCCTAACCCCACAAGATTTTGGTTATTGTTTTAAAAACTTAACCATTGTTATTTAAGTTTCCATCTTTATATTTTCCTTGTTTTCATTTTCATCACTAACACTTGATTCTTCTCCTCCATCTTCCTCTTCTTCCTGTTTTACTGATTTCTTATGTAGTTGAGCGTACTTTTCCAATTGTCTCCACATCTGTACTTCATGAGGAACTCTATTAAATATAGAAGTATCTACAGGTCCGTATAATATAGGTGCGTCCGGTTGTTTGTCCAAAGTGTCTTCCAAATAATCTTTAATAATCGAACTTGAAAACACCAGTTGTCTCAAGTATCTTGTTATAGGTTCAGTAGCACAAGTTAAAATGAAAAACTCCTCTCGATTAAGTTGAATTTTGTTATCATGTCTTGTTGTGTCTCTAAACCGTAGCTGATGATCACCACGTTGTTTAATAATATCAATTTCCACATTTGAATCCAAAAGTCCTACCCTTGTCTTTCTTCCAAACATGTTACTACTTAAATAGCATTCTAGTAGATGCAAATGTTTCATAAACGATTCCCAAGCACTGTCCGTAAACAAAATCATTTTGGGTCCATGAGTTAAAATTACAGTAGGGGAATAATCTGTAGATTTCATAACACCGATTAAAACACTTTTATCCAAACTGGAAGAGATTGGGTAAAATATTCGCAAAAATACCTCACTTAATATGTTTGGAGAAATATTATCTTCAATATCCCTTTTTCTCTTTTGTATAGTCTTTCTTCTTTTACCTTTTTCTTCAACATTATTACTGGCGTGAAGTTGTCCGCAAACGTTTTGTTCACCTCCTTCCTGGTGACCTTGAGGATCTAAAAACTCAGATATCTCCTTCTCAATATCTACCACATTTTCAGGTGTACCACTAGGAGAAGCCATATTGAATACGATGCTACCCATACAACAGTAGGCAACAAACTGATGAGGAGCGGTCTGTACGCTCTGCTTTTATACTCGCGGAATGAAACAAAACCGGTTCTTACAATACATTTTTAACAATTCCAGTTAAAGGTGTGTATGTTACGATTTTATCATGTAGAATTAAACAGTATGCAGTTGTATTAGCCGGTATAGCATCGTTGAATTCCATTTCTATTTTTATATCCACACTTGATGACTTTACTGATTCATTTTGTTTAGAACAATCGATTACAACTATTGGGTAGGCATCGAAATATTTGTCAGGTGATAATAAAGGTGTATTTGTTTTACCGTAATATGAACTTTGGAATCTCGCGTACATATCGTACAATATACTGTATTTCTTCTTAGTGAATGACACATTTAAATTGTCGTATGGAAAGAATTGTGAATTTAAATCAACTTTAATATTTTTCAAGTCACAATGATCAAATTGTCCTGCATGTTTAGTAATGGCGTCTCTTCTACCTGTTTGTAAACCAAATATAATATACCTGGCTCGTTCTACATAATTCGATGTTTTAACAGTCCAAGTGTGTCGATCCGTAGTAGGTAAACTGGGATGCTCATGAAATTCCCAACTTCTAAATGGAATAACAATATCACGATCGGCTTTTAATTTTCTTAAAAGTAGCATTCTATGCTCGTCAGCCAATTTAACATGTGGAACTCTCCATACAATTTTGTCTAATTTTAATTTCCATTCTAAAGTCGCATCTGTAGTAGCATCTGCAGCTTTAATAATGTCTTTATCGTTAGAAGATCTCAACAAAACTAATTCTTGTTTAACGTTTAATATTATTTTCCTATAATCTTCAGCAAAACCAAGCAGCAAACGTAATGGAATATGAAAATCAAAATATCCATTTGGATTTGGAGTGATCGTGTCAATCGTAGGTAATACCCATCCGGCAGGTTTAAGTAAATTGGTTTCATTGGGTGTTATAGATGTTAATCCTTTTAAAGTTGTCGTAATACCTACTTTTTTAGTGGAATCAACTGTTACACCTGATATTTCATATCTAATTTCATCAAATAGGAAAGCCATAGGATTATTTATAAATGGAACTGTTGTACCAACAGTAGTACCGTCCTTTTTAGTAACTTGTCCTTCAATATACAAGTAACTTTCACATGGTAGTGTGTAAATGTCTTGATTTTGTATGGGAATACGAATTTCATCGTTATTGTTTAATTTCGATGAAGTGTAAGGGTTGTAGGTGTGATATTCTTTTTCCCATAGGGTTTCGTCGAATGTTGGACCCTGCGCTATATCCAGTATATCCATACTCGGTTAATTTTAATCCAATTCTCTCTAAGAAACGAATGTTCTCGCGTGTTAACTCCTCCACAGCTGAAGAGCTACTAATGCGGTTTCCCGTAGGTTGTTCGCTTTTAAATGTTAAACCCATGGTTTTGTATTAAAGTGTCGATTTTAAATGTAATCTAATCGTAATAGGCTCTTCTCTGAAGTCTACCAAGTTACCGTCTTGATCCAATACGCTCAACACGATGTCTGAAATGAAAGTGGTGTTCAACGGTAGATATACCAGGTTTTGTGGCTTTTCAACAATTTTAAATCCAGGTGGTACACTTGGGTAAAAAGTATGTATGATGTGGGTGTTAGCCCCATCCCTGTAAGCACCTTGTATAATGTTACAAGTTATGTCTATACTATTGACTTTTAATATTGTTACTGTTTTCTTACCGGAATGTGTTACATCTGGTTCTAATACAGGCCCATCGTTGGAAAATCCTAATAAATCACCAATTGAGTTTGGTTGAGTGAAATCTATATAATATTTGGAAGTAATTTCAGCTTTCATCGTATTATTATTACATTTTAATGTTATATTGTCTTTTCCCATTTTAGTTTGCAAAAATTCATTTATATGATCAATTTCATAAGAACCTGTGGGTAACCTGCACTCTTGTAAGTCTGTAAATTTTCCACTGGCATCCTTTCCCTTATAATAATGCAATATGTTATTTTTACCTTCCGTAACATTGGGAATAGAGTTGTACGTTGTAAAATCCAATAGTGCCGCCTCCCAAAACCTTCCTTTTTGCAAGCGTAACGCTGGAAAAAGGATACTTCGTAAAGTGGACGATTTTCCTGTTAATGATACCGTATAGGAAGACATCTCAATAGTGACTGATACTTTTAGCTAGAAATTCCAAACATAAATGGCCGCATATTGAAGTATTATCAGGTTGTTCTCTTTTATAGTTATAATATATGTTTTTAGCAGATTTAAAGTAATTTTGAAGTTCTTTTGGTGGTGGCAAATTACCGAAACTATCAAAATAATATACATTGTTATTTAGTTTCTTATAACAAACCCAATGGGTGCCAGGCCCTTCAGTATTATCCAAATTTACAATTCCAGTCTCATTTTGCCACATTTTCTTTGGTAAACTGTCTTTCATAAACACACCGCGAAAAAATGGTATTTTTAAACAGGAAATATATTTAAATAATTCAATATTGGTTAATGCTTTATGTGGTATGACCAATTGATTTCTTTCATTTAATATGCACGATAAGGTCTTAGGTAAAGACCTGCCCCGTTTTTTACCATTGACCACACGGTGGGCTTCTTCCTGCCTTTTCTTGTAGATCGTCGTCTTCTTTTTATATTTCCTCCATGTTTTCTTGTGGTTGACCTCCTTTTTACTCTCCTTCTCCTCCTTCTTCCACCTCCTACTGCTGTTTTAGCCTTCATACCTGCTGTTACTGCTAAAGCTGCTGCTTTTTCTGCTATGCTAGCGTCACTTGATTTTACTCGTTGCCAAGCTATGTCCGCAAGCTTTTTGTCAGCTATTGATCTATTTTTTGAATCGGCAAACGTGGAATATGCGATATCGTGTTCTTTACAAGCCTGATCTAACTTGTTTATGCCAGGATCGCCTCTTTCCAGTCGTTTTTTCAATTTAGTTCCTGGTCCGCAATACTGATAACCTCCTGGTATATGAAATTCGTATGGTAATGCGTCTATTGCTCTATTTACTATGGATCCTACTGGAATTTGTTTTAAAGCTTTACTTAACAGAGAAACCGCTGTGGACGTGATCCCACCTCCTTTCCTTGCAGTGTCTCGATATGGACTGATGTACTTGAACGTCATTATTGTCCTTTTATAATCGCAATGTGCAACTCATGTGTTAACTCTATGACGAGTTGGAAATAAATGAAGTTGTTTATTGTGTTCTTTTATTAAATATCAATATCACCCCAATTTGATGATCTAAACTGTTGTGTATTAGGGTGAATAAAGTACTTTTTAAAAATTTCCTGTTTAATCCAACCACCTCTCGAGGCTTCATCCCAAATTTTATGACCTGGCCCTCCTCGAAGAACTTCCGGTGTGAAATGATTGTGTAAATCAAATATCGCATTACCTAAAACTTTTACAAGAAAATTAACAGTGACAGCATTATCTACATGTTCAGGGTCTTTAAGGTTTGTTATACGTTTATTATTACAATCATACACTTTACTATCCTTTAATGATGTTGTAATGGTCTGTCCTACAGTTGCAGCATCATTTGCTTCTCTTCCTTGTGCCAAGTCTCTTATCACTCTATTATTACATGTAAACCATCTAAAATATTTATCTGGATCTAGATGTACGGTTTGTGATAAAGCAGCTGCATCATGTTTTTCATAACCCCATCCCATATTTGATAACTTTTTATCCATGCAATCCCAAGCATCATTTTTGTATGTTAATAAATTAGATTTTTCATTACCTTGAACAAATTCATCCCCTTGCTTCGATACTACTTGATCTTGTTTTACAAAAGAGGTTGTTTCTTGTTTTAAGGTTTCCATCATTTGACCCACTGTTGCACCATCTGATGGCGCCGAACCATCTTTAACATTTGCTAAACAATTATTAAAACAATCTATAACCCCTACATCACGTATGATGCAATGATCTTTAATATATTTTAGATTTACAGCATCGTTTTCAGTTTTTGGATAGCCTATATCATTAATAACAAATTTATAAAAAGAAAATCCATCTTTTGTCTTTTCAGGTATCAAAGAATGTAAATAGCGTCTATTTACGCTGTCTTTTGCATCTTTAGGGTCATCTACGTTGGATATACGTTTATTGTTAGCACTATACGTTTTCCCATTGAATTTTAACGTATTTTTTAATTCAGATGACAAATAACCTTTGTTTATTGCATCACCGTTTTGATTTGGTTTACCAACGTTGATGATTCTATGATCTTCTGCGTCATATGTGTTATTTTGTAGTCTTAATGTTGGCGATATCTTTTCCTTTAATATTTTTAGATTTATTGCATCGTTTTCATCCGTAGGATCTTTTATGTTTTTTAACCTTTTATTACTCATATCATAATCTCCATCAGGTGTTTGTGGTAAACCAGCACTTCTTTTTAAACTATTGGCATAATATAACCCATCCGAGGAGTAACGTCCGAACTTGTCGACACTCATGGTGCAACTGAATAGTATTCTAGGGAGTAAGGCATTTTTATGAGATTACCCCACGGTTTCGGAGTTCATCCACTAAAGCCACCCATTCGTTTTCCAATCCAGTATGACCCGCTTCTTTAGCTTCATGTATTAGTTTCATTCTATCCACCAATTTATTGATATTATTGTAATAAATCACATTTGTGTTATATAGTTTCTTCATTAAACCTGTACCCGTAACGGACTTACTTCTTTTTCTTCGTTCCTGAGCACTTACATCCAAAGTGGATGCCATAAATCTTCGTTTTACAGGTTTTCTTTGTGTTAACGGCATTGTTTGTCTTCTAGTTGGTATTAACTTGGATACAAATTCTTTATATTTTAAAGACTTAGATCTAAAAGGAGGCTGGTCAGGTAAATACTTTCTCCTATATGCATTTGTCTGTTCCAAAATATTTTTATATGCTTCCATGTCTTTTTCTTTCACTACCGATACTGAAGGCTTATTTTCAAATAATAATTCAAATAATCCTTTTGTGCCCTTATACCTTTGATCACCAATGACAATATTATCATGTTCGTCAACGTTTAACGGGCTATTACCTATCATTAAACCGTCTTCTGTTAATCTCGCTCCATAACTATGGTAATTCTTATTAGGAATTGTTCCGAGTAACATTTTTACCATGTATTTCCTTCCTAAAGGTCCTTTGTTATGAATGTTTTCACCCAACAAGCTTATGTTTGACGGACCTTCCCTTGTCTCTTCTTCTTTTTCCTCTTCACTAGCAGTTGATACAACTTCATGTCCTCTTTTGGCTTTTACTTCATATAATTCTTTTATTCCACTATAGTCCGGTGATTCTAGCTCTCTTTCGGGTTCTCCACCGGTAAAACCACTATACGTAGAGGATTCCGGGTCTTCATCACTAAACTCTTCTGATTTTACATTTTCTCTTTCAAACTTCGTAATAGGTGCAATCGCATCTCCTTCCAATACAGGTTTAGCAAATTTTTTGTTTAATTGTTTCAAGGGTTCAGTAATAGGTTTAAAAGTAGATTCAAGGAATTTCTCCCTCTCGCTAATACCTAGTTTCAATGCTCTGTTTTTAGCCCGAATAGAATCACTAAGTGATTTTATTTCTTTTACTAATTTTTCTTGGTTAACCATGTTTGTAGCAAGACGTGTTGTACAACAATGAATGTGTTATACCGCGTTTAATGTATTAATATAAATTTATCAAATCCTATCCTGTATCGACCATTGTTTAGCGGTTGTTCCTTCATAATTGTTAGGAACCCATACTTTTCAGCCCAAGCCTTTCCACACAACTCTTTAAATCGTTCAAATGTCATATCCGCATTTACATGATCAAAATATATATGTTTTAGGTTGGTTTCGTCCTGTTTAAATACAATTAACATGTTTGCATTGTCTCTAATGAGTTGTTTAGGTATTTTGCTGTAAGTTTGGCCAATATAAATGCTATCTATGTTGTTATGTCGACCCATAGCGAAGTAATTCCTTATTGTGTTTTGGTTTTCACAAGATACATCGTCGAATATAAACACGGAGAATGGTTTAGCTTCTTGTGGCTGCATGACACTCTCGCTTGCATTAAACTTTAAATATTTAACTTCAGGCACATTAGTCAGTATCTTTTCCAATAATTGATACTTTGGTTGTTGTAGTGATTTTGAAAATACATATAGATTGTTAAATCGTAATCCTTTAGGGTTTGTAATCAAATTGAATACTACATTAGTTTTTCCACAGTTGGAAGGTCCGGTAACCAGACAACGAACGGTGTTTGGTAACAAATTGCCATGTTTCCCACTATTGAATTCTGAATTATCCACTGTGAGTTCATCTATATTATTAATAGTAAAACTCTCTTTTTGTGGTACTATCTCCATCCTTTGTAATGGTTCAACCTAAAATGATTCTCTATCGTTATATCAAATCCTTTTTAGGTATCCAAGAATCTTCCGTCTTATTAAATCCTAACCATCGTACTTTGACCTTATCTTTTTTCCGTTGCAACACCTTTTCAACTAAATATACATCGCCTACTGTTGATTTTAACATTTCATGTCCATAAAACCCTCCTTCAAGCAATTGTCCTTTATTATCTTTTAAAATATATGTCTCAGGTACTGTAGGTTGTACTTTGAATACAGTAAAAACCTCATTAGTCCAATTTGGCAGGTATCTTTTACTGAATACACCTTTATATTTACTTATTCGCACTTTATCACCCACATTAAATTTTTTAGGCTTTAGTTTTTCAACTTTTGGTTTAGTATTCGTTTTTATACGTTTTAATACAAGGTTTTCATTTTTACTAGTTACTTGGTTTGGTTTCATCCCGATAGTCCTATGAAATTTGTTATTGTAATCGTTTATAAGTTTTGGTAACATATCAATCCATATGTGCGATCCTCTGTTGGAAAACATTTTATACATTGCACTTTTTAAAGTTCTATTGAATCTTTCGATTATTGAGGCTTTTACTTCTGAATTGGTTGAATAATGGTTTATATTGTGTTTTTTCATTAAATTTGCAAATTCCTTATTAAAATATTCTTTTCCATCATCTGTTTGTAAATGTTTAATAGTATGTTTGTCTCTTTGTATAGCTGTTTCCATTGCTTTTGTAACACTTTTGCCACTTTTATCTTTTAGTGGTAAAGCATCTGCCATTTTTGAAAAACAGTTAATAACAGTCAATATGTATTTATATCCTTTATTTTGTTTGCTATAAGGAATCATTTCGATTAAATCCGCTTGATATAAATCATTAATTCCTTTTATCACCGTATTTCTTCGTGGAAACTTTCTTCTTGCAGGTTTATGAAGTTCGTTGACAATTTGTTGCTTCAAGTCCTTCATATTGCAGGTTTCAATGTTTGTTGTATCACATGTATAATCACAATGAATGTTGTTTTAAATATTCACATCATTTATATGGGTCAAGGTCATCCAAACTTGTGTAAAAAAATGGGGAACACGGCGTTGGACTTGCCGTGTTCCCCATTTTTTTACGGAAGGAGAAAGGAATAAGGTCGAAGTTGTAGAAGGACGAAGAATAGGTTACTAGTTGATAGGGTTTAAGGAGTAATGGCCGAAAGGAAGAGTGTGGATTTTGTCGGGTAAAATATGTCTTTTATCATCCCGAGCTGACAGTGCTTTTTTAATTTCGGTGACACTGTAGACTTGATGCTTGAAGCTTCGGATATTGTTGAATGTTGCTGATAGCGTAGTATCTTCAAACAAACAAGTCTTGTAGTGGTCAAATGTTACGTGTTTTTTCAAATAAGATGTCTTCACTCCTTTTGCTTTCTTGACTGTCGGTGTGTTGTTCTCGTGGTACATCTTAAATGAATACAATTTCGCCATCAGCGCCACTATTTCTTCTAAAGGCATTCCATTTGCTTCATCTTTGAATTTTCCAATTACTTTTTTATTTTTTTCATTGAAATTTGGATGGTTCTTCGGATAGTCAGAAAAGTCGAAATCTTCTTTGTATGGAAAAGTCCTTAGGTCTTCATACATGTCCAAAGTCTTTATCCAGTAGATAAACGCGTCCGTATCCATGTATGCGACTCCAATGTTTTCCCTTCCGTAGTGTTTAACCATTTTGTTATAATGGAAATCATACATCAGGGTTTTACTTATGTCCAAAATCGACATACCTATGTATAACGGACGGTCCATGACTATTGTTGTTTTCTTCATACTGACAGCGACTAGATTTTCGTTTATAATCATGGATGTTCCGAAATTTGGTTTTTGCACTAATTTTTCCAATTTCCTAGGATCACTCACTAATTTTACATTTTTGTGTTTTCTTTTGTTCTCCAAGGTCTTCCCAAAGATGGCATTGTTCATTAATTTATAGAAGTCCTTTTCAAATGCTGTTGTCGCTGCAGCTCTTCTTGTAGTGTTGGAATCAATATATGGTTTCAACCAACAAGACTGGGTGAATTCAATTGCTCTATGAATTCTCACTATACGTAGACCCAATTCGAGAGCCTGTTGAACTACCCAGTAGTGAGCCACATAGCGATCTTTATTCTCCAAGGTCATCATCAATTTTGGCCATCTTCCTGTCGGTGAAACTTCAGTCTTGGCTAGGAGAGGCAAGTCGTAGTGATGGTCATGAAGGTGCTCCGGGTATTCAAAATCACAGTCCAAAATATAGCCTTTTGGACCATCCTTTGGAATCTGTGAGATGTCTCCGATGGTGGCCGGGTCGATCCATTTGAAGTCAGCGTAGGGAAGCGGATTTGACATTGCCCAACCATAAAGGTTGTTTGCGTCAAAGTAGCCAAGGTAGACCGATGGTTGTTGCTCGTCGAAGCCGGGGATGTACTTGTTGTTGGCTTTGACATGACGTGTTACAGCTTGTGTCAAACCGCCCCGTACACCAGATTCCATCATGAGCACCATATCAATATCCGTTAGAAGTTCCAGTCGACAGTTGGTTGACTTTAGCATAGCTTGCCATGCTAATCCTGGAGATGTGTACGAGTGTAGAGGGTCCAGTCCATAGGCGGAGAAGCAGGTGTTTCGAAATTCTTCCATCACATCGCACAGCAGAGTTACGTCCAATTTTATATAAAAGTCAGAATATTCCCCTAAGGTTTGAATGTTTAGTTGGTTCCAAACATTACAAGCATGATTGTAGTCTTCAACGGAGATTTCACTTTCGTTTAATTTGCTGTTGAAGGCTTCAATCGGTGGTAGACTGGTTTCTTCAAATTTTTCTGTAGAAGTTATGTAATCGTAGGGGAACACTCCTTTACGTAATACTAAGTCCAATTTATCTTCAGATACAATCTTGCTGGTTTCTTTTAAGTCTTCTCTTCGTAGATTCTCAGACAATCTGCTCAAACTAGATGCCATAAATCTATAAGAGTCTACAAAGCGAAGTTTATTTTACCTACTGTTTTTGAGAAACTGATATACTTTTCCAATGTTGTAGCAAGAACATCGATTTTACCATTATCTCTTCCTAATTCTGGAATAATGAAGTGGGAGTCGTAGCCGCTAAGATTGTGTAACACTACAGGGATAAAGTTTGGCAGTTTGTAATTTATATTGCATGAATTACAAGCAGGTCCTCTGTATAACCCTGTGAGGTGATCATGATCTCTTACTTTTGGATTTTCTTCACTGAAGCTCTTCTTACATAGATAACATCTTGTTGCTGAAATGTATTCTTCTTGTTGATTTTGGTTCAAAGGTTCCATGGGTAAAACATTACCGTATAAGCGTTCCGCCTTTTCAGCAATCTCATACAACTGGTCTACAAAATACTTAGCAGCTTCTTCCCCACGGTAGAGTATCGGAGTGGATGTTAAGCCATAGTCTTGCAATTGTTCTTCAGGTAAAGTAGATTTCACCAATAAGCAAAAACTGTTAGGTTGATGCAATTGATATTTGGTTCTTCTAGTTACTTCACCATCCGGAAGTTCCTGCGGCACTAACGTGGATTCAAAGTCAGCATAGATAACTAGTGGAATCCGGTATTAGTGAACTGTTTTATTGAACTGGACAAATGCTCTAGATGGTGGTGGCAGACTAATCTTCACTTCATAGTTGTCATTACAAAGCCGCTGGTGTTCCGACAACCACTCCGATCCTCCACGTCTCAACTCTTTATATGTGAAACAGAAACATCTTTTACACACTGTTAACCTACGTTTCTGTTTTGATAATTGATTTTTAACCAAGGCTGCAAAGTCCTTTATCCACACATAATGTGAAATTTCACCCTTAGTTATCAATAACAGATCCGTGTGGTTTCTTTCCTCAACTTTTGATACTCTCAGAGGATAAACACTATTGGAATCATCTAAACCAAACACATTTACAGAAACACCTGGGTTTTGTTTCTGAAAATTACCAATACTTTTAACACTAACAGGGTATGACAAACCTCGAAAGTTGTAGCGGTGTTGGACATTTTGATACGCTCTGCTAACTCTACAAGGATTTTCTTGCACATATTTTGTTAGCATAGCATATTTAAAGCATTCATTGTCCTCATTTTGCACATTGATACAAGATTTGGTAGCTTGTATCTTCTTTGGCAAAGGTATATAACTACTACCCCTTATACCATATCCGTGCTTGTGAACCCTTACATCCATACCTTCAATCGATGACAGACTCCAGCCGGATCCTCTTCCTTCATGTTCTTGCAGTTTAACTAGCAGTTCACGCAAACATTCTTCAATAATTTCATTGATATCAGATTCAGTTGTAAGGGTTCGGTTTTTGGTAATGAATGCTCTTAATGCCGTTTCACCATCAGTATTGGTAAACTTTGATTCTAACACCAGTCCAAATTTAATGAAGTTCAATCTCTGTAATTCTTCTTTTAGCGTTTTTCCAACAAGTACTCTGGCCTGGGTTATAAAATTATCTAATTCCAATTGCACATTATCAATTTTAAAATGTGTTACAACTTGTCCTGGTAAGGCCGTGGTGCGCAGTTGTCTCACATCTTCCAGTTCTTCTTCCGTGTCCTCTTCTTCCGTGTCCTCTTCTTGCATATCCTCTTCTTCAATAGGTCTTCTAGTAGTGGATGGTCCAGCACCAGCAAATTGGATCACACTAGGTCTTCTTCTTTGCATTTGCTGTAGATAGCTGTCGTAGTAGTCCATCTGCTTCTGATGCTCTTCCAAAAACCGGTCAATTGAGTCTAAGTCTATTTCATCGATGATAATATCTTCTTTTCCATCTTCTTCTTCATGTAATTCTCTGTGTATGGTGAAAAGATCTTCGTCTTGAAAGATTTCCCCACAAATGTCGCAAAGAGCCATTTCAAACAGTTTGGCTTTGAATGCACACTCTGTGAATGTCCACACAATAATGAGCAGCGCGCTCCACCGGGACCCTTTATATCCGAGGCAGATAGGTGGGGAAAGTGACGTCATATAGAAACAGGTTATCACTCATGTGCTAAATTTAGCCTTTACACAACCGTTTGTAATACATTTATCAGTACGCTTGATAAATTGATGATATTTGGTCTAGATTCAATAATTTGTACATGTTTTTCAAAGACATCTGTTTGAGCAAGTTTATGTAGGTCAAGGCCATTTGGAATTATTATTTTGAGCGGGGGATAGAGCACTAAGCAGCATCATTTACTACAAAGTGCTCTATCCCCCGCTCACATTCTTTTTTTTTAACTTTTTGTTTAAGCTTTTACAAAGGTGAAACATCACCATCAGAGTCGGAATCATCCTCATCACGGAATAGGCAGCGATGACAATACATAATTCTTCTGGCAACTAACATCCTTTCCATTGGACGATGAGGAGTGTCTTGTTCTTCTTCTTCTTCAATTTCCAATTGGAATTCCATTTCCGACTCAGATGATGACTCTAATGTTTCGTAGGCGTGCAAGTCCACTTCATTGTCCGTTGAACCAGCTTCGTCAGAGTCCGTTTCAATATCCATTATCTCTTCCTCCTCTTCTTGATCAACCGCAGGTAGTTGGTCCTCTACTTCTATAATTTCTAGAGGTATTACCTCCAGAATAGAGACAATTCTGTTGCGATGGAACACGGTGTTGTCAAGTGGAGCCATGGTATGGAAGTGTTGTATCCATCCAATTTGCTTACCCTTTTTACACCCCCACCAACTATACAATTTATGTGGGTCAAGGTCACGTAAAGATACCCTTTGAGCGGGGGATAGACCACTAAGCAGCATGCTAGTCCATTGCCGCAAAGTGATCTATCCCCCGCTCTGTTCTACAAAACCTCAATCAAGTCCAAGTCCAAGTCCTGTTTAACACATTTTATTCTAATTCCATATCCAATTTAAAAATTTCAATTTCACATGGTTTACATTCCTGATGTATCAAACACTCCAGCTCCCTAAACATATCGTCCAGTTCGTCCAAATTATGATGTCCTACTTTTAACACATGAAGGTGGTTCATGCTTTGCATTGTAGCATGACCATCAACAAACAAGTTTCTTTTCCACGCTAACATAAATTGGCAGTTTTCTTGAAAGATTTTTCTCACCAAACAATCATACACAGCCGTCAACATGTCTCTACAATCTTCATAGTGTACCATCACAGAATACCTGTCCAAGTTAGCACCAAGCAGCGATCCACTCATTGTTTCTAGCGTTCCACTGGAAGGTCCAAAGCAGAATGAAGTCGAGATGTATAGACCCCCTCTTTTATACCAGTTAACCGGTTGTCCTTGCTGTAAAGTGGGTCAAGGTCATCCAATGCTACCCTTTGAGCGGGGGATAGACCACTAAGCAGCATGCTAGTCCATTGCCGCAAAGTAGTCTATCCCCCGCTCTGTATTCTACACACACACACACACACACACACACACACATGTCCATGTCCAAGTCTTTCATTACATACCCAATATATATTCAGTTCCTTCATCATCACTATCACTCATCACTGCTTCCACAAACTCCACAGGATTAAAGTTAAATTGTTTCAATTGTTCTTTTAAGTTTTCAATTTGTTGGTCCTTTACTTCTAAAACACTGTGAAGGTGTGATATGTAGTCCGCTGCCTCGTTGATGCTTGCTACTCTCGGATCGCCTAACTTCAAGCTGGGAACTACACCCTGCAGCCTGAAGTACGCCATACGCCTTTCTTGCTCCTGCCGTTGACCAGGACTGAGCAAGCCTTGTCCGTCTTGGCTTACCTCCAGCAAGGTCCGTAGCATCGGAGATTTGCAGGCGTTTGCCCGAGCAACAGTTATGCTGTGGAATGGTCGAGCAGGTCCACGAGTAGCAGGCAGAACGTTGGCAGCACGCCTTCTTGAAGAAGAAGAGGAAGCCTGAGAAGTTTTGGAGTTGAAAGCCATGTTACAGTGCTGTATTCAGCTAAGCGGTACAAAGCAGAATAACCAAACTGCACGTTAATACCCGTATATATACACTTATCAGTGGTGGGGGTACTAGCTAGCCTTGGTAAAGTGGGTCAAGGCCATCCAAAAACATTACCAGAACGGGGGATAGATCACTAAGTGGCATGTTAGTCCATTGCCACAGAGTGATCTATCCCCCGCTCTGTATTCCGCATTCACACACACATTCATACAAACACGCAAGTCCCAGTCCGAGTCTTTACCCACACCTATCCACTCTCATCCTCACTATCATCACTATCATCTAACAATCTGTCACACTTCATAATTAGTTTTTCCCATTCTTTCCGGATCAAAAGTATTTCACTGTGTGCACTCTCCAACAACCTCTTCTTTTCCTCTAACAACCTGTCCTTTTCCTCTATCAATACGTTACAACCTTTAATATATCTTATAGCAGCTCTAACAGTGTCTTCCTGTGAAGATGCACCAACCACTACACCTGGCACTACCTGCTGGAGTTCTTCATACAAGCTAGACTCTCTTCTGGAGGCTCCACTGCTGCACAACTCCGTCTTGCTCGGAGTGAATCCGAAGAACCGAACGCGACTCTTTGACAGGCGGCCCCGCCGGATCGGTCCAGAGCTTGAGCCAGAGTTGGATGCGGTCGGGCCAGAGGTAGAGGCTGGAATGTTCATGGCTGACATGGTAGTATTCAGCTAAACAGTGTAAAGCAGAATGAGAAGACGGTTGATCACCACTCCTATATATACCCATTTTTAGTGGTGGGGGTAACCCCGGGGGGGGGGGGGGGTAAGTTTAAGGACTTCCACTAACTTTCCCTTAGTCCTCGCGGTCATCGGTTTTACATACCTTTAGCACACCCATCATTTTGGTTTCTTCGATAACATTACACACCTCAAAAACCCAAGCAAACAGCTCATCTATGTTGTTATAATTAATTTTTGTCCAGTGTTCATACTTGTGGGTTTGTTTGTTTATAATACATAGATAAAATGTAGACCCATCTCGTCTTATACAGTGCTCAACTTCCATTCTATGCCGATTTAGCACTTCCCAAACATTGTGTGGATCTATCAAGAAGTCACCACCTTTGTAATTGTACCGTGACATGTTTACACGGAGTACAGAAACAGACTGAAGCAAATGAACGGCTCATACAAGCTTAGTAAGAGCATTAGAGTGGGGGGTATCACGTGATACACAACATTAGTTGTAAGGTTAGCACTTTACTTTAAACAGTAATTTATATGGGTCAAGGTCATTCAAACTTTGAAAAATTTTTACCTCCAAACACTTGTAGCTTGCTACAAGTGTTTGGAGGTAAAAATTTTTACCTCCAGGTAAAGATTTTGGAGGTAAGTTTTTATTTGTTAAAGATTTTCGTAACTTAGTCTTCACCCTCAAGGACACGGTTTGAGATTGTCCCAGTGACTTTACATCACCGCCAGGTTAAAGTATTATACAAGTCAAGTATTTTTTTTTTTTTATTATTTGACTTGTGTAATACTCCTCTCCCTTACTTTAAGAGGGTTAGGACTAAATTTGGAAAAAATAATTTGGAAGAAGAATTTTTGTTTTTTTAAATATCGTCCAACACAACCTAACAATTTAGAATTTCTTTTGGTAGGCCTACATCCTAATCCATTTCCCACACAGATTGGCATCCTTCCCTTCGTATTAGATAGCCTTTTTTATGGATGAAAAATTGTCTTTGTACCATTCGAACGGGTACTTTCATTGTATGAAGGCTGCCATCACCTTTTACAATGATTTCTACTTTGGCATCAAAAGCTCCATAAGTTTGAGCAATAAAATAATATTTTTCATCCATTTTAAGTCTTCTAATATCAAGCGGTTGCGGACTGTGGGGATGTCTGGGTTGGGATGTTTTAGACCTAATGTTGTTAAGACTGTAGGGTCTTACTCTCGGAAGATTGATGTTTTTGTTCAAGTGCGTTTGGCAACGGTCTTTATCTAAAACAGCAAACTTCTGACAGCAAAGAACCCCAAAGTCTTTTGACATCCACACGTAATCGCATTTATTACCCTTGCCAGCAGGGAGTTTAACACGCTTACGTTTTTGTGTTGGACGCTTTACTGGAGTGTTTTGGAGCTCTTCCGGTTTAGGCTGGCTAGAAGGGATGGAGGTGGGAGGTGAAGGTTTAAGAAGGTCAAAAGGTAGGCTGCAAACAATTTTGGGTGGGGTAGGTGAACGGGTTAGGTCGATTGAGGGAAGTTCGGGGGAGAAGATTGATTTACGGGGTGGTTTGGTTGGTGTAGGTGGCATGGGGGATATGGGTGAGGGACATTGGGATTTGGTGTAAGTAGTGCAAAAAGGGCACACCTGGGACATGACGTCATCACGATGACGTCAGCAGTGATGACGTCATCAATGACGTCACGAATGACGGCACCAATGACGTCATATGATGTCACATGACGTCACATAAATGACGTCATGGTGACGTCATTACCGCTGACGTCATCATGATGACGTCACTGACGTTAATTAGGTCAAGGTCATGCAAGAGTACAAAAAATTTTTTTTTGCACTTTTGCGATTCCTCAAATTTTGTTGAGAAATTGAAATTTCTCGAGGAATCACAAAAGTGCAAAAAATAATTTTTTTTATTCCCTAGCGATCAAACTCTTGACCTAATATATCCGTCAGGGGTCATTGACCCGTCCCAGCAGCCCCACTTGAAAAAAAAAATAATTTTTTATATTTTACTTACCCACCGAGAGACTTAGAGCCGAAGAATAATTTCTTCAAACACCCGACATTGCGACAAACGACACGCGATCCGAACAGCACCGCGTCCGAAGACGTACTGACTTGGGTGCAGGCGGTTCCCCAGGTACCCGGCCCAGTGGTGGGGATAAGGAGGTGGTGGGGGTAAAGTGGTCAGAAGGAAGAAAAATTTATTTTTTTACAAACAACTCGTCCCAGCCGGTCCTTTACCGGACCTCCGTAACTCGGATTGGAAATATTTCCTGAGAAATATTTATTTTTTATTCTTTCTCAGGTGATGTTGGAACTTGGTCGGGAATTGGAGTCACCAACGTAACCTTACTGGCAAAAGTTAGCTCGTCTAAAAGTTTCTGAAACATTTTATCATCCATAGTGATATTTGTGTCCCTTGAGTAAAATTTTGGATTATTTTTGAAGCAACGTTTCATTTTTGTTAAAGTGGAAGTCTTGGACACCTTAACAGAATTATTTTGCTTGGCCAGCAAAAATTTTACTCTTAATAACTTTTCTCGCAAAGTTTCAGCCATAGATGTGTCTCACAGTAAGGTTTGGATAAAACTGAAACACTTAGTCCAGTGTTGTACCTTAGCTGGAAGTAGTGGGGGAACAGGGCTATAGTGGGGGAATGAGTAGTGGAGGGGGTAATGCAGACTGTTGTTGACAAGTGTAGAAACAGTTTGCTGGGAACTGTCCAAGGAGTAACACGTACTGTGCAGAAAAATTAACCGAGAGACTTGTGTAAAATTTAACTCCAAGAAATATTTAATGTAAGACTAAAAGAGGTAGAGCCAAATGAAAAATAATTTTGTAGGAGACGGGTATGGATCAGTTTTGTAGTAAAGTTCAAAATCCACTTGTGTGGAATAAAATTAAATTGTGAGCGAAAAATATTTAGCCACACCTGCAAAATACAAGTGTATGAAAATATTAGGAGACCTGTATAGCTAAATAAAAATTAATTTTGTATCAAACAGTCTTCCAACATTTCAGTTTCTAAGTCTTAACAAGTAAGGAATAAAATATTAAATAATGAGTGGAAAATAATTTGTTAAGTAAACGTAATTGTAGCAGTGTAACAAAAATTAATTTTGTGCAAAACAGGCTAGGTTCTGTTTTGCTAAGTTTAATAAGAAGGAAAAATAAAAATTTACTCACAGAAAAGTTGAGCGGTGGCGAGGTGTGGCGTGTTTGTTGGCTTGCAATAAACTGACTTACCTTCTGTTGAGCTACATTCGACCAGTTGGCAAAGAAACCAGTCTGTTATATAAGCATTATGTAACCGTCTCTGCCGGCTGTGCTGAATCCGGCAAGCTAAAATATTATTCTATAGTACACCTGACTTGGACTGAAAATATTCTAAGTCCCAAGACCCCTCCCCCTCCCCCCCCCCTCGGCTCCGGATGAGAAGTGAGCCCCACCCCCCCCCCGGGGGAGGAGGAGGTGGCATAGCCCGAGGCGTTGCCATACCTTGACACGTGTTGTATAATGAGATCCGGTTAGTAATGTATTCAGGTGTGGCTCTTGGAGATTGTCCAATGCCGCAAACAAGTACGTGTCGAGGTCTGGCTGTTTACGTAACCAGGTCCGGTTCCACCACTCCTGACCGGCCCAGCTTCGATTCTCTGAGGCTTAGCTTCTTCGCAGTTGCTTTCAAACATTTCAGCTGAGTGGTTGAAGCTCTGCCCTACAGGATTCGCCATAGGCGTCATTTGGGGGGGGCAAGGGGGGGCAGTTGCCCCCCCAATAATTTCGGTGATTTTTTTTTCATTGGAAATTAAAATGTTAGGTTATGTAACATGGTGAAATATTTGTACATAACAATTATAAACTTCTGAATCAGACTTAAACAAAATGTGTACTTTGTATTATTTACACAAAACTCTTAAATTGACTCATTCTGCAATCGTCATCTGTAGCAGGAAGTCCCATCTCACGTCTGTTGAGTTGTTAAGGCTCCGGTCTACCTGCACGAACGTTACCGAATGCCGCCTCTCGGCCGTAGCGCTAGGCGAGTTCCGCGAGTTTGATGGCTGCAGAGATTTACGGGAATCGTGTTTTAAAATTAACAAATTATGATAGAGATTGACTATTAACTTTTTGTAAAAGTAGAAAGACGGATCTCGTTTTATCTGGTTTTAGAATTTTTTTATAAAATTTATAATTTCAGTTATAGCTAACTGTCTAAAATCGTCTGTGTTTTCTAGGGGCAAGTTTTAAAGATGCAGAGGTTAACGGGGATCGTGTTTTAAAACTAACCAATTAAGATAGAGATTGGCTCTTAACTTTTCCTAAAAGTAAAAAGACGGATCTCGTCGGCTCTGTTTTTAGAATTTTTAAATGTAATTTCTAATTTTAACCATAACTGTCAAAAATTATCTGTTTTTCTCGATTTTTAACTCAAGTTTTTCATTAGTTTTGATAACATTACCAAAGTGTAAGAAAGGAAATTTAGCACCGTTATTTTTCTTTAATATGACACATTAGTTGTAGCTCGAGGCTGCATTTAGCAAAAGATAACAGGGTTCTAAAAACCCTTCATTTGCTTCGAGAATAACAGATGATTTTAGACAGTTATAGGCCTATAGCTGAAATTAAAAATTTTATTTAAAAATTCTAAAATAGAGCCGAAGAGACCCGTTTCTTTAATTTTAGAAAATTTAAGTTCCAATCTCTATCTTAATAGATTAGTTTTTAAACACGATCCCCGTAAACCTCTGCATCTATAAAACTTTTTGCCACTAAAAATAGATGATTTTAGACAGTTATAACTGAAACTAGAAATTGTATTTAAAAATTCTAAAACCAGAGAAGACGAGATCCGTCTCTCTCTAATTTTAGAAAAAGTTAAGCGTCAATCTCGATCTTAATTCGTTAACTTTAAAATACGATTCCCATAAACCTCTGCACTGTCTGCAGCCATCAAACTCGCCTAGCGCTACGGCCGCGAGAGACGGCATTCGGTAACGTCGTTCGGGCTCAGGTAGACCGGAGCCTTGCCTTGGTTAAACATAACCTCTTTCGTGTGAAAAGGTAGATATAGTACCTTCGCTGATGTCCGATGTTTACACTGGGTAATCAAATGGGAAAATTACAAACTTTAAGGACTTGTAGGTCTCCTCTTTTTAATGGACTATTTACCAATTCACTTTAGAAACAACTTCACGCCGAGCTCTATCCAATGGCACTAAAATCATTAAAATATATTGCAAATTGTAGGAGGAGTTTCTTGTACAAAAACCCCAATCAAAGTATTAAATATGTATAGATGATTTTGTAATAGATGTTTTTCATTATTTATCTTTTTTGATTAATTTATTATCTATCTTTTTTATCTTTTTTATCTTTTTTTAATCACTTAGTAATTTTTTACCTCTCTTGTCCTCAATAACAATTTAATTTTTTAGGTAATGTAATGGGCAATATACCGTAGCTGTACTGACCATAACCAACAGTAGTTAAATGTTAAATGATTTTTTGTCCCTTATACGGCAGACTGCAAAGGTGCTTTGTAAAAAACTAATTTTTGATAAAGATAAAGCAACGTGTTTTTTTTTTTTTTTTTTTGTTAAATAATAGACAATAAAAATAACTAAATAGTTATAAAATGATGTTTTTTTTATTTTAACGATTTAGTATCCATTAACCAATTAAATCCATTAAATTTCTTAAGGTGTTTTACATCACAGTAACCACTGGCAGTTCCAGAAGAATAATGACTTTCTACAAATAGAAACATGTTATATAATCAAATTTTACATGCATTAGGGTATTGTTTTCATGGGTTTGTGAGATAATAAATAAGTTCACATTTTATGGACAGCTTAGTGTCACAATGTAAACTTAATTAGCTTTCATTGACAGTTTTTAGCGAAATTTAAGATGTTTGGCATATTTGTGGGAAGGGGGGAGGGGGTATGACCTTATGAAAATCTTGCCCCCCCAATCAGAATGCTGAAATGACGCCTATGGGATTCGCAATGTAATGTTGGCGCCGCATTATATTGGGAATTCTTTTAGTCTAAGGCATGGCATGTGTAGTTTTAAGAAATATTTTATTTTGCGCTTGCTGCTTCTGCTAGGTCTTGGTGTTGGATTTATTTACTCTAAGTGTTGTGTGTTGAAAAATATTATTTTGTACTAATCTTCACAGGTTGTCCCCAAGTTGAAATTTTTCTAAATTCGTATCTTGTAGGTACTCCTCCGTAAATTGGCAGTTAAAGTGTTAGGCTTTTTGAGACTTTACAGTCTCTGTAAAATAAAAATTTTTCGAGGTTTAGAACCTCAAGAATTATTTGTTACCAACAATAGCATGGCGCCTAACGAGCCCGGGGGTAGGCCCCTGGGGATCCACCCTTAGGCCTCTTTCGGTCAGGGGCGCTACTGGACCTCATCACTCTAGATGGGTGGTTGGCATCCTTTAGCACGAGGCGTCGGATCCTGACACTGACCGGTGTGCTAGGCAAAAGTCAGTACCTACGGGTTAAGACGGGATCCTCGGTCATGGTTAGCATGGCCTTTTCCAAATTATTGTAGCATGTTTCCCTTAAGGAAACTCAAAATTAAATAAATAATTTTTTATTTAATCACCTCCCCTTAAATGTTGAGATCCCCCCGATGCCTCTGGCCGCCGGCGGTCTTAGGCATCGGGGGGATTTCTTTTTTAATTCTTGAACGACCTTGACCCATATTCATGTGTGAATAAAATAAAATATTTTTGTTCCACATGTTATGTAGGTCAGTCATGACTTAGGCGGATTTTTGCCTGAGTTCTGGGACTGCTCAGGACTTAGAGCGAGATGCGGCTAAGTGTTGGCTGTCCAAACTGTGGTTCAACCAAATTTTATTTTATGTTCACACATGAGTAAGGGTAGCAGGTATCCAAGAGTTAAAGTCCTAAGGGTAGGTGAAGCCCCCCCCCCTCGGCGCCAGACGAGAAGTGAGCCCCCCCCCCGAATTTTTTTTTTAAATTTTTTGACCTTGACCAAAAATTTTTTGCTCCGGACGAAAACTGCCCCCCCCGAAATTTTTTTTGAAAAATTTTTTGACCTTGACCAAAAATTTTTTGCTCCGGACGAAAACTGCGCCCCCCCCCCCAAAAATTTTTTTTCGAAAATTTTTTGACCTTGACCAAAAATTTTTTGCTCCGGACGAAAACTGCACCCGGGGGGGGGGGAGGTGCCAAGCTAGTAGTGTGAAATTGTTACTTCCAGTACAAGTTAAAATAGTAGTGGTAAATTGTTACCACAAACACAAATTTGTGTCTTTAAACTTCTAATGTAACTTAACCCATTTAAATGTAGGTGCCAAGCCAGTAGTGTGAAATTGTTACTCCCAGTACAAGTTAAAATAGTAGTGGTAAATTGTTACCACAAACACAAATTTGTGTCTTCAAACTTCTAATTTAACTTAACCCATTTAAATGTAGGTGCCAAGCTAGTAGTGTGAAATTGTTACTCCCAGTACAAGTTAAAATAGTAGTGGTAAATTGTTACCACAAATTTGTGTATTCAAACTTCTAATTTAACTTTACCCATTTAAATGTAGGTGCCAAGCCAGTAGTGTGAAATTGTTACTCCCAGTACAAGTTAAAATAGTAGTGGTAAATTGTTACCACAAATTTGTGTATTCAAACTTCTAATTTAAATTAACCCATTTAAATGTAGGTGCCCAGCCAGTAGTGTGAAATTGTTACTCCCAGTACAAGTTAAAATAGTAGTGGTAAATTGTTACCACAAATTTGTGTCTTCAAACTTCTAATTTAACTTAACCCATTTAAATGTTGCTACTTAAAGGTAGCACCGTTTTGGTGCTACCTTTCATGTACTATTTTCTACATGTCCAATTTTGCTTTATGTTTTTTAAACAACACTTTTAATTACCGGTTTAATGTAAAACTATAAAATATGTTTATATATATGAATTATTAACAAAACCTTAGTTTTAACATTAAATGTTATTAGGAAACTTCTAATTGAGATAAGCCATTTAAATGTTGCTACTTTTAGGTAGCACCGTTTTGGTGCTACCTATGGTGTACTATTTCACATGTCCAATTTTTGCTTTAGGCTTTTAAACAACACTTTTAACTACTGCTACCAGTCTACCACTGAGGTACCTATGAAGCGAGTTTGGTTCATCTTTTTTTCTCTAGTTGCTAAGGTGTTTAGGAATTAAAGGTTAGAATTACTTTTAAGGTTAAAAAAAAGCACATGGTGCGAACAGAAAGTTCACTATTGTTTTAACATTAATGGTCATTAGAAAACTTCTAATTGAGCTTAACCCATTTAAATGTTGCTACTTTAAGGTAGCACCGTTTCGGTGCTACCTTTGGTGTACTATTTTTACATGTCACAAAATATATGGGCCTCTGCTTGACGCAGAGACAGGTACTTGGCCCCGTTTCTACCCATTATTAAGTGTACTGAGACTTTAGGTTTTAAACAACACTTTTAACTACTGGTTTAATGTAAAACTACGAAATATGTTTATATACATGAAATCTTAACAAAACCTTAGTTTTAATATTAAAGGTAATTTGGAAACTTCTAATTGAGCTTAAACCATTTAAATGTTGCGAATTAAAGGTAGCACCGTTTTGGTGCTACCTTTGGTGTACTATTTTTACATATCCAATTTTGCTTTAGGTTTTTAAACATCACTTTTAACTACCGGTTTAATGTAAAACTATGAAATATGTTTATATATATATGAATTCTTAACCAAACCTTAGTTTTAACATTAAACCGTATTTGGAAACTTCTAATTGCTCACTCAGAGACAAGTACTTGGCCCCGTTACTCTCCATCATTAAGTGTACTTAGGCTTTATGTTTTTAAACAAGACTTTTAACTACTGGTTTAATGTAAAACTACAAAATATGTTTATATACATGATAACTTAACAAAACCTTAGTTTTTAACATTAAAGGTAATTTGGAAACTTCCAATTGGGCTTAACCTATTTAAATGTTGCTTAACCTATTTAAATGTTGCTAATTAAAGGTAGCACCGTTTTGGTGCTACCTTTGGTGTACTATTTATTCCTTGTCAATTTTGCTTAAAGTTTTTAAACAACACTTTTAACTAAGTGTTTAATGTTAAAGTACGAAATATGTTTATATATGAGCCTCTGCTGACTTGGAGACAAGTACTTGGCCCCCGTTCCTGTCCATCATTAAGTGTACTGAGGCTTTACGTTTTTAAACAAGACTTTTAACTACTAGTTTAATGTAAAACTACAAAATATGTTTATATATACATGATAACTTAACAAAACCTTAGTTTTTACATTGAAGGTAATTTGGGAACTTTTAATTGAGCTTAAAACATTTAAATGTTGCTAATTAAAGGTAGCACCGTTTTGGTGCTACCTTTGGTGTACTATTTCTTCCTTGTCAAATTTTGCTTAAAGTTTTTAAACAACACTTTTAACTACGGGTTTAATGTTAAAGTACAAAACAACACTTTTAACTACAGGTTTAATGTTAAAGTACAAAATATGTTTACATATGAGCCTCTGCTGACTGAGAGACAAGTACTTGGCACCGTTCCTGTCCATCATTAAGTGTATTTAGGCTTTACGTTTTTAAACAAGACTTTTAACTACTGGTTTAATGTAAAACTATGAAATATGTTTATATATGAGCCTACGCCTGACGCAGAGACAGGTATTTGGTCTTGTTCCTGTCCCTAATTAAGTGTACTGAGGCTGTAGGTTTTTAAAAAACACTTTTAACTTCTGGTTTAATGTAAAAACTATGAAATATGTTTATATATAAATGATAACTTAACAAAACCTTAGTTTTAACATTAAAGGTAATTTGGAAACCTCCAATTGAGCTTAACCCATTTAAATGTTGCTACTTTTTAATGTAGCAACCGGTAGCACCGTTTTGATGCTATCTTTGGTGTACTATTTTTTTTTACATGTAAAATTTTGCTTTAGGTTTTTAAACAAAAATTTAAGTATTACGTTAAGGTCAAACTACCAAACATGTTTGTTATCTACATGAATTATTAACAAACTTTTAGTTTTAACTTTAATGATGATATAGGAATTTCTATTTATGTGTAAAGTTTAACATAATTAGTTTTGTATTTGATTTTATTATTGTTTGGAACACTTGTTATGTGTTGTAGTCAAGCAAGTCTTATTTTGGTATAAAAAATAATAATCTTTAGCACATGTATGTAAAGCTAATTTTTTAATTTCAATTTATTAAATGAAAATGAATGTGGTATTAATGTAAAATATATTAAAAATCAGTTTTAAAAAATCTACAGGAAATTGTCAACAAATTTAAAATGTATCATATTACTGTTAAATGTGCAGTATATCCCTTCATTTTGCATGCCCAGTTGCGCTTCATCATTTATGAAAGTGGTTTGTTGAGTGTTCCCTTATTATTGACATCCGTAAAAAAATTGTTTAAATTTAACATACAATTGTGTATGCGCAGTAGTACTTGTCTACTGCGCATGCGCAGAAGGTTTCCACCACTCTTTGTCGGGTATATAAGCAGGTGGGTTAACCATGCATTTCATTGTTTGGCGAATTTTTGCCAAGTGAACATCTTATTGACAACTTCGGTTATTCCGGATATTTAAAAGGTGTATGCTATTTTTCTTACATTTGACTTCAATATGTCTGAACTGCAGTGTTACATGTTTGATAGTAAACCTGTAGCTGTATTATTTGATCGTGAAAACAATCCATGGTTTAAGGCTAATGATGTATCAGAAATTCTAGAATATAAAAGACCGCGAAAAGCAATAAATGATCTAGTTAAGGAAAAATATAAAAAGTTATGTAAAGATATTGATGGAAACAGTTTAGTGCTACCCTCTAACTTTCAAAAAAGTACCGTATTCATCAATGAACCAGGTTTATATTCCTTAATTTTATCGTCCAAGATGAAATTAGCTAAGCGCTTTCAAGATTGGGTGTTTGAAGAAATACTACCATCAATTCGCAAGTATGGAGAGTATAAACTAAAAAGAGAAAACCTTAAGTTGACTCACTCCTTACGTAAAGCGTTGTCAAATAATCAAAAACTAATTGAAACGTTAATTGATCAAATACCTAAAGTTGCTGTTATACCTGATGATATGGATTTAAAACATATCTTTTGTGTATTGGAAAAGGACACATACTATGAAAAGTATGGAGTAATGGAGTACAAGTGCATTCGTACAGAGAGGAGACGATATAAAAGAGCACTGAAAAGAGCAAAGGAAGATGGTTTTGTACCAAGTTTTACAAGATATCCTGTACCAAACAGTATAAATATCTTTAATAAAGCTAAGGAGGTTATGAATACTTATGGTATGCATTACGAATGTTCTTTGAATAACATACTGACCCCCCATAATTTTGTAAATATTGTAAAAATTATTCTTAATGAATAAACTGTATGAATGTATGTATGAATGTGGGACTTATTAGATTGAGAAGTTAAGGTATTAACTTTAGCTACTTATTTGAAAAGTCTGGTGTGAATGAAGGTCACTGGCGCGGTTGACTAAAAGACCCGTAAACCGTGTGTGTGTGTGTGTGTGAATGTGTGTGAATGTGTGTGAATGTGTGTGTGTGTGTGTGTGTGTGTGTGTGTGTGTGTGTGTGTGTGAATGTGTGTGTGAATGTGTGGAAAACGACGTACACCCACCTCCTCGCGGTGTTTTCTGGGTAACGCTAAGAGGTGTACAACAAATGTCTTGTAAACCACATGAATTAATCTATTTTTTTTTTTTTAATATACATTCATAGGTATATACAATAATAACATTTATTTAAATTAAACAAATTTAAAAGCATTTTAAATGCATACAATTTATAATTGTTGTCACAAAAACACCTCGTGCTTTACTAATAATAGATGAAAACGATATAATGTATGTATAAAATATGAGTTTTTTAATTAATGGAGCTAGAAAAAATAAAGATAGCATTAAATTAGTGTTACCATAAAATTTGTTTATAGAACAATAAGTTTTTCTTCATAATTATAGGTTAATATTTAAAAAAATGTCGAACCTGATTCCCTTATACAAATAATGAATAACAATCGCAATAAACACTTATCTTTAAGATACAAATGTGGTTAGCACTGAATCAGTGGTACCTTTAAATAATGTGAAAAGCCTTATATTTGGAAAAAAAATTATACATTTGCCTAAATAATACAATTTACATGTTTTCCTTCAAACTAACTTTTTAACACACCGATTTTGAACCATAAAAATGTTTTATATACTGGTTTTAAGATCTATATTTAGGTAGCACTAAATTAGAGCTACCATTAAGTTAATAAAATAGCTACATACATTTATAATTATATTTTATTATTTAATTATTAAATATATTTAATTTATTCAATATTTATTTCACTGACTCTTTACAGCACAAATAAGTATAAAAACACAAAATCTGAAACAAGTCAGTCATTTTAATTTTAATGTAAAATAATAAAAGCTCAAAACTTAATACTTTTTTTTCAAAATTAAACAAAAGTAGCAACAAAATATCGGTGTTATCTTGAAATATTTATAGAAATTATAATATAGTATGGTTTTATTAATTTAAACTAAATTGAATTCATCCTTATTCTACACATAACGGTAAAACCATTCATTCTGAACCTTAATGCTTAGAACTCTGACATGTTGTTTTTCGAACTCTGACAGTAGACGTGGCCCAGAGATTGGACAGGAAACGGAAGCCACTTCCGGTTTGGCGGGAAAGGAAAGCAGGGGTGCCAACCCCCATGGGTTAGAATTTCCCTGTGAATTCCCTGCAGTGTTACCAACTCATACCATTCACTATAAAGTATACACTATAAACCATATACTATAAAGTATATACAATAGCGTAACAAAACACCTGGATCGCTGAGGATCAAGACCATCTGGATTGTTAGGGAACAAGACCATCTTAATTGTTAGGGTTATTATTATACTATATAAAGTGTATACTATATAAAATGATGTACAATACTATATAAAGTGCATATCATAGTATATAAAGTGTATATCATACTATATAAAGTGTAAAATATGAAAATTTCGGCTTAAAAAACCTAAAAATTGCAAATATCTCGAAAACGGTGCGTCCTAGGGGTCCGGGGACCTCAAAAAACCACCTTCTACGAAGTAGAGGTGCCCCCGGGGGGTAGGTACCCTAAAATAACAAAATTAACCAAAATGTTGCGGGTTGCATCCAAAAAATGAAGGGGCAATGAAGGGGCAAAACTTTGAAAAATCATATCTTAGGAATGGCTCCATGTATCAACTTCATACTTGGTATGTGTGTACACTTGGTTGGTATTAAAAAATGCATGGCAGGAAGTATCCAAAAAATGAAGGCGCAAAAAAGTTTTATTTTTTATCTCGAGAATGGGACTACAGATTTTCTTCAAACTTGGTATATGTATACTTGTAGTGTAAACATGTAATAAAATGCTAAGCATCACTTCCCAGACTCAAGGTCATACCTGTGAAAAATAAAAAAAACTTACAACTATTAATTTTTTATTCCCTTTTGGTGTAGGACTCTTACTAAGTATTTGTTAAGACTAAGAAGAGTGTAGTGGTCAAGGTCAGACCCATTCACAAATAAAAAAAATCATAAATGTGAAGTTTGTGATATTTATCTTTATGATACCAGTGACTAACTAGCAAAACCTACAGACATGGGCCCGCCGGAGTAGGGCTCTACCTTTGAGCCTCTAGGTACTTGTGATTATTAGATACTAGTAAATAAATAACTACACGCAGTTTACTAAATAAGAAAACAATACAAACTAATAGACAGAGGCCGACAGGCTTGTTGGTGTAGGGGTCTACCTTCTCAGTAGCAGATCAATACTTAGGAGGTGAAGGCAGTATAGTGTTATGGTATTATCTTAAAGAAAAATCCTTATGTTTCTAAGACAGAGGGTGAGCAGTCTTTATAAGTTAGTATATACTAGTACAATTTTATTGAAGGGGAATACATAGCTGTTTATAATGTAACTCAGCCCTATCCTTGGGTCTTTCTTAGAGAGGGAAAATACAACAGTGTATTCAATAATTCTAAGTCATGGCTCTGTAGTCTTTAGAAGGCAGCAGATACTAGTACATAGTTCTGAAGGTACAGGCTAGCAGTGTATAATGCAAGTCAACTTATGTACTGCAGTGTACAGTATACAATACCATGTGTTATTTCTGAGTCTTTGGGACCAGAAGCGATCTTAAAAATAAATTATTAAATATACAGAAGACACCGCTACAATAGTGTACATGCTAGAAAAATACTGTAAACTCCAAGGGTAACGAAAAGTTACCCTTACATCTATTCGTATTAACACATGTAGTACACAAACTCTGATAATCCTTATTCATTAGAGGTGCACATCTTAAATCCCTAGAAGTGGGTGGAAAGCTATGCGTTGGCCGTTGCCATGCTGTCTACTAAGTAGAAGAGTGGAGGTAAGTACAGCTAGGTTAGTGATACTGTAAGACTGGTGGAATATTGTTTTTTATGTTAACCTAACCTTAAAAAACGCTGAGGTGTTAGCCTAGCTATCTCAGTGGATACAGATAAATTTAAAATATTATAGGTCTGTGTAAAACAACTCAAGGGGTTTGGTGGTACAAATGACCGAAAGCTTTACAATTTCACTGTCATGTGAGAAAATTACCGCTGAAAATTATCTCAAGGGGACTTAGCAATATAGATAACTGAAGGCATTACTACTTTACAGTCAAGTTAAATAAATTACCGCTGAAAACCTATCATTGGAGTATTAGTTATAAGTAGAGTTTAAAATCTTGCTGTGAGGAAACTAACACTGAAAACTATTTCAAGGGACTATATATGGTTAACTCTAAAAAGTTATGTAAAATGTGTGTCTAGCTTACCTATGGGCTGGGTTTCATCTCGATGTATATGGGGTCCGAAGGTATCCGCGGAAGTGGCTGTGTTTGGATTGGGGGTGAGTGTTGAGGTGGTGTTAGTGAGTGTTGAGGTGGTGTTTGAAATGATGTTAGAGTTTGATTGGAAGGGAGATAGTGGGATGATTGTGGTGGCTGAGCAGTGTATTCTATAACACAACATGTCACTTTGAAACTATAACAACAAGAGTTCATTGTGGACTGAGACTGACTACCGCAAAGGACATCCTGTCAAGATATGACCCAGTAATTGTTCCCCTCCACTTCCTCTGAGGGACTGAGGTGAGCCGGTCAGTGTTTACCGCAACAGAAAAATACCGCGTTGTAATTGGTCGGAATATGGAAGGGTGCCATTGGTAGAAAATAGGCGTGCAGCGCTCTGATTGGTTGGGGTTATCTACCTCCGCTGACCGCTGCCTGTCCTCGCTCTCTTTGCGTCAGGCTCTCGTAGCGAATGGACCTATCTAGCTCCCGTGTGTTGTGTACTTGTTCACTGCGTTGCTTAGCTCCGGTCTTATGTTGTGATACCTATTTGTGGTTAGTATTATTTTGACTTGCGTTGTTGTATTTTAAATGATATTTTGACTCAAGTAGTAATTTTTTATTTTATAACTAGCTTTACAGTTGTGATGTCTTAGTCTGATTTCAGTTGTCATACTGTTTGGACGTGGGTAACATAACCTCACTTTTTTGTCTTATTCTTTGACTTTAAATAAATTTTGAGTATGGAATCGTCCTCTAAAATGGGTTCACCAAAAATCACTGAACCTATTAAAGTTCTAAGTGAGGATCAAACTTATGTAAAGAAATTCAGATTGTATGGGCTTAGAACAATTTTCAAATTTTCTAACCCCCCTCCCGAAATAAATGAAATTGATTGGCTAAGGCAAGGTTTTGCTCAGATTGTAAATGAAGTAAAAAACCAATCCCATGAAAACGATATACTTGGTTTCACTATGCAGAGTCTAAATTTAAAATCTAAAGAGCCGGGGTACGTAGCTTTTCGGCCCTTCAACCAAGTAAACGAAGATGTTTTGTGGGAAATTTTTGGTGGAATTATTCAAAGTAATTCGGAATCGATCAAGTCCACAGACACTTTTAAAGTAGAATGTACTCGAATTAATCTCCCTGTAGGGTCTGGGGCACTCCGGAGACCCGGTTTATACAATACTTTTGAAGAAGAATGTAAAGCTAGGAATGGGATTGTTGTTATTAATAATAAAGACAATCTGTGTCTGCCTAGGGCGATAGTAGTTGCGATGGCTAAGGTTACCGGTGACTCAGATTACAATTTAATTAAAAAAGATCGTAGAGGAAGACAGACAGTGAGGGCTCAGGAGCTTATGCGTAGAGCGCATGTTGAGATATCTAACAGTGTAGCCGGTATCCCCGAACTTGAGAAATTCCAAGATCATTTAACAAACTTCAAAATCACTGTCTACAACTACGACTGTAAAGGCCGTGAAGTCTACTTTGAGGGGCGAGTTGAAAACCCAAAATTCAAAATTAACTTGCTTTTCCACAACGGCCATTACAATGTAATTAATTCACTAACTGCTGCTTTTGCATGTAAATATTTCTGCGAAGCGTGCCATGTTCCCTATGACCATAAAGGGCGTCATCGTTGTTCTAATATCTGTCCTACTTGCCAGACTATCTCGCCTCCATGTAAGTTAGAGGAAAAAGGAATTGACTGCCCAGAATGTAACATGACTTATAAAAATGAGGCCTGTTTTAAAGCTCACAAAATTGACAGATGTAAGTCAGTAAAGAAATGTCTTGATTGCGGTAAACTAGTAATGATCAATGAAAGGTCCAAGCCCCATCAGTGCGGGGAGGTGTATTGTAAAGTATGCGAAGAGTTTATGGACCCTAACCATAAATGTTATATGAAACCTAATGATAGCCAACCGAAGGGGAAAAACTACTTATTTATTTTCTTTGATTTCGAAACTAGGCAAGATGAAAACCTCCCTTCTGACCCAGAGAAAAAAGTACATAAAGTTAACTTATGCGTAAGCCAACAGTATTGTGGCCAGTGTTTGGGATCAGGCTTTTGTATGGCATGCAAAAACCGTGAAAAGATTTTTCAAGAAGACCCAGTAAAACAGTTTATGGAATATGTCATGCAAGTTAGGAAAAAGTTTAAAGATGTTTGTGTGATTGCACACAATGGACAGGGGTTTGATTTCCAATTCATTTTAAAGTATACTCTGGAAGAGACTAAATTTACTCCTGAACTTGTAATGAGAGGATCCAAGATTATTTTAATGGAAATGGATAACGTTAGATTTGTTGATTCCTTAAGCTACTTTCCCATGCCTCTAGCTGCACTCCCCAAAGCGTTTGACTTGCCCCCAGAGAAAAAGAAGGGCTATTTTCCGCATCTATTCAACACCCTCGAGAACCAAAATTATGCAGGCCCGATGCCCGCGAAAGAGTTTTATTGCCCGGAGAGTATGTTTGAGAAATCCCACGATGAATTTGAAAAATGGTATAATGAACAGGTGAACAGCGGCTATGTATTTGACTTTCAAAAAGAGATTTTGGAGTATTGCATTTCGGATGTAGAGATTTTAGCCCAAGCCTGTATTAAATTCAGAGCCTTATTTCTTAAAGAATGTAATGTTGATCCGTTTCTTGAGGCTGTAACCATTGCCAGCGCATGTAATTTGGCTTTCCGCCGCAAATTTCTAAAACCTAATACAATCGGCTTGATTCCGAAAGGTGGGTACCGATTAACAGACAATCAGTCAGCTATTGCTCTACAGTGGCTATCTTGGGAAGAGGAGAAGCGTGGTATTAGGATTGAGCATGCAGGCCGGGGTAAAGAAGTTAAAATTAATGAAGCGAAAGTAGATGGTTTTGATGGGGAGAATATTTATGAATTTCACGGGTGTTACTGGCACGGATGCCCTAAATGCTTTCCTCGCAACCGAGAGGTCCCTCTGAAGGAGGATCCCTCGGATTCACTTCACTTGCGCTATCAGAGGACTTTAAAGAAAATTGAGAAACTTGGAAGTAATGTTATTGAAATGTGGGAGTGCGAGTTTAGACAAATTAAAAGAGATGAAAACCTTAAACATCTGGACAGTCTTCCGATATTGAATAGTCTTCCCCTTGACCCGAGAGATTCATTTTTTGGAGGTAGGACCGGTAATGCGAAAGCTTATCATAAATGCTCGGAGGGAGAAACTATTCAGTACGTAGATGTTTGTTCTCTTTATCCGTATGTAAATAAATACTGTAACTACCCCGTAGGTCACCCTGAAATTTATGTAGGGGATAGGGAATGCAGAGAGCGGGGACTTGACGTAGAAGGATTGCTCAAATGTAAAATTTTGCCACCTAGGGACCTATACCACCCCGTGCTCCCGGTAAAAATGAACAGCAAACTAATGTTTATTTTATGCAGAACATGCGGAGAGACTTTAAATCAGGGGGAATGTTTTCACGAACGCGACGAGAGGGCGTTGGTAGGGACTTGGACAATGCAAGAGATTAGAAAGGCAGTAGAGAAGGGTTATGTGATTCTAGACATGTATGAGCTCTGGGAATACCAAGTGGCGACTTATGAAACCGGTGGTCTGTTTACTGATTTTATAAATAAATTTTTGAAAATGAAACAGGAGGCGTCAGGGTTTCCTAGTTGGTGTATGACTGAGGAAGATAAAGACAAGTATATTTTGGATTACTATAAACATGAGGGGGTAAAATTGGAGAAAAACAAGATTGCTAAGAATGGGGGTTTAAGGTCTTTGGCGAAATTAATGTTAAATTCATTCTGGGGAAAATTCGGGCAGAGGGAGAACCAAACCAAAGCTTCAATCGTTAGAGACCCAAAAGATCTCTTCCAAATGTCATCAAGTCCTGAAATAAAGATAAACATGATGCAGGTTATTAATGAAGAAGTATTAGTTGTTAGCTGGGAGTACATTAATGAGGTGGGAGAAGCGTTGAGAAATGTGAATGTTGTGATTGCGGCCTACACTACCGCCCATGCCCGACTCAAATTGTATGAACACCTTGAAAAGTTGGGAGGTCAAGTCCTATATTATGATACAGACTCGGTAATATATTACTTGAGGGGTAATTTGTATAAAGTGCCTACAGGGGACTACCTCGGGGAAATGACAGACGAGTTAGTAGAGTACGGGCCCGGGTCCTACATAGTAGAGTTTGTATCTGGAGGGCCGAAAACCTACGCATACCTTGTCTGGTCAACCAATAAACAGAAACTAATTCCCGTATGTAAAGTAAAAGGCCTAACATTGAACCTCAAGACATCTAAATTGGTTAACTTTGAAACATTGAAAGAGATGGTACTCGGTGAATCCGCTCAAGTATTACAAGTCGAAGAGAATAGAATCAGACGTACTAAAGATAAAAATATTGTAACAGTCACTGAAACCAAACAGTTTAAGATTACAGGCCCAAAAAGAAAACTAGATGATAACTATAATACCCTCCCGTATGGATTCAGTAAAATTAAAAGAATTGCTTGAGTATCAACGGATCTACACCGTGGTCACCTAATAGACGGTGTTTTCATCTTATTACCATCATTTGCTCTCTAACTACCGTACTGGTTGGACGTGCTCTAGAGTTGCTCTTCCAACTATGGCGGTTTTCCTTAAATTTTTGTCTAAAAGAAAACTAAATGAAAATACGAAATTTTGCATTACATCCTTTGAATATGAGTTTTCTCTTACAGGCCCAATAGAGACATGTGAATGGCCTTTATCGTTTTCAAAGTACATAGTAGATACAATTTCAGATGGATGTTCTTCAAATACTCATGTTGGAATAACAATAACCCATGCTAATGGTTCAGGCAATATCCCGTTTATGCCTTTACATAATCTAACTCCACCGGTTTTTGATGATCACTTTGAAAAAATATTTTGTGATGTTGAAAAACTATCTGGTACATTGAATGTGGAAGTATCACTTATCACAATTCCAAGATGCTACATTCGATAGGTGTTTACAGACTTGTGACATACTGATTGCCGACATCTGTTGTAATTGATACTGAAAGTTACTGCATTCTTAACTATAATTTAATATGGCTTTGTACCTCACTTCATGAGGTATGCATTGTGAAAAAACCAAGGAGGTCAAGCAGAGTAAACATTATAACTCTGATTTTATCTTGATCCCTTATAAAAATACTAAAAATAAACAAAAAAAATGTGTGAATGTGTGTGTGTGTGTGTGTGTGTGTGTGTGTGTCCGTGGAGAGGTCACCTGTCAAGGCTGGGTTAGCCCCTGGTAAGTCCTGACAGATGAGTGGGTTGGCCTAAAAACCGTAAAACATTGTGTTCCCCACGACCGCCATGGACTAAGGGCTTAGTAGATTGAGATGCCCAGACCCGATTAGGGTTTGTGTTTCGCCTTCGAAAAGCCCGGTGTGAATGAAGGTCCCTGGCGCGGCTGAGGAAAAGGCCCGTAAACCTGTATGAATGGTATAAAAATGTTTTAAAAAAATAAATAACGGGGGAGGCAACTAATTTGGAAGGCCTCCACGGACCATGGCGGTGGTGGAGCCATGGTTTCTTAAATTCTCAAAGGGAGAGGACATTAATCTGTGCAGAGTATAAGCCAGCTATATTCTGGATGACTCTTGCATAGAATAATGTTTAACCTGGGTGTATAAAGCTCTCGGTGGTAAGAAATACCTCAGAGTTGTGTTCTCTCAAGGTATATTACTGCTGAGGGTGCTATACACGGGCGGTCTCAAACCCCGCTCTATTACCTTACAGTACATTTAATACTTAAATTGTACAGCGAGTGGATATTTGATTTACTTTACCCACTCCTTACAATATATATGTTAATTTTATGATTAAATAAAAAAGCAATTGATGTTTTTAGAGGTAGAGATGCTGCAAATATATTGTATAAATCAATTAGGAACCATGTTAGAGAAAAATTTCGTAAAATATCCGTGGGGTAGGCCTACTGGGGAGGTGCCCACGTTAAAGATACACCAACGCGCCTACAACTGTACGGCCAGGTATTTATGCCTACCGTGGTGTGGAAAACAGTTGAAAACAAAGGGGGTAACGAAACGTTACCCCCTTCAAACCGCAAAGATAATAAGTATTATATGTCTACCTATTTTGATAAAAAAACTACACTGGCCCATTTTCTTTCTGCACTTGACTTACAGTGAATTTTATGATTCAATAAAAAGTAATCCGTGTTTAGAGGTAAATATGCTGTCAATATACTGTACGAAGCAATTAGAAACCATGTGGATGGCAATATTGAATGTAAAATTATAAATGTTTTTAGGGGAGGCGATCTGCCTCTACTGACATACATTGAAAACATAACATATACATTAATGAATCCAAAGCAATGATTAGAAGTTTAAATTCTTCAATTATAACACAGGGTAAACCTTGAAATATTAAGTCTGGTTTTACATGTGAAATCCGTGGGGTAGGCCTACCGGGGAGGTGCCCACGTTAAAGATACACCAACGCGCCTACAACTGTACGGCCTGGCATACATGCCTACCGTGGTGTGGAAAACAGTTGAAAACAAAGGGGGTAACGAAACGTTACCCCCTTCAAACCGCAAATATAATAAGTAATATATGCATATTTAACAGATGCAGCGTTTTTTACATTAAATTTTTACTATAAATTAATTTTTTCATTTCTTTCAAAGATGCTGGCAGACTCCTTTACTATTTAATATTTATAAATGTACATTAAAATCACTTTTATTTGAAAAAAGCGACATTCACCCCAATCACTACAATAATTGGAGCAACAACCATGAGCCCTGTTCTCTCTGTACTTGACTTACACTTAGAACAGGCGTCTGCTAGCTGTAATTCCTAACCTCAAAGATGTCAGTAATACATTCCTATGTATTGGATAACACCCCTGTATCCGTATTGTTCGATTCTGAGAACAATCCATAGTTTAAAGCAAAAGATATATGTGAGATACTAGAGTATGAAAATTCAAATAAAGCAATCAGAGACCATGTCAGAGAAAAGTATCGTAAAACATTTGAAAGAAAGGGGGTAACGAAAAGTTACCCCCTTTGAACTTTCAAAAACATACTGTATTTATCAGTGAACCAGGTTTGTATGGATTAATTATGAGATCTAAGATGAAAGTAACTGAAAGATTCCAGGATTGGGTGTTTGGAGAAGTCTTATCATCTATTTGTAAATATAGGGTATATGTTCAAATGTGCATATATATGGTAAATATGTTCAGAATAAATTTTTTAACAGACACAGTTCTTGAATATAGCATTGGGAAACAACAGAAAGCTAATTAAAATGTTGACTGATTAAACTTCTAAAGTTTGCAGTTATGACAGAAGATGTGGGTTTTAAACTTGTATTCTGTACCTGGAGAAGGATGCGTACTATAAACATTATGGTTTAACAGAATATAAATGTATCAGAGATGAAAAAGTCACCATAAAAACAACACTAAGAGGACAAAAGGAGATGGTATGTGCCTTTTGAGGTATCATCGAGTACCTAATGATGTAAATATTTTATTAATGAACCAGATTTATATGAATTTGTTATCAAACTAAAGTGATACGTTTCCTTGAGTTCATATAGAGGTGGAAACAGATACGCCTTTCTCAACATCTTATATTGTAGAATTGCCTATATTTCATGCGAATTCTGCTATTTGAAAATATTATGCCATGGCTGTGAATTGTTTTAAGCAGATCCTCTGACTCATGAGTTGTATGTTTTCATTGACTATTTCGCTATTGTGACCGTAAAATTTCAATTTGTACAGTAACCTGTATCATTGATGCCTAGCCTTTTGAGTTTTTGCGGCCAATTCCTTGTCGTGACTGTAAATTTGTAAAGTCTACGGTCATCTGTATATCCAATACCCCTACAATAGGTTTTCAGCGGTAGTGTCCTTACATGACTGTAACATCATAAAGTCTACGGTCATTTGTACCTCCAGTCCCCTTGATTTAGTTTTCAGCGGTATTTTCCTTAAATAACAGTAATGGTTCACAGTATGTAGTCATTTGTATAACTAATACCCCTATGTTTCTTTTTCAGCGGTAATTTCTTTTCTTGACTGTAATATTTTAAAGTCTACGGTCATATGTAACACCAATCCCCTTAAGCTTGGCTTTCATCTGTCTTACCTTCCCTTAACCAGACTCTTGTAAGTTGTAAGTCATCTATAATACTAAGCCCTTGATTTAATTTCCAGTTGTAATTTATTTACCCTGACCAACATCTTACAGTGATCTGTACCACTATGCCGCTTAAGTTTCTTAGACAGTCCTCACCTTACATTGATTGTAATATTTTAATTTCTAAGGCCATGTGTATCACTTACCCTCTATGTTTTGATTTTCATTGAACGATTCCATGCATTGACTGTAACATTGTAAGGTCTACGGTCATCATCTGTATCCATTGAGCCTCTTAAGTATGATTTGCAGTGAGATGTAGCTAGGAATGTCTTTGCTGACAACAAAAATTTTATTTGTTACGAGGGCTATTTCTCAATTGGATCGTATTTTTCATTTTTACAGTAAAAACTCGACTAAAAAAGTAAGTCAATTGAGTTTTGTTGAAGATGCTTATAACTTTAGAAGAAATTTGTATTTTTGAACAAAATAATTTACACAGAGATCGTTATTAGGTTAAAATAAGTTGCTTTAGGTTAAGTAATTTACAGTGAGATCGATATTAGGTTTAAATAAGTTGCTTTAGGTTAGGTAATTTACAGTGAGATCGTTATTAGGTTAAAATAAGTTGCTTTAGGTTAGGTTAGATTATAATTTGATTAACATGGAATAAAAATAAAAATATAAAGTGTCCATGTTAATCAAATTATAATCTAACCTAACCTAAAGCAACTTATTTTAACCTAATAACGATCTCACTGTAAATTACCTAACCTAAAGCAACTTATTTAAACCTAATATCGATCTCACTGTAAATTACTTAACCTAAAGCAACTTATTTTAACCTAATAACGATCTCTGTGTAAATTATTTTGTTCAAAAATACAAATTTCTTCTAAAGTTATAAGCATCTTCAACAAAACTCAATTGACTTACTTTTTTAGTCGAGTTTTTACTGTAAAAATGAAAAATACGATCCAATTGAGAAATAGCCCTCGTAACAAATAAAATTTTTGTTGTCAGCAAAGACATTCCTAGCTACATCTCACTGCAAATCATACTTAAGAGGCTCAATGGATACAGATGATGACCGTAGACCTTACAATGTTACAGTCAATGCATGGAATCGTTCAATGAAAATCAAAACATAGAGGGTAAGTGATACACATGGCCTTAGAAATTAAAATATTACAATCAATGTAAGGTGAGGACTGTCTAAGAAACTTAAGCGGCATAGTGGTACAGATCACTGTAAGATGTTGGTCAGGGTAAATAAATTACAACTGGAAATTAAATCAAGGGCTTAGTATTATAGATGACTTACAACTTACAAGAATAGATGACTTACAACTTACAAGAGTCTGGTTAAGGGAAGGTAAGACAGATGAAAGCCAAGCTTAAGGGGATTGGTGTTACATATGACCGTAGACTTTAAAATATTACAGTCAAGAAAAGAAATTACCGCTGAAAAAGAAACATAGGGGTATTAGTTATACAAATGACTACATACTGTGAACCATTACTGTTATTTAAGGAAAATACCGCTGAAAACTAAATCAAGGGGACTGGAGGTACAAATGACCGTAGACTTTATGATGTTACAGTCATGTAAGGACACTACCGCTGAAAACCTATTGTAGGGGTATTGGATATACAGATGACCGTAGACTTTACAAATTTACAGTCACGACAAGGAATTGGCCGCAAAAACTCAAAAGGCTAGGCATCAATGATACAGGTTACTGTACAAATTGAAATTTTACGGTCACAATAGCGAAATAGTCAATGAAAACATACAACTCATGAGTCAGAGGATCTGCTTAAAACAATTCACAGCCATGGCATAATATTTTCAAATAGCAGAATTCGCATGAAATATAGGCAATTCTACAATATAAGATGTTGAGAAAGGCGTATCTGTTTCCACCTCTATATGAACTCAAGGAAACGTATCACTTTAGTTTGATAACAAATTCATATAAATCTGGTTCATTAATAAAATATTTACATCATTAGGTACTCGATGATACCTCAAAAGGCACATACCATCTCCTTTTGTCCTCTTAGTGTTGTTTTTATGGTGACTTTTTCATCTCTGATACATTTATATTCTGTTAAACCATAATGTTTATAGTACGCATCCTTCTCCAGGTACAGAATACAAGTTTAAAACCCACATCTTCTGTCATAACTGCAAACTTTAGAAGTTTAATCAGTCAACATTTTAATTAGCTTTCTGTTGTTTCCCAATGCTATATTCAAGAACTGTGTCTGTTAAAAAATTTATTCTGAACATATTTACCATATATATGCACATTTGAACATATACCCTATATTTACAAATAGATGATAAGACTTCTCCAAACACCCAATCCTGGAATCTTTCAGTTACTTTCATCTTAGATCTCATAATTAATCCATACAAACCTGGTTCACTGATAAATACAGTATGTTTTTGAAAGTTCAAAGGGGGTAACTTTTCGTTACCCCCTTTCTTTCAAATGTTTTACGATACTTTTCTCTGACATGGTCTCTGATTGCTTTATTTGAATTTTCATACTCTAGTATCTCACATATATCTTTTGCTTTAAACTATGGATTGTTCTCAGAATCGAACAATACGGATACAGGGGTGTTATCCAATACATAGGAATGTATTACTGACATCTTTGAGGTTAGGAATTACAGCTAGCAGACGCCTGTTCTAAGTGTAAGTCAAGTACAGAGAGAACAGGGCTCATGGTTGTTGCTCCAATTATTGTAGTGATTGGGGTGAATGTCGCTTTTTTTCAAATAAAAGTGATTTTAATGTACATTTATAAATATTAAATAGTAAAGGAGTCTGCCAGCATCTTTGAAAGAAATGAAAAAATTAATTTATAGTAAAAATTTAATGTAAAAAACGCTGCATCTGTTAAATATGCATATATTACTTATTATATTTGCGGTTTGAAGGGGGTAACGTTTCGTTACCCCCTTTGTTTTCAACTGTTTTCCACACCACGGTAGGCATGTATGCCAGGCCGTACAGTTGTAGGCGCGTTGGTGTATCTTTAACGTGGGCACCTCCCCGGTAGGCCTACCCCACGGATTTCACATGTAAAACCAGACTTAATATTTCAAGGTTTACCCTGTGTTATAATTGAAGAATTTAAACTTCTAATCATTGCTTTGGATTCATTAATGTATATGTTATGTTTTCAATGTATGTCAGTAGAGGCAGATCGCCTCCCCTAAAAACATTTATAATTTTACATTCAATATTGCCATCCACATGGTTTCTAATTGCTTCGTACAGTATATTGACAGCATATTTACCTCTAAACACGGATTACTTTTTATTGAATCATAAAATTCACTGTAAGTCAAGTGCAGAAAGAAAATGGGCCAGTGTAGTTTTTTTATCAAAATAGGTAGACATATAATACTTATTATATTTGCGGTTTGAAGGGGGTAACGTTTCGTTACCCCCTTTGTTTTCAACTGTTTTCCACACCACGGTAGGCATAAATACCTGGCCGTACAGTTGTAGGCGCGTTGGTGTATCTTTAACGTGGGCACCTTCCCCGGTAGGCCTACCCCACGGATATTTTACGATATTTTTTCTCTAACATGGTTTCTGATTGCTTTTTACAACATATTTGCAGCATCTCTACCTCTAAAACATCGATTGCTGTTTTATTTAATCCTAAAATTAACATATATATTGTAAGGAGTGGGGTAAAGTGAATCAAATATCCACTCGCTGTACAATTTAAGTATTAAATGTACTGTAAGGTAATAGAGCGGGGTTTGAGACCGCCCGTGTATAGCACCCTCAGCAGCAATATACCTTGAGAGAACACAACTCTGAGGTATTTCTACCACCGAGAGCTTTATACACCCAGGTTAAACATTATTCTATGCAAGAGTCATCCAGAACATAACTGGCTTACACTCTGCACAGACTAATGTATTTTTAGAATTTAAAAAACCATGGCTCCACCACCGCCATGGTCCGTGGAGGCCTTCCAATTAGTTGCCTCCCCCGTTATTTCTTTTTTTTTTACATTTTTATACCATTCATACAGGTTTACGGGCCTTTTCCTCAGCCGCGCCAGGGACCTTCATTCACACCGGGCTTTTCGAAGGCGAAATCCAAACCCTCCTCGGGTCAGGGCATCTCAATCTACTAAGCCCTTAGTCCGTGGTGTCGTGGGGAACACAATGTTTTACTGTTTTTAGGCAAACCCACTCATCTGTCAGGACTTACCAGGGTTAACCCAGCCTTGACAGGTGACCTCTCCACGGACACACACACACACACACACACACACACACACACACACACACACACACACACACACACATTTTTTGTTTATTTTTAGTATTTTTATAAGAGGTCAAGATAAAATCAGAGTTATAATGTTTTACTCTGCTTGACCTCCTTGGTTTTTTCACAATGCATACCTCATGAAGTGAGGTACAAAGCCTTATTAAATTATAGTTAAGAATGCAGTAACTTTCAGTATCAATTACAACAGATGTCGGCAATCAGTATGTCACAAGACTGTAAACACCTATCGAATGTAGCATCTTGGAATTGTGATAAGTGATACTTCCACATTCAATGTACCAGATAGTTTTTCAACATCACAAAATATTTTTTCAAAGTGATCATCAAAAACCGGTGGAGTTAGATTATGTAAAGGCATAAACGGAATATTGCCTGAACCGTTAGCATGGGTTATTGTTATTCCAACATGAGTATTTGAAGAACATCCATCTGAAATTGTATCTACTATGTACTTTGAAAACGATAAAGGCCATTCACATGTCTCTATTGGGCCTGTAAGAGAAAACTCATATTCAAAGGATGTAATGCAAAATTTCGTATTTTCATTTAGTTTCTTTTAGACAAAAATTTGAGGAAAACCGCCATAGTTAAAAAGAGCAACTCTAGAGCACGTCCAACCAGTACGGTAGTTGGAGAGCAAATGATGGTAATAAGATGAAAACACCGTCTATTAGGTGACCATGATATAGAGCTAACAACACTTAAGCAATTCTTTTAATTTTACTGAATCCATAACGGGAGGGTATTATAGTTATCATCCAATTTCCGTTTTGGGCCTGTAATCTTAAACTGTTTTGTTTCAGTAACTGTTACAATATTTTTATCTTTTGTACGTCTGATTCTATTCTCTTCAACTTCCAACACCTGTGCGGATTCACTCAGTACCATTTCTTTTAATTTTTCAAAGTTTACCAATTTAGAAGTCTTGAGATTCAGTGTTAAACCTTTACTTTACATACGGGGATCAATCTCTGCTTATTGGTTGACCAGACAAGGTATGCGTAGGTTTTCGGTCCTCCAGATACAAACTCTACTATGTATGACCCGGGTCCATACTCTACAACTCATCGGTCATTTCCCCAAGGTAGTCCCCTGTAGGCACTTTATACAAATTACCTCTCAAGTAATATATTACCGAGTCTGTATCGTAATATAGGACTTGACCTCCCAACTTTCAAGGTGTTCATACAATTTGAGTCGGGGCATGGCGGTAGTGTAGGCTGCAATCACAACATTCACATTTCTCAACGCTTCTCCCACCTCATCAATGTACTCCCAGCTAACAACTAACACTTCTTCATTGATAACCTGTATCATGTTTATCTTTATTTCAGGACTTGATGATATTTGAAAGAAATCTTTAGGGTCTCTAACAATTGAGGCTTTGTTTGGTTCTCCCTCTGCCCAAATTTTCCCCAGAAAGAATTTAACATTAATTTTGCCAAAGACCTTAAACCACCATTCTTAGCAATCTTGTTTTTCTCCAGTTTTACTCCCTCATGTTTATAGTAATCCAAAATATACTTGTCTTTATCCTCCTCAGTCTTGCACCAGCTGGGAAACCCTGACGCCTCCTGTTTCATTTTCAAAAATTTATTAATAAAATCAGTAAACAGACCCCGTTTTCATAAGTCGCCACTTGATATTCCCAGAGCTCATACATGTCCAGAATCACATATCCCTTCTCTACTGCCTTTCTAATCTCCTGCATCGTCCAAGTCCCTACCAACGCCCTCTCGTCGCGTTCGTGAAAACATTCCCCTGGTTAAAGTCTCCCCGCATGTTCTGCATAAAATAAACATTAGTTTACTGTTCATTTTTACTGGGAGCACGGGGTGGTATAGGTCCCGAGGTGGCAAAATTTTACATTTGAGCAAGCCTTCCACGTCAAGTCCCCGCTCTCTGCACTCCCTATCTCCTACATAAATTTCGGGGTGGCCTACGGGGTAGTTACAATACTTATTTACAAATGGGTACAGTGAGCAAACATCTACATACTGGATAGTCTCTCCCTCCGCGCATTTATGATAAGCTTTCGCGTTACCGGTCCTTCCTCCAAAGAAAGAATCTCTCGGGTCAAGGGGAAGGCTGTTCAGTATCGGTAGACTTTCCAAGTGTTTAAGGTTCTCGTCCTTTTTTATTTTTCTAAACTCACACTCCCACATTTCAATAACATTACTTCCGAGTTTCTCAATTTTCTTCAGAGTTCTCTGGTAACGCAAGTGAAGTGAATCTGAGGGATCCTCCTTCAGAGGAGCCTCCCGGCTACGAGAAAGCATTTAGGGCAACCATGCCAGTAACACCCATGAAATTCATAAATATTCTCCCCATCAAAACCATCTACTTTCGCTCCATTAATTTTAACTTCTTTACCCCGGCCTGCATGCTCAATCCTAACACCGCGCTTCTCCTCTTCCCAAGATAGCCACTGTAGGGCTACGGATGACTGATTATCTGTTAGACGGTACCCACCTTTCGGAATCAAGCAATTGTATTAGGTTTTAGGAATTTGCGGGCGAAAAGCCAGGTTACACGCGCTGGCGATGGTTACGGCCTCGAGAAACGGATCGACATTACATTCTTTAAGAAATAAGGCTCGGAATTTAATACTGGCTTGGGCAAAATCTCGACATCTGAAATGCAATACTCCAAGATCTCTTTTTGAAAGTCAAACACATAGTCGCTGTTCACCTGTTCGTTATACCATTTTCAAAATCATCGTGGGAATTCTCAAACATAGTCTCCGGCAATAAAACTCTTTCGCAGGCATCGGGCCTACATAATTTTGGTTCCGAGGGTGTTGAATAGGTGCGGAAAATAGCCCTTCTTTTTCTCTGGGGGCAAGTCAAACGCTTTGGGGAGTGCAGCTAGAGGCATGGAAAGTAGCTTAGGGAATCAACAAATCTAACATTATCCATTTCCATTAAAATAATTTTGGATCCTCTCATTACAAGTTCGGGTGTAAATTTAGTCTCTCCAGAGTATACTTTAAAATAAACTGAAAATCAAACCCCTGTCCATTGTGAGCAATCACACAAACATCTTAAACTTTTTCCTGACTTGCATCACATATTCCATAAACTGTTTTACGCGGTCCTCTTTGAAACCTTTTCACGGTTTTTGCATGCCATACAAAAGCCTGAACCGAGACACTGCCCACAATACTGTTGGCTTACGCATAGGTTAACTTTATGTACTTTTTTCTCTGATCAGAAGAGAGGTTTTCATCTTGCCTAGTTTCAAAATCAAAGAAAATAATAGGTAGTTTTTCCCCTTCGGTTGGCTTTCATTAGGTTTCATATAACATTAATGGTTGGGATCCATAAACTCTTCGCATACTTTACAGTATGTTTCCCCGCACTGATGGGGCTTGGACCTTTCATTGATCATTACTAGTTTACCACAGTCAAGACATTTCTTTACTGACTTGCATCTATCGATTTTGTGAGCTTTAAAACAGCCTGATTTTTATAAGTCATGTTACATTCCGGGCAGTCAATTCCTTGGTGTCCCAGCTTACATGGGGTGAAATGGTCTGGCAAGTAGGACAGATATTGGAGCACCGGTGTTCAGCTTTATGGTCATAAGGGATATGGCACGCTTCACAGAAATACTCACAAGCAAAGGCAGCAGTTAGTGAATTAATTACATTGTAATGGCCATTGTGGAAAAGCAAGTTAATTTGAATTTTGGGTTTTCAACTCGCCCCTCAAAGTAGACTTCGCGGCCTTTACAGTCATAGTTGTAGACAGTAATTTTAAAATCTTTCAGGTGTTCTTGGAGTTTCTCGAGTTCTGGGATACCAGCTCCACTAGTAGATATCTCAACACGAGCTCTACGCAAAAGCTCTTGGGCTCTAACAGTTTTGTCTTTTACCTTTATCTTTTCTAATCAAATTATAATCTGAATCACCGGTAACTTTAGCCATCGCAACCACTATCGCTCTAGGCAAACACAAGTTGTCTTTATTATTAATAACAACAATACCCTTCCTAGCTTTACATTCTTCTTCAAATGTGTTGTATAAACCGGGTCTCCTGCGTGTCCCAGACCCTACAGGGAGATTAATTCGAGTACATTCTACCTTAAAAGTGTCTGTCGACTTGATTGACCTCCGAATTACTCTGTACGATTCCGCCAAAAATTTCCCACAAAACATCTTCGTTTACTTGATTGAAGGGCCGAAAAGCTACGTACCCCCGGCTCTTTAGATTTTAAATTAGACTCTGCATAGTGAAACCTAGCATATCATTTTCATGGCATTGGGTTTTGACTTCATTTACAATCTGAGCAAACCTTGTCTGAGCCAATCAATTTCATTTGTTTCAGGAGGAGGGTTAGAAAATTTGAAATCGTTTTAAAGCCCATACAATCTGAATTTCTTTATATAAGTTTGATCTTCACTTAGAACTTTAATAGGTTCAGTGATTTTTGGTAAATCCATTTTAGAGGACGATTCCATGCTCAAAACTAATTAAAAGTCAAACTATAAAACACAAAAGTGAGGTTATGTTACCCACTTCCAAACAGTATGACAACTGAAATCAGACTAAGACATCACAACTGCTAAGCTGGTTATATGATGGAAAAATTACTACTTGAGTCAAAATATCATTTAAAACACACGACAACGCAAGTCAAAATAATACTAACCTCAAATAAGTATCACAACATAAAACCAGAGCTAAGCAACGCAGTGAACAAGTACGCAATACACGGGAGCTAGATAGGTCCGTTCGCTACGAAAGCCTGACGCAAAGAGAGCGAGGATAAGCAGCGGTCGGCGGTATAATTACGGGCCAGCCAATCAGAGCACTGCACGCCTATTATCCACCAATGGCGCGCTTCCATATTCCGACCAATTACAACGCGGTATTTTTCTGTTGCGGTAAACACTGACCGGCTCACCACAGAACCTCTGAGGAAGTGGAGGGGAACAATTACTGGGTCATATCTTAACAGGATATCCTTTGTGGTAGTCGGTCTCAGTCCACAATAAACTCTTGTTGCTATAGTTTTAAAGTGACCTGTTGTGTTATAGAATACACTGCTCAACCAACACATAACATCCCACTATCTCCCTTCCAGTCATACACCACCTCAACACTCATTCCCTATCCAAACACAGCCACTTCCTCGGATACCTTCGGACCCTATATACATCGAGATGAAACCCAGCCCATAGGTAAGTTAGACACACATCTTACTTAGAGTTGCTCTCTCTTGGCAATTATTTTCAACCTCTTTTAAAGTATACAGTCGCTAAGTCCCTTAAGTTTTATTTTCAGCAATAGTTTCCTTACACAACATTACTAGGTTTCCCGGTTTGGTTTCTAACAATCAATCCCTTTCATTCACTGTAACTTTTCAAAGACAATAATCATCTGTACCACCGAATCCCTAAAGTTTTATTTTCAGCGGTAATTTTCTCACATAACAGTAAAATTTTATTGCCTTCGGTCATTGTATCACCAAGTCCCCTATGATAGGTTTTCAGCGGTAGTCTCCTAGTTAAACTGTAGTATTTTAATTTCTACGGGCATTCATACCTCCAATCCCCTTTAGCTTGGCTTTCAGCGACCATTCCTTTCTTTAACCACAATATTTTAAAGTCTAGAGTCACCTGTATTACTAAACCCCTTCATTTAGTTTTCAGCGGTAGTATCCTAGTTTGACCAGACTCTATACTGTCATCTATACCTCCCAGCCCCTATGTTTCTTTTTCAGCGGTAATTTATTTAACTTGACTGTAAAGTAGTAATGCCTTCAGTTATCTATATTGCTAAGTCCCCTTGTTTTAGTTTCAGTGGTAATTTTCTCACATGACAGTGAAATTGTAAAGCTTTCGGTCATCTGTACCACCAAACCCCTTGAGTTGTTTTACCATACCAATAATATTTTAAAGTCTCACTGAGCCCTAACTTAGCTAGGCTAACACCTCAGCATTTTTAAGGTTAGGTTAACATAAAAAACAATATTCCACCAGTCTTACAGTATCACTAACCTAGCTGTACTTACCTTCACTCTTCTACTCAGTAGACGGCAACGGCCAACGCATAGATTTCAACCCACTTCTCTACTTCTGTAACACTTGGACGGAGTCTCTGTGTACACCTCTGACGACTTAGAATTATCAGATCCTGTGTACTACATGTGTTAATACAAATAGATGTAAGGGTAACTTTTCGTTACCCTTGGAGTTTACAGTATTTTTCTCTATTGTAGCGGTATCTGCCATATATTTATTCATTTATTTTTAAGATAGCTGCTGGTCCCAAAGACTCTGAAATATCTAAGTATTCTCTAAAGAAGACTGACTATATGTGATGCAGTCCCCACGGTGTAGGTATTGTACTCTTTCTGACTTAGCACTGCAACGCTAGTATCTGCTGTCTTCTAATGACTTAGAATTGTTGGATACACTGTTGTATTTTCCCTCTCTAAGAAAGACCCTATGCTCTACATGATATTTACTACACCTCCTAAGTATTGAGAAGGTAGACCCCTACACCAACAAGGCTGTAGGCCCCTGTCTATTAGTTTGTAGGGTTTTCTCATTTAGTAAACTGCATGTAGTTAATTATTTACTAGTATCTAATAATCACAAGTACCTAGAGGCTCAAAGGTAGAGACCTACGCAAGCGGAAAATAGAAATAATAATAATTATAGGTTTTTTAATTTTTGAATAGGTCTGACCTTGACCACTACACTCTTCTTGGTCTTAACAAATACTTAGTAAGAGTCATACACCAGCGGGGGATAAAAAAATAATAGGTGTAAGTTTTTTTATTTTTCACAGGTGTGACCTTGAATCTGGGAAGTGATGCTTAGCATTTTATTACATGCCAACACTACGTGTATACACATAGCAAGTTTAAAGAAAATCTGTAGTGCCATTCTCAAGATAAAAAATAAAACTTTTTTGCGCCTTCATTTTTTGGATACCTCATGCCATGAATTTTTTAATACCAACCAAGTGTACACACATACCAAGTATGAAGTTAATACATGGAGCCATTCCTAAGATATGATTTTTCAAAGTTTTGCCCCTTCATTGCCCCTTCATTTTTTGGATGCAACCCACAACATTTTGGTTAATTTTGTTATTTTAGGGTACCTACCCCCCTGGGGCACCTCTACTTCGTAGAAGGTGGTTTTTTGAGGTCCCCAGACCCCTAGGACGCACCGTTTTCGAGATATTTGCGATTTTTAGGTTTTTTTAAGCTCAAATTTTCATGTTTTCCACTTTATATAGTATAATATGCACTTTATATAGTATGATATACACTTTATGATACATCATTTTATATAGTTAACACTTTATATAGTATGATAATAACCCTAACAATTAAGATGGTCTTGTTCCCTAGCGATCCAGATGGTCTTGATCCTCAGCGATCCAGGTGTTTTGTTTGCATACGCTATAGTATATAATATATGATATGGTATATGGTTTATAGTGTATACTTTATAGTGAATGGTATGAGTTGGTAACACTGCAGGGAAATTGCAGGGAATTTTGGGAAACCCATAGGGGTTGGCAACCCTGTTTCCCTTTCCCGCCAAACCGGAAGTCACTTCCGTTTCCGGTCCCAAGTCTCAGGGACGTCTACTCATCTTACATTTTCCTTCAACAACGTTGAAATACATTTCTAGATATCTGGACAGTGATATTGTTTTGTTTTTGAATAAATTAAGATGCAAATGAAAATAATCTCATATGGAGTGCCACGTTAAGTAATCGAATAATACTTTGATTACGGTCTATAAGTCTATGTGCTTTTTTATTTTATCAAATCAAAATGTGATTTTTTTTATATTTTAAATCATCATAAGCAATACATTAAGCTCTGATTTGTGGCTCTGTTCTCAATTATTCATAAAGAATTTTAACTTGATGTACACATTGACATGTTTACATTTAAAATTTTCTTCAAAATACTTGTGAACCGCCCCCAATTGAAGGTTTAATGCCAACAATAGTTTTGGGAAATAGGATTTATGTCAAAGTTTTTTTGCAAAAAGTTTTTGTTTCATCACTTAAATACTTTTAAAGATATTGTTTGTTTGAAGACTTCTTCCACCATGTATAAATTATAAGTAGCACTACTCAGATAAAAACTCTTAAACAAAATATTATATTCTACCTTTGCTTGTTATAATTTTCTTAAAATACAATAAATTATTACATTGTATAATGATTTAAATAGTGTTACTCCATTTTACACAGTTATTTAAAAATAATTTATCTAGAAATATGTAAAATCACAAGAGCAATCTCTTTTGTTAAAGTAATACTCGTAATTTGTACAAAGATTGTGAATCAGATAAGTTTAGTTTCCATAGAAAAAACCAATCTGGACGCTGCATGTGCCATGAATGTTAACTGGCTAGCATGGGAATTGCCAGGACCGAATTTTTAACTGCACTATTTACAGATGTTCCAAAGCGATATTGGTTTACACACTTTGGACAACGATTCTAAAAAGAATCTTTTAAATTGATTTACAGGCATAATTTAACTAAACTATGTTATATGCAATTGTTAAAATATTATTCGTGAAAACGTTTAGCCTAATTAATTTTAAACTACGTAATTTTTGTTCATATTGTAATAAATTGTTTTTAGTGATTGGTGTTACTCGTGATGCACAACATCATCTTTATTAAATTTGTAGTTAAAACCAAAAGTGACCACTTTTATAATAATCGTTAACCATATATCAAACTTTAAACACAGAGTGATTCACGAGGATGTGCAGAAACGTTGGGACCTGACTCTACACATGAATATATGCAAAAAATGTGTTATGATATATAAACATTAAACATGTGTCATAAGATGCTTTGTTTAGCCACTAGCCACCATTTTTTGACTTAGTAATTGTTATATACGTAACTGATTGATGTATTGATTTCATATTTGGCATGGATATTTATAAAAAAACTTGACTTATCTTGGAAAATTTCATTTTTTCTTATGTGTATTTTCAAAATAGCGACCATTCCAAATGTCAAATTCAAATTACTCATAAAACTGTAAGTTTTACAAAATATTGCTAAAAAACTTGCTTAATTGGATTGTTTTACCGATAATACATATTTTTAAAGGATCTGACAACAAATAACAGAGTTATTTAAACTGTTTACGAACATTTACCAAATTTACATTCATTGCAATTCAAAATCTATTTCCACAGAAACTTTTAAATAAACCCATTAATTTTGGCCATGTCCTTACTATCTTGGTAAATTGTAAAAATATTTTTATTTATTGCTTATTTGTCTCACATAAAATTATGATCAAGTTAACCGTTTTGGAGGAATTTGAGATTCCAGATTTAAAATGGCAAAATGATCATAGAAATACGCATCGGAAAATAATAATTTTTTCTTTTGAAAACTAACATTATTGCGGTAAAAGTCCATGCCAAATATGAAATTAATACACCAATCTGCTGTTTTTAATACGCTACATTATACATTATTTTTAAAGTAAATATCAAGGGAAAGATTATTTAGGTGAGTTACTTTTAGGTAAAAAACTGCCACTACATTTTTTAGAAGAACGTAACATCTCTCATAAAATTGACCCAAACATAACATGGTTGTAAAAACAGTTCACACCGTTACAACAAAGTATATTAACAAAATAAACTCAATGATGAAGTTTTAATTTGATTGAAATATATCTGTGAGTTATAAAATATATATTCTTGTTGAAAATGACTGTGCAAAAAGATCCAATTAAAATTAATTACTTCTTTTCCATTTATATTTGGCAAATGTACAAAAATTATAAACGTTAAATATGTTTTCCGATATTGACCTGTGAAGCATTACCTTTGCTTCATGCTGTGTTGTTCATGCAGCTGTCTGCTAATGAAAGTCTACAGTCCATCATAAAGTAAAGGCTCTTAGCCTAATGAACAAGAACCTAAAATTACGGCTACTCTTGACACAAACCTTTCCCCCTTTATTATACTCGACTTTTTATAACGATACAAAAATTTAAAAAAAGTTTTGGCAATTTAATGTAAATTTCTTATATTGATATAAAAATGAATAAATACGTAAATAAATATATTATGACTTATAAGTACAAATTTTGTAGCTTACCTTACAAGGAACAACCCATACTCATATATTTACACTTGATTTCAATATCATACTACTATTTATGCATTCCTTAACACTTTTATGTGAAGAATATTATGTAATTTCAATTTCATCATTTTAAACTTAATAAAATTGTCTTTAAAAAATTAAGGCTTAAATTTAGTATAAAGAGTTCTTATTTATTTTTAATTCAATTTATTTATTCGAATATTGGCTTTGGATAGTTATTTTCAGACTGTGATTGGTTTAACTAGATAAGAAGATAATAATCTTAAAAATATTAATGCATGCAATGAAACCCCTTACGCTCACGTTTTTAGTATTGTGTGATGACTTTAAATAGAAATTGTCATTTCTCGCTTACATTCAGGAGAGTATGAGACTTTTAATACCATAGAACAGGTTTGAAACCTAAATAATTAATCAAAGTATTAGTGGAATTTTTAAAACCATAATGGGTAATATAATGGGTTTTAGATTTGTCCCCTTTTAGTGTGATACCGAATAGTCATGAACGAACAGCTTTAAGTGTACCCAAAATGTAAAATTCCAATATCATTGTAATAAAGAGGTATGTCTGTTTGACCTCTGGCCCTGTGGTGACCCATAAGGCCAATGTAGTAAAAACCCGCAGTTCATTGAGTTAAACTAAGTTATTGCTTACAAAATTGTGAGATTTTTATCATTTATACTTTTTAATATCCTTCCACGTTTTATTTATATAATACTTTTTATTTACACATAAAAGTTTTTTGGGTCTTAAAACTATTTTAAGTTAAAATTTATTTTTTCTTTATTGGCAGATTTATTTATTTTATTTATTTATTTATTTATTTCTTACAAGCAGCATAACATCAGATGAAATCAGTAACCAAAAAAACAATATTTTACGAAGAAAAATTTATTTGATTAAATTAAAACGAAAATATTCGCAAATTTTTAACATAATAGGCTGAGTTATTTAAATTTCTTTTTCCAAGCATAACATTGTTTTGAATTGCCTTAAAGTATAAAACTAATGTACAGTATTCGAGGATGTTTCACCATATTCGTTGCTATCGTTTGTTATCTTCAGGTTTACGCTCGATTTTCACGTGATCACCTGACGTAGTAACGGCGATGTGTACGGTATAGTTATATGAGATAGTTATATCTGATGGCAGGGCCAGCCAGGTCTTGTGGTCGGTTGGCTTCGATGGCCATAACTCTCATCCCTGTTTGTCGGCAATGTTGGTTCTCTGTAACAAACTAACCGTGCAGATGCTTCTAGGAATGCTAGTAAAATAATCTGAAATAATATCTTTGTATCTTCTCGTCTTTTATCCAAGTATATAAGTGTATTGGTATTCAGGTTGAAATAATAAAACGTCTTCCAACACTACTCGATATATTTACACTTATACTGTAATTGTTTACAAGACTGTAAATATTTATAAAGGATCTTATTTACCGTCTTGTAAACAATTACAGTATAAGTGTAAATATATCGAGTAGTGTTGGAAGACGTTTTATTATTTCAACCTGAATATCAGAACCAGCACGTATAATGCTAATCAAGAAGTTATTAAGTGTATTGGTAAATTCAAATTAACTGTTGTATGTTAGCTTTGTTCTCAATAAACTATTTTATCAATATATTTCTAAGAATATAACTAGAATCTTTTTTTATTTCCAAATCGTTGAACATAAATATAATATAATCATCTTTTTACATTAGCATTAATGAAATTTAATAACTTCCTACAGCCACATTTCAAGTTATATTCCGTGTCGATCTATATGTTTACATCATTCGGTTTTGATGACATGACTCTTGTATTATTACAAAGATCGTACCTTTGATTCGTTTGATGCCTGTTCTAAAACAGAATCTGCTTGTGACATGCATGTTAACTACACTTACATGGAACTACATATACCTCAATTAAATCAAACTGCATTGTTGACAGGTGGCTTAAAGTGATAGCACTATTGAAACTATTTTGTGTAGAAAAAACATTATTTTAATAATTGGTCTTTACGTTTATCGTTGGTAATCAAAATTTATTCATATTTTCTTTTGTTGTTCAAAGTTAAAATTGTTTACCCCAACAGAGTACTTTTTATTGCCTCTGCAGCTATTTGTGTTTTCTACTACACTCTATACAACTAACTTTATAGGCTTCCGTAAAGAGAACGCTTTTTACTCCAACCTGGAAAAACATCTACTCTCAATGTAAATATTTTTGAACTCATTAATATTAAGTCAAATAGCATAAATGTAGTATGTAAAGAAAAATAAAATACAAAATATATGAAAGTGTACTTAAACGTAGATTAGTAACCTTTTGACTTATGAAGTTAGGGTATTTCCTATGATATTCTTTCGGAATATCCCCACTGATTCGGATAATACAGACTACTAATTAATTAATTACCTAAAAACATTTTCTCACGAAATGTCCCATCCTGAAGGGAGGGGGTTGCTGACAATTCAGGTAAAAGTCACAAATCTGTTCCATTTTGGGAGAACATCCCAAAAAATCCCCTGTAGTACTACACTCAAGGGGTTATCTACGTAGTTATTTATTTATTTTAAATTTATTTACGTAAAAAATAAAGAAGGAACATCCATGTATACATACTATTATTATATAAAGTTTTAACTAAAATATACATACCACAATTGTTTGAATTTTTTTCTTTAAATGTGATGTGATAAAATGTGTAAAATTAAATCGTGTCAAATATACACTGGCTATCTACTGGTGTAAAAACATGTGTTTGACCTCTGATCTCATGTTTGGTTGACCCGCTCGGCCAAGCATAGTCACAACCCGCAGTTTGTGGGCGTTCATCATGGTTTACTTGTTTGTTCTCCTAGCTCAATAATTGTTAATTGGTTTGTCACGTTTTCTACTTATTTTTGTACTTAACACTACATATAATTTTGTGTTTTTTAATCTTTATGTAACTGTACAAAAAAAAAAGATTATTTTTATAGTATTGCAAAGTACTTAAAACGCATGAAAAGGATGAAATATTTAATATTTACTATGTATAAAAACCACCTACCTACTGTATTACCACCTACGAATATAATACAGTGTAACGTTTAATTAAATTTGAGAACACCATACAGTTAGTTGAAGACACTAAGAATGTTTACGTTGATTTTTTATTTTCTTACTAAACTGTGTCTATTGTGTGTAGTTCTATTCGTCTTGTTTTGAAGATTATTTTTCTTGCAAATTTTACAAACTTGGTATCAATATTTAGATAGTTTAATTTGTCAACTTTTTTAGACTCTTGTAAAATTTGTTATAAAATTTGCTGTTTTTTAGCTATTCGAGTTTAAAAATTTAAAAAGGACGCCATTTTGAAAATACAAATCGGAAAAAATAATTCTTTTCTTGAAAATGAGCATTGGTGTGTTAAAGGTGCATGCCAAATATAAACTCAATACAAATACCCGTTACTTAATTAAAAATTCATAAGTGTAAAAAACAAAATGGTGGCTAGAAGCTTAACGAAGCGTTTTGTTACACCTGTTTATATGATGTTTTTGCTTATTTTGGCATGCTTCATAGCCCAGAAAAGTTTATTAGGGTGAAAGCTGGACACCCTGTATACATAGATAATAACCCTTGTTGCTGCTATAGCTAATTTTTAAATAAAGAGTGTCAGATAACAAAACGTAGATTACTTAAGTAATATTATCATTAAAATACTATCAAATAATTGGTAGATGATTGTGTCAGTATGATCTTTTTTGATTAGCATCAGAATTATGAGATCCCATGGATATCACTTGGGAAGAATCCCTAGAGTATTAAAGGAAACTCACTGTCAGATTCAACAGAAGTAACCCATATTGGTCTACCCTAGAAACTGCATACTTAGACGGACTGTAGTTTAGCGGAACAGTTACCGACACAGAGACAAGAACTCTGATAAATTTACATACATGAATATTTTTATCTAGGCCAGCTTCCATTTTATAATAGTAAAATTCATATGAACTCCAACCTACCCTTCTAATATAAGCTTTATAGTCTCAATTGCCCGTTTAAGGTCATAAGTAAATCATAACAAATTGTTTACCTCCTATAAGATTTTATTATCAGTTAGGTTGTCCTCCAGTTCATGTATTATTTACTGTGAATACTTTACTTTGTAAGGTTAGTTTGTGCGGCACAGAAACACCGCCAGAATTTGATGGATATGAGGTCACGGACCTTCTATTGGTATTAAACTTTAACTTTATTAGTCTCAATGGTTTTGACACTGTCTAAACTAGTTAAGCTGGTGATTTGGATTATTTCACATCGAGGCGAGGCTCCATTGTAAGTCTAAGGTATTATAAACTTAAAGTTACTTTGATATAAAAACTGTGATATTGATACCTATCAAAAATTTTTTTGTTAATCAATGTAAAAGAGTTTGTAAATGTCAGTTAGATACAGTTCTATTAACCTCAATGAATTGAAACTAATAATTAAATCTATTTAGAAGAAATTAAATTTTACACTATGAATTGCCCACTTTTTATTTATACATTGAGTTCGTTAAAAAATTTGAATCATAAAAAAATAATAATTGTTTTTTGTACCTAAATATACACAATTCTCACCATTTTAGTATAAAAAAACATACAAATATACAAATTTGTTAAAAAGCTAAATATTTGTATTAAAAATAATATTTTAGCAATAACATATTTAATCAAAACAAAATAACATTGAGTATAATATTTGGAATTTTCAATATTTAATAATGAGTAATGTCTATGATTTAAAAACCAAAACCTATTTCACCCCAGTAATTTTCCCAAACATGACTTGGTATTCAAGGCACGACTGATAACTAGGATTGGTTATTGTTGGCACAATTTTGCAACTAAAGCAACCTTTACTCGTTTATTAATTCATTTAACAATTATTTCAATACTATATACCGTAGTATTATAATGATAATTAAATAATGTAAACCGAATACTCCTAACCATCAAACTCTTCTAAAAGTAATAGAATTTATTATGATACGATAAGTATTAAATTTATTTATTTTTCAAGCAATCTCTCGTTGAAACTGGTATTAATAAGTATATCTGCATCTAAAGTTTTTCCAATACAGCATAGTGATATGTTAAAAATGCATAATAAAAATTAATAAAAATTTAGCTCTTCATGTTGAACTGCACTTTTCTATATACTCCCTTCGAGAGATGAGATTAATATATTATAAAGTTAAGCAAAACATAGAAATATGTTTTTTTTTTTTTACCAAGCCAAACATTTAAATTAATTGATTTGAAACATTTTCTGATTTGAGAATGTCACCGCTAAAAAAGTTAGTTTATGGCTTAAAAAAAAATTAAATGAGTTTTACATCGATGTAAAAAGTTATAAAATATCATAGTTAAGTTGTAGTTTTATTATTGTAATGTAATGATAGTATTTTCTTTTATTGTTATTAACTGTTATTCAATTGCTGTAATTTTTTGTAACCAACGGAATTTATTTTACGTGGTAAAAATCTGTAAAATCAAATTGCCAAGGGAATACCTCCATAAATAACCAGTGGCTGTCAATTATTTAGACAAACTACCACTACCGGTACGTGGTTTCATTACTGTAAGAAATCAAATACCAGATGTTCGACGTAATTTCATATCACTACAAAATATAATACCGCATAAAAAGTATAATATTAAAACTCTTTTATTGTAATGAAAATCATATATATATATATATATATATATATATATTATATATATTAATGGTTTATATATATATATATATATATATATATATATATATATATATATATATATATATATAAACCATTAAGAACCTTATAAAATGTATAAATTGTTATGGTATGAACCGGAACATCAGAATTAATTTGTTTCATATTACATCTTAAGATGTAACGGGACTTTGTGCATCCAAGATTATGGCTTTAGTCTGAATTTTAAACTAAAATACAGTGTTAATACTCAGAGACTACATGGTCAAAATAATTTATTTTTGAAGGTTATATTCCGAAATAAGTAAATATAAACTAAGGTATTATTAATTATTTTAATAGCTTCTAAGCCAATGTTTAGTGATCACAATTTGCATAGAGAGTTGATAAATTAGCCGATACAGAATAACTTTGACAATCAATGACCACCATATTTACAAACAAGATTCAACAGGTCATGGAAGATTGATGATTTGACCCTTAACGAACTGCCTGTCCGAACCTATGGAGATAAATTGAGTTTAGTGATAACCAACAATGATCATGAAAAGCTAAATGAAAAATTACGTATCTCTTTTATTGGGTTTTTCCAATTTTATACTACCATCCTAGTAAGATGATTTGGTGACGACTTTGTACTTCAAGTAGCTATCAAAAGTTTTGAGTAGTTTTATTTCTCCTTACAAAGGTAAATTGGTTATATAACTCGTTTTTTGTTTGAATTAAAAGCTAATTATCATATTTACAAAGTATAATATCAACTCATTTTATACATTATGCGTATATGGGTTTATGTTAAAAAAATCCTAAACAAAAAGGTAAAACAGACACTTATGTTTATAAGACTTATAAAATAATACGTATTTATTTTACTTATCTATTTAGATCTCAACATATAACAAATAATAACTCACCTAATTTAAAATTCTTTGGTAAGTAGTCGTTTAGCAAAACTTAACAATTTCTTATTTCGAAAATTTTCACCATAATTCTGTTAACAGTGTGCGATGTTCTCAAAAAGACTACAATTGTTTTTACAAAGATACTGTCATGTGCTTTGAGATCTTTGTTCATAACTCATCTTAGTAAGTAAATAAAACTTATTCTATCAGCGTGTTTTTTTTTTCTTTTTTTTTTAAGTTTACGCCTAGTATATGTTTGAGTTTTTTCGAACAGGACTGTTCGGTGCAATGGTAAGGCAAACGATGTCACCATAATTGGAAGTCTAGAGAGTCAACGTGTAGAAAGACTAATAGGACATTGAGTGCTGTGACTGTCAGTGATTCACGGATTTAAATTCATATCTGCAGCTTTCATCGGGTTTAAGACCAGCCAATACTGTGATGGCTTGTTTCTGATGGGTCGTATTATATGACGTGTTGGCAATAATCAAAATCAATTATCAAGTATCAATTACTCATAAACCAAAATAAGTAAAATACAAATCCAATACAGAATGAATTTTTATATGAAGCAAATATATCAAAATAAAAATATCTTTTATACACAATATGCGTTCAAGTTAATGATATCTATATATTTTTTATATTGAAATTTTTAAAACCCTTTCCTAAGGATTTATTCTTTATAATTGGATACTTCAAAGACGATTCGATATCAACAAAGATATGAATATTTAGAGTGTTAAGGAGAATTATGTATTTCAGCTAGTTTTGGATCATTTTGTGTACAGCTTTGTTAAAACCGGTGGATTTTTGTTTTCGTCCGATCACTTTTACCTTATTATTTGTGTTGTCAATGTGATTAGTTCCCTTATACAATAATTGGGTTACCCTTACCTATAAACTGATAGACATCAAAAAAAATATTAAATATAAAAATGTGTAACATTTATTATATGAAATAACAATCATATTATCTATAAATTACGAAATACAAAGAAAAAGCACAAAATTAAATAAGTAAAACAGAATGACCAAGGTGGGATAAGATAAGAAATTCATTAATGCAAGTGGACTAAATACCTGGAGCACTGGCCTTTCCCAAGGCAAACTCAGTAATGTGAAGGAGAGATGTATTTTATTTCCAAGATCAGATACACGGAGGTTGAAAAGTAACTTGCACCCCCCCCCCCCCCATCTTAACTTTTTTTAACCATTTGAGATATTTGAAATCTGTTTGTGACAATCTTCTTGGATCTAAAGGGCAACAATAATGATAAATAGTTATTAAAAAAGACAACAAAATATCCAAGAAGGTTGTAGCAAACTAATTTCAAATATCTCAATAATAAAAAGAATAAGAGGGGGGTGGGTGCAATTTACTTTTCAACCATTCTATTTTAGCATTGAATATATGTGTCTGGGAACATTTTATCTGGTATAAATCACAAAAACAAACATTAAATTTTTGTTTTATGGGGGTGGCTCCCTTCAACCAATTAGGAACTAAAGTAGTAAATAGTTTCATTTTCTCATTTTTAAGGAGTTAAGTAAATTCGATTAATTAAACCCATCCTAACCTAACCTTCTTACAACACTGAGTGAATGTTATTACATTTGCATAGCTGTGGTCAACTATTATTCATAATGTACAAACCTGTGAATAATTATCCATTATGTAAAGTATCCAATTAACTATTTGACCGTGACATTGACCTGTTCTTAACATGTGGTATTTTCTAAATATATCTTCATTTCAAAGAAAAACTTCCAATAGTTGCCTGAAAAAATTTATTTAAACCTTTTTACACATTTACAAAGTTTCAATAGTTAGACTAAACTACTTCATCAAGGCATAATGGGTTTTTTTCTCACTTTATAAGACTTATTCTATGTAACATTATAAATCAATCTCGTACCAGAGACAAAAGCTTCGCATAGAAAAATCAATTTATGCGAAAAGGTCCGGCAATTGGTTTAAAGATTCTTTGTCCGGTCCATTGCATCGCAATCCAAAAACCAATCAGCATCTCGTTGTGCGATGAATGCCAAAAACCTGTCGTTAGCATTACTTTAACGTAAACATGTACAGTAATTGTAACGTTTACGTTTGTTTCGTGTTGTTTATGTTAGAGTAGTCTTATACAATTATAACCTATACTAACATTTGCAAACCCTGAGTTAAAATGTAAATCTATTTGATCTAAGAGACCTAATTACGATTAAATTCTTCCTTAAATGATGTTAGTAGCATCCAATAGACCTTGCATAGTTTATTTATGAATACTAACAATATATATTGTGATGAATCCTATAGTAAGATGCACGAAAATAGTCCGATGGAAATTTTAACAGCTGTGTTCCCCCTCACCCCCTCTCGTCCTGCAATGTTGTCATTTGTGGTTATGTTTACCATGTGTGATATAGTATAAAAATGCGTTTCAGGATAAATTTGGCAACAATTTATCGACTCTCATCGGACTATTTTCGTGAATCCTACTATAATAAATATATTGCGGGTTTTAATAGGACCGTATTCAATATTCCTTCTTTGGGTATGGGGCAATGTGGCTAAGTTATTCCAATCTTAGAATTAACCTATTTAGTTTTCACTAATTTGATTTATATATACAACTTTGGGACACTCTGCAGTTGGTGAAAAAATTAAATTCTCCAAGTTACAAAGGTGTGAGTATTTTACTTTTTTGGATTACCACATTCTTTGAGGTTTAAGTTGAATAATTAATTGTTGATGTACAAATATTACAAAAGGATCAAGCTTTAAACAATACCTTCAATAGAGAAAAGTACACTTAATTAGATTTCTTAAGATTTTAATAAATAAAAAACTATAAAAATATTATTTCTTATCTGTTGTACGTTAAACTGATAAGAAGGTGTACTGATGGTGGCAAACGTATTTTATATAATATTCTTAATACAAATTACACCTATCAACAAACACACGGTGGTGTAAAGACGATTTTCTTTTCTAGGCACGTCATACATAAAATATAGAATTTTAGTGGGCAGGTTTTAGGTGACCCGATATTCTCTTGGACAGTTTCAGTTTTTGTATAGTTTTTATTATAAAATAAAAAGTGAACCCAGGACTCTTTCTGTCAGGACTAGATTTAGTGTATTGTGTGTGAACTTAATACTCATTTTTTCGAGAATTCTCTTAGTGGAATTGTAAATAATGATTTTAGTATTTCAGAGCTATCGTGATACCTTGCAATCATACATCAGTGTTACAATTTTATAATGATTTCATCTACAAAAAATTTGCTGCTTTTATATTGTTTTGTTCAGACTTTTTTACTGAAATATTACAAATGTAGCCATTAATTAATAATTATAATGAAGCTGTGATTAACTAGCATAAAAATAATTTTGTGTGTGTCTACCTACACCAGAGTTATTATTTTACGTTTTGACAGGGAACGGTCCAAGCCCCAGTCTTGAAACTATCTAACATCGACCCGTTGTTAGAAGGCATCATTAAATAATAGTTCAATGACAAATGGCAACCGGGTCCGCAATCGAACCTTTAACAAGCTACTAACTTTTCTCAGGATTGAATTTTACACCTTTGGATTCGAAGGCGAGCACTATAACCACTAAGTAACCCAGCCGGTTAGTAAAGTTAACCCTAGTATACAAAATAAACAAAATCATTATATAATTATGATGACTTTAGTAATACGTTTAACGCTGATATACCAATCTAATAGTAATTTACATATGATAGTGGTATAGTTTTTATACATATAAATGTGTATTTTAAAATAAATAATGGTTCTAATATTAAAAATTTTAAACTGTTAACGAGCACACAAATTTCTTTGGTTGAGACTATTTATTTAAGGATACTCAATAATATACTTACGATGAACCCATATAGACTTGTTCAGAATTATTACATCATGCTACATTTATGACTAGTCTCTAGAGTGATAAAATTGTCAGGGCCTATTTATAAAGCTAGATTATAAATCCCGGCATGAGTTCCACGGCAAATTGGTTTTTAGAAGGGGCTTGACTGGAACGGACGGCCAATCTAGATCGTCGCAAATTGCCAACGTTTTGTTGGAGAGAGGGATTTTATTATTTGTGAAACAATACAGGTTCTATTATCACTTAGACTTTTTTTATTTCATGAGGTTAGGATTGATTTTGTACGTTTTATTTATTTATTCATTTATATTTATGTTTATTTTTCATTTATATTTATATTTATTTTATACGGCAATCGTAATTCAAAATTGAGTTTTTATATATAGAATGCATATTATGAGGCTTTTTATTTGATATAAAAACGAACCCTTGGGGAGATCGAATCACGTTAGCCATAGAGGCAGGATGGACCAGTTGAGTTAATTTATAGAACCGCCGATAGATAGTGCTATATTCTGCCGTTCTTGCATTACAAATAGTATGACTAACATGACTTTTTTATATGCATAGATGTTGTATTTATTTGTTGAGTATTTGTTTAGTGTTATTTGAACTTTATTGTTATTTGGACACTATTGCAATATTCCATGTCTACAACACGGCTGACACTAAGGTAAATGTGTTTGACCTTTGACCCCATGTTTGGTCCAACCGCTCAGCCAGGCCTCGTTAAAAGCCTCAGTTGTCGGTTTTATTTAAGGTTTACGGGTGTGTTCTCTTAATTTAATACTTGTTCCATTGATTCTCTGTGATTCTGTGTATTTTTATGTTTCAAAATCCATGCCATTTATTTATTTCTGCTACATAAGTGTAGGAATATGATTATATTTTTAAATACTAAAAAAACTTGTATCTGCAGTTTAGTGGCTTAGACATTTAGTAAGGTTGAATTAGATTTTTTTTTGATGAGTAAATAATATAAGTATAATATAAAACAACTTTTTATATTGCGCTAATTTGCTAAAGAATTAATTATTATTGGTTATTTTTTTCGCACAGTTAATTGAATAAATTACGGCAGTAGTCACGAATCTTTTAGTTAAATCATTGTACGATTTAAAATAAGACATACAAAATTGCAAATAAAACATTTTCAATGAACCTTCTTTAAAATATACATACAAAGTTCCTTCTAAATAATATAAAAGTGGTATTAAAAAGGAAAAATCACTTGCACATTTATATCCCCGTAGTAAACACCAATTATTATTCCAGGCACGGTTCATATCCAGAATTGGGTTTTAGTGGTCAGTTTTGTTGCTGACACATGGTAAAAAAATATTCAGTATTTTAAACCATTTTTATTGTAAACTACTACCATTTATGAAAAAAATCGTATTGTAATACATTTGTAAGAAATATATGTTAAAATCTTACATAGTTATATGTTGAGTATTCAATGCCATAAAAATATATTGATAAGTTAAACAGTACATATATAAACAGGCTCCTTTAGTTATTCAGTTATGACCCTATGGTCATAATACTAAGGATCGGTTTAATTAAAATATTTTTTGCATTTATTAATGTTAATCACACCATCATATTTTAGAACTGTATGGTAATGAGTGTTTTTTTAACCATCGTTGTTAAATATAGTATTAAGTATAATTCGTTTTTGTGTTTATTTAGTTAAGTATTAATTACTCATTTAGTTTTTATAATGTTTCAGATTCGTGGCAACAATTGATTATAGAAGTGAGTATTTAGTTTTGGATAGACTTTTATAGTAATTTACATATAAAATAAAATCATATGTGTAGCTATTTAAGTACAGACATACTACTTCAGATAATTTACAAAAACTATGTTCAGTCCATATGAAAGAAATGAAAATAAAAACGCACGCAGATGCAGGATAAAATATGAATGATGGTTCAGCAAACTTAAAAATGAATATAAATAAACACTATGCATTTATCTTACATTTAACTTGTATGGTGTACAATTAGTGTTTTAGGTTTAAAGTATTTATCAATACAATACTTAAATTTGGTTTATTTTACCTTCTGTCTCCAGTTCAATTGAAGCCGTTGATTACGACCTAGGTTTCGACCCCAATTGTGTAATGTTCACGTAGATGTCAGTTGAAGTTGGACATCAGGCTGGTCCTTGCGTTAAGCCGTCAATGTTGACGTTGCGGATGGTTAAAAGTACATTTTAAAAACACAACACAAACACACGCATATTTTACGAACAGTACAAAAACGCAAGGACCAGCATGATGTTCAACTTCAACTGACATCTACGTGAACATTACACAATTGGGGTCGAAACCTAGGTCGTAGTCAGCGACCACGATTGAACTTTAGACAGAAGGTAACCTAAACCAAATTTAAGTTTTACCAGTTCAGGGGCAAATTCTCCAATTTGAATACAATACAATACAACGAATGCTGGAGTAGCCGGGTCTTAACTACACATGATATTTTAGATTTTGGCAGAGACCTAACCTCAACAATGATTAATTTCATCATACCTTTGCGATAAACGTTGTTTTCGGAACGGTCAGCTGTGATCGAAACTAGTCGATTCCAGGTGGGTTGGATAAACGTGTTGGTAAACAAAGTTTTCGGGACTAGACCTTGAAACATTTTTTTTCGGGACTAGTCCGAAAAAAAAACTTCCAATGTTTGACACCACTAGCGCTGCTATTCTGCTTACAGTAACTTAAACCTCGTTGACTCCAATATATAAATGTCAAACAGCTGATTGTTTAGTTGTAAATAGTTCAAATGCAAGATAAACAAATAACAACGTAAGAGGTGGTATATAGGTTAAAATTTATTAATTTTTATTCGAACTGTATATTTATTGAAGGTGGTATGATGAAAAGTACTGTTCGTAACTCATCCGAAAGTGGTATACCGGTGCTCGATCGAATTCAAGTACTCGGCTTCGTCTCGTACTTGAAACTCGATCTTGCACCGATAACGACCACTTTCCGGACTAGTGACGAAATATACTATTTTGAGCATAAAGAGCTTAACCCTAATCCAGGAAGTCTGCATCTGGAATAGAAAAGGTGGGAGCTTTTCCTTGTAAATTGCGTATAAACATCATTATTTGTTACATACGGGTCAATTTTGTGCCTAATTGCTAATAACACCCATTAAAGACTATATACGTTCATACAGGTAAAATATTTTCGGTTACAAGCAACGGGTGTCATTGGTTGGAATGTCCTGCATTGGAAAACCCCCTATTTGCTTCTTCTTGGACCAGCAGTACTTTATGCTTATGAGTAGCTTTTCCCCTTGGCCTAGTTTACTAATTACTGATTCCACCTACCTTAAAGTCACAAGTCACTTTATGCCATTTTTTTAACGTTATACTATTTTGAAAATTGAGGATAAAATGAACGTTTACAATGGCAAAGGGGAATAATTCCCTTAATTATTAACACAATCATTAGCTATTATCTAGTAAGAACTTTATTCAATCAACTGCTGATTATGGATACAATAGAGGAATTTAAGATGGTTCTGAGGAATTTTCCTGTTTTGCGAAAAGAAATTTAATTTTTGATTGCATTAATTATGAGTTGGGAGTAGCGGCAGTAAGCGCACATTGCTGCTACGGCCGCTGCTGTGGTCTGTAGGCAGTTTGTATGGTTTGTATCGGTCATGTCAGGGCTCAGCCGCGATCACTTGCCATTAGTCCGATCATTCGCATTTCTGAAATTGTATCCGACCTGCATGATTGGGACAATTTTAAATCTAGTTTTTGAATTTCTTATGATTTATTAATATTTTTAAAATTGTGCGCAAGAAAGTTAGGTTGAAAAGTAACTTGCACCCTTCCTTAACTTTCTAACTATTTAAGACATTTGAAGTCTGTTTGCGGCAACTTTCTTTGATGTGAGGGGCTACAATAATGATGGTTAGTTTGCTAATTTTTACCCTTAAGGGTAGTGGGGGTAGGGAGTATCTCAAAGCTTTCAAATAGGAAGTATGGTCGACTTTGATATCATTTTATAGGTCTTAATGAAACAAAACAATTCACATAAAAAAATAAAAATCAGACCACTAATAACAAAATGGGAAAAAAACAATCAAACTTCCCAAAATGTTAGATGCATGTTTGAACAGAGGTTGTACTATTGTATGGAGGTACAAGGAGAGCAATTTGAACATTTTATAAAATAAAAGGTATATAATTTACTATTTCTTCATGGAAATACATGATATATTCTGTCAAAGGACAAACGAAATTGTATTGACAAACAATAATTCTCTGTTATTAAAAAATATTTTTCGAGTGAAGGTATTTCTGAATTATTTATTAGACTATTCAATATCTCTACTTCACTTTAACATTATATAAAACTAACATATGAGCTCAACTATTGTCTTTTGTCGTTTCGCTCTTTTAGATCTTAATATTAATGGATACTAATACTTTACCAAGGTGTTATTTATCACATATTTGTAATACGCATGGATTATTATCGCAATAAATAATAATAAGTAACACTGTTTCCAATTTTATTCTATAGTCTAAGATTAAAATAATTATTTTTTATCGTTGTAAAATATATATAGGCCCTACGTTCACCAATCTATTTAGAATTGTTGACAGGCCCTTCACTGAATATAGGAAATAAAAAAATCTATATAAATCAAATCTAAAATACTTTGTTAAGAGTTACTTTTATAATATAATATTATAATTAATCAATAATATTATAATATATTATAAAATTAACTCCTAACAAAGTATTTTAGATTTGAATTATAAATATTTATTTATTTTCTTCATTCAGCGAAGGGCTTGTCAACAATTCTAAATAGATTGTTGAGCTTAATATACATCTTATTTTTTTTATATAATGATTATTTTCATAAAAATGTTTCAAAATCTATTAACTATGATTAATATAAATCTAATAACAAAATGGTTTAAACAAGAAATTTATAAAGAAAATTATGCAAACATCTTAAGGCTGTGTTATTGGAAAACGCATTTAGACCGGCGTTGGTCGAGCAGCATCTTTGAATGCCTACGGCTGCAATCTAAAAATCCATGGAGGTTTCATTTTGTCAAAAACTCTATCTGGTTCTTGTGTTTCCCAATACACGTTCTAGAGTGTATTTACATTTACATAATATTGATATATTTGAAATAAAAGGAAAATGTAACTAACCTAACAATTTAATAAAAAAATTAAATAGAATTAAAAAAGTTTGCTATCATTTATCATAGTTGTTTGAAGTCTGTATAATATGTAGAATCTCTAGCCTAATATATTTCAACTACTGATATTGCTTGAGATGTTTCACCAGAATGATTTAAAAAATGTTTTATTTAAAAGTAAAATCTTTATATAATGCTATTATGATAAACTACATACATAAACAAGTATAGAAAACACATTTAATACTGATGGTTAATAATAAGAATCCATATTGTACTTTCTTGTGTCATAATTACTCGGTGTAAAAGCGAATTCTTTACGTATTTAAATGTTAGCCATGCATAGAATTTAATATCTATTCATCACTTTCAATTTTATAAAACTATTTATTATACTTTAACCGTGATACTACGCAATGAATTATGCTGGTTTTAAATATAGTGTTTTGACGAAAAGTAAACCTTGTAGATTTTATGTGCAGAAAAGTCTCTGCTAAATAAACTTAACGAACTAGTAAACGTGTTGCTCGAAATCGAGCAATTTATTTTAATACAATACAAATGTTACTTTTATCTCTAAACCATTGACGTCCGACCAATCCAATATTTTGAATATCTGCAATCACAAAAACTACACGTATTTACAGCTGATTATTAACAGATGTTTAAAATTATTTATTCAATCCCAATCAATGTTATTTAAATGGGAAATTTTGAAATTTCAGTGGCGGATAATGCCTTTATTTCCCGTCAGATTCTCATCAGTTTTTGGCGGAAACAACTAAAGACCAAGCCCTATCCAACGACACCAAAAACTTGAAAATCGGTTGAAAATTGTAGGAGGAGTTCTCAAGACAAAAAAACCCTTAGCGTATTAAATATGTATAGATATTGAACATAGGGATTAGCCAGAATTTGTGTCAATGTATACAGAACCTAATAAGTAGGGACATCCTTATGGGGAAGTGAGAACGCCGCCCCTGAAACACAGATAGCACCACCAAGATGGTAAGTATTATGCTGATTGGTTGAATGGAAACAGATGACTAGAATAATTTTACAGAGGTTTTTATTGTTTTGATTTTTTGTAAACAAATATGCTCATTTTGACATTTGAGAGGTAGAAAGAGCGCTTCCCGTGACAGTAAGGAGAAGTAATCCTAGCATCAGCGCTTTATTTTCCTATGGTTTTCGGGGGCAAAACTAAAATTTTTAACATGGGATGTCCCTACTTATTCGGTTGTGTATACATTGATTTGTGTTTATGGTGATGGTTGCTGATGACTTCAAATACTTTAAACGCATTTTCATGAGTTCATGGAAATATATTTGTAAATTACTAATTTAATATTTCGAAAACGTATAATGAAAACATTCCTGCTTGAAATAATAATTCTTAAAGAATCCGTACATGTTGTTGTTGCTGGTGGATAAGGAGACTCCACTAATCATTTCTACCCCTATCGGGAATTCTGCCCGGGTCCCCGGAAGGACGGGATACTGGGGGAAGAGAAATGGTGATAAATGGAGCAGCAGAAGGCTAATTGACCACTCAGACGGCCACTGCCGTGCTCCTGTGGCAACTAATTGGCAGGCTCAAACAGGCGGTCCTGTCTGCTCTAAACCATCCGACTCTCCATTCATGTTCCTAAGCTAGGAGTTTCCATGTTCTCCGGATAACATCAACCCCCTCCTGTCTAAAATATGAATGGATCATTAGAAAATGCAATTTGTCATAGTAGGCAGCCAAAAGACTTATCACGTGTTATGAAAACTTCGTTCGGTTTGCTTAATGTTAACTTCGCAACTAATATAAAAACATTATTAAAGTTGTCTTGGGATAAAACTAAGCATGAAGGACCCAATAGCTTTATTGCTTTTATCCGCTCAGGATGTTATTATTTAATAAGAAAACCTGTGTAAATTAGGCTTCAATTCAAACCGATAACTTGGTTCATGAGCACGTATTTTTAATACAGTTTTAATGAATTCTCCTACTAATTAACATGGAATAAAACAAGCATTTGGACATTCTTTGCAAAACCTTATATTGTGGAATACTATGACCACTGCTGAATCCATTTTCCCACCTGTGTCTCATGACAATGTTTACAACACTTAGGGCTTGAGGTTGTTTGAAATTTTGTCAAAACTCATCATGTGAATGTGAGATTCAGTGTGGCTGATGTTCCAGGTTGTAAGAGAGTTTTCTGTTTCTATTTTAATATCACGCACACTGGCCAGATTCTCAAAAGTATTAGACTGTCTTATTCTTACCTTTTTAAAGTATTGGTCTTCGACACCATGTAATATTGATTTGATTTACAAATAAAAACCACGAGTACTTTGGGCACTATTGTTAATGTGTAACTATAATTAATACAATGTAAAAAGTAATAAAATAGGTTAAATTAAACTGATTTTGAACAGTTGGTTCAATGTTCTCTAAAATGAAAACATTTGACCGCACATATTTTTTCATCTATTTTCTACTTATATTTGAAAGAAGAGATATTAATATCATAAGTATTTAATTAATTAAGTTAACGTTACCCACCAAACTAGACCAGTATGCATAGTGATCATAGTATGATATTTTGTGCACTACATAAAATTAAAATAAAATTCAAGTTAAAAAAATAAAAATAGCGTTGGTTACGTTAAAAAAAATAAAAAGCTATTATTTTTTAATATAAATAGTTTTAGGCCACTTTGAGCCAAATCAATATCCTCCCAGTTCAGCACGAATTTTGTTTACTTTTCTTATTACTTAAATGTTAAATATTTTTATAACTTTCTTAATATGATACATAATTAGAACCTTAGTTGTTAAACACTTTATGAACAACGTACTTGCTACATGAATTTTCGTTTTGGTTGAAACAAACCGTATCGATTTTGTAATACTATGTAATTGCCTACAATTTCTGGCATTGAAACACCTGTTGCTTTACAGTCTAGCTAGTCAAGCTTTAACTGGGACGGTTATTTTATCACACTATTATTTTGAAAAAGTAACACTAAATGATTACAATAACACTAAAACATTCTGAAACAACCAAGAAAAATCTCATTTCACAAAAAGTAACTTATCAGTTAACTAGTTTTATTTTACACAAACAGCTAGGAGTATTTTTCTAGTAATGCAAGTGTTTTTAGGACACATAGTGTACATTAAAATGTGTTCAAATTGAGCTTGTATTTGGTCTGTTTCAAATTTACGAATCACTCATATTATTTAAAAAATAATTTATATTTTAAATGAATATATTATCACTAAGCATCATAAGTCAGAAGTCGTATGGTCCAATATGTTATGGTAAGCAACTTTTTGAAATAGATAGTAAAATCAAATTTGACTGTATACATTTTAATTTGTTTTGGAAATATACTCTGTGAAAATTTCTGAGTTCTCCGTAAAAAGTCATACAGTATATCTTAATAGATTGACACCAAGGAAAAGATAAAAAAAAAAATCATCCAAAACTTGGAATTTTCTTTTGTCTCAGATCCTAAATATATTTTGCAAATTTGACTAATTCTAAACAATTTTTCTGGTGGCATAACATGTTCTTAATATTTCTTAATACTCAGTCAACATGGTACCTTAAAAAGTTTATATGCAATATACACTTAAAGTTTATAGTCAAAACAATAAAATACAATTAAACTTATTTTACTATCACTAGGTGACTATTAAAACTAAATTTTAAAATAATATTTTAAAAAGAGAATGTTGAGGGTGGGGTGTTTGTGAGCTGAAATCTATTAAGAGCATGTTACTATTGGTTTGATTAATTGTGGCTGAAAAGTGTCCACACGCTGAGTGCTTTAATGGATCGGCATTGAACAATAACTCAATTAATATTCTGATGTCAACTGCATGGTCGTTTTATTTGAAAAGTAATGATATATTTATACCTCATCGTTCATATAAGGTATTTGTTTTCTTTGGATTAGAAATAAAATGTAATGTTTATTTTTTTAAGGTAATTGCTGAAGTGGAGTGACGGAAACAGTAGTTTTCCTAACTAGGAGCAAAGTTGTCTAATTTTGGTGTGCAATCACATTTTAAAAGCAAGGCGAAGTTGATATATAGAAACTATTAAGCACGAAAAATATGCTTTTTACCAAATTATGATAATGCGGAATAAATTAAGCTTTTAATTGTTGAAATTTGTCAACATATAGTTTTTTTATGTTCTTAAAGTAAACTGTATATATTTGTTTACATTTCTGTTATTTACATGTTACAACCAAAAATTTTAATTTTACTGTTTTGCTTATTGAAGTTAATGAAACAACAATATTAGCCTACTTAGCAAATAACTGATTCTTTGCAACCTATGACTTAAAAAAAGATCACAGCTGATTTCTTAAGCCCTAGGACAAAAAGGTTTTGCAAAACTATTTAGACAACAAAAAAACAGCAGGATTTCGTGCAGAATGATAAAAAGGTATTTTTTCATAAAATACCGTACATATGTACGGTATTTTTCTTTACTACCTAATTTTAACTTGTTGCTAAATTTGATATAAACTTAGTATCATATACACTATAAATGTTGTAGTATTTAATTAATCTAAAGGCTTTAGCTGTGATTTATTTCAGAGTTGCAGAAAATGTAAAAAAGGACTATCCACAAAATCTGATGAATCGACTGATCTTAAAGGTTTGCAAATCTGCTTTAAACTAAGACAAAGGCTTATATAAGACTTGCTATTATATAAGGATAATATTCCGTCATTATGACGGATTTACTTAAAAATAACAATACATTATATAGTGTAGGTAATAGACTCAATTCTAATTAGGGGTTAAAATGAGGTTTCTTGTATATTTATAGCTTATTTACCTATTTCTATTGTGAAGTTAAACTAAACCAATTTTTATGAACAAAGATTGTTTTATTGAATCTATTATCTATAATACGTGATGCCCCTTTTTTGTTAACGCTTCTCCTCCCTTATTTCTGGACCAATTTTAAAGTTTGAGGTGTCAAAAGAATGGTCTCAGTTCGTAGTTTTGCAATAAGGTTTTAGATTTTTTATATTTTAATTCTGAAGCTCACTGGAAGCTCTCAAAGTTCATTTTTTGTCCACAAGATTAACATGGGGGACAATTTATTTTGAATTGCTAAATAAAACAGCTGTTGATAGTTGAACAAACAAAGACATATGTTAAAAGCTGAATAGAAGCAAGGAATCTAAAACAAATGAAGACAAATAATCTCTTTATTTATTTTAGATTTCTTGAATAGAAGCAAATTGAACTGGTACTAAAATATCAACACAATTTCATACTTTAATACGAGGAGTGTCTAATCTGCGGATTTAACCTTTTCTCAAAATGTAGCAGGTATATTTTGCTTGAAAATTTTATTCACGCGTATTTGGTTCACAAAAATAATTTTTGTAACTTAAACCTGGAAAAATTCATTTTTTTCCGAAACAAATTTTGGAAATTGAAATTTTTGACATGGGTCTTATTGGTTGTCCGACTGGTATTGAAACAATAATGAAAGGTAGCAAATATTAAATAGAACACCAAATTTGTGTGCATGGGTTTTCAAACTGCTGTAAACTATAAGGAAAAGGGATAGTTGGTTGTAAGTGTAATAACCTTTTTATTTACTATTATAGTATAAACATGTTTTATGCACAATGCTACACATATTAAAAAAAAAAAAACCTGTGTAAAAGACAACATTTAAAAATTTTTTACCTCCAGTATAGAAAACAAGCTTATTACAAAAATGGTTTTTATAAAGAAAAATGTTAACCAAAATAAAAATGCCACTAAAAACAAAATAGACCACACCAACAAAGATGTAGATTCTCTTAATTTATTTGATTTCTTTATTTAAATTTTGTAATGTCATGGAAAGTTAAGTTAAAGAGGATATAGGCATAAATAGTAATGTGGACTCATACACTATGTCATTGACTACCTCATACAATAGTACTACAAAAACAACCGCAGAGAGTGCTGCATAACTCATACAGGACCGGGGAGTAATGAAATGTTGATTTTTATTCTTTTGTCATTTACGTTTTATTTTTTATGAACTATATGTGGATCCAACATCTGTGAATTTATTTAAAATTTTATAGGAGGGTTTAGACAAAGGCCCTAAGACATATCGGCAAAAGAACAACTACGTAATCTCAGCTAATTTAGACCTAAAAGAACGAGCACCACATCTCACACTATCACATTGGGAAGTGGGAGAATTGGTAATGAAGATCGATCTGATTTTCACTATAGCGACATTTTTTCAAAGTATTACCATGGATCAAGGTTTGATCACCCGATACTCTAATAAATGCAGCGCATTGCGCTGCACGGGCCCCCTAGTTAATTTATAATTCATGCCCTCCGAGTAATTGTACACCTTCTTTTAGTCATCTTGTTGATAATCTTTGATATACATATTGTGTTTAGTTTATTTAATTATATACCAAAACTACCACTTAATATAAATTCAACATATTCCTATAAAACCTTTGCACACATGTAGTAATCAATTTCATACTCAGGACGTAAATTCTCTTTACGGGAGTTATAAATCTTGAAGGAGAGTTACTGATGTTCTGCACTTGGATACCCTGCGCTCTAAGTGGTGCTCTGACCTTTGATATAAGCTTCTAATTTATTAAAGGAGATTTTCTATACGTACCTGTACAGTTATTTTTGACGATTAAATCGTTTTTATTAAATATACCTTTTGTTTGGCACTAGTTAGTTGTCTATATATTTAAATGCAATTTTATTACTTATTTCTTCTTAACATTATGATCGTCCAAATGAAAATACGTTGTGAAAAAAAGATGATACTATAGAAGGGTTTGATACTGTGTTTCAAACCTCAGCTACATGCAAAAAAGATAACCAGATGTTTATGGTCAATGATTTGGTCATTAAATCTACGATCTGGCTGACCGGGGTCAAATGGTTTTATAGTGGTTGTATTCTAATTTATTTTTACATTTTACATTCAGGATATCCTTTAGTCGATACAATACAAATGTTACACTAGACAAAATAATTATTGTGTAATTTGTGTTTCTAAATTATTTTTCAATGCAATTTAATTTTTCTAACATACTTTATTATGATAAAGTACCGATGATTAAGTTTCGTTAGCTATTTTGAATAGTTACCAAAATTGCTACTTGGTTCTTGAAGATGTGTTCAGAACAAAATATAATTTCCTTTGGTCGTTTCTTAAGACGTGTGACTTACTGCTAGTTGGAAACAATTATAATATACGATACTTAAAACACTTTTTTTATACTTATGGGACAAAATACCAAATATTGTTGTAATTTCTGTATAAAATAAAACACTTAAAAATTACCGACAAAACATAAGCACCATGTTAAGTTTACGTAAAAATAAGAGCAACAACAATGCAAGTTGACTCATGACTTTTTGTACCGCTCTTTATTTAATGTTGATGTACTCTAATTGATTAAATTATGATAAAGTATAAAAATCGTTTAGGTAAATATTGAAGGAATTTCGTCAAAATTCATTATGAGAGGGGGACAATAGATCCAATAACCATCACTAATTAGACTCTGTCAATCTGTTTTATCATTCACTTGAACAAACTTGATGATTAATTTATTATTGTCACCCATTATTACTTAATACTATTGCTTCTAAATTGAAATTCGTGTTATGCTTGGTAAGAAACAGTTTATTTGGAAATTCAATGGTATTGTAAAAATATAGTATTTTTACCTATATGATATTTTTTCATTTTATTTAATTAATTAATATCCTGTCTGTAAACTAAAAAAATTTAATTCTGTGAGGTTTGCATATACATTATTACTTAACAGTGTGTTTTGTAAAAAATATTTCAATCTTATATCAACTTTGCAAGTATTATTACTTTTCATATTTATTACAAACAATTTAGTTGGTATAATATATACTTAGAAATCATAATTATCGTAAGGAAAACATTAGTAGCAATAGTTCGGTCAGTGTTTCATAAACATGGAACACTTGTTTGGAATGACTGCATCATTTGTACGTATAGTTTTAGCGAATTTCCCTATAGGGAATACGCTATTACGGTAGTAGCCATGGTAAGACCTAAGCCCGGGACCACTTTACTTTTTCATTTTGAGGTCCCCAGAAGCCAAAAACACCGTTCGTTCATTTTCATATATATGTATATATATATCTATATATCTATATATCTATGTGTCCGTGGTACTGATAACTTTTGAAGGGGACCTCCGATTTTGATGAAATTTGGTATGAACATGTAAGACCAGGTCTATTTTCATGAGTTCGCGAACCAGCATGATCGGGTTATGGGAACGGGGTTTTATGGGGTTCCAAAGGGGTCAAAAATGGGTTTTTGGCATTTTTGGACCTTAATTTTTAAAATTCATCAATTTTAACTGAAACCATTTAAAAGAGCTTAAAAAAACAAACAATTTGGTATTTTGAATTTTAATTATAGCATAACTGGTTACGGGGAAAATCCAAAAATGTGTTTTCCATGTTATTTTTATGGGAAAAAAAGAAAACCCTATATCTTGTTTATTTATTGACAAAACTTAATCAAATTTGGTATGTACATTATCTATAAAAGGTTTAACTTATACTTGCTTACAAAACCCATATAGCGGCAAACCTACATACTCAACCCCATGGGGTTTATAGGGAAAATAAAAAACTGCCAGAGTTTGATACAATTTTGTGTACTGTCAATAATTATTGATTAACTTAGATTTTCTAACAACACCCAATGGCAGCAAACCTACATACTCGATCCTATGGTGGTTTTATAGGGAAATTAAATAATATGTAATTCCATTGGAAATTCGCTGAGTACGCAGGTCTGCTGCGACGGGGGTATTTGTTTTTGTAATGTATCTACCGTATATTTTAGCATATTGGACCATGCGCTCCATACATTTTAGCAAGCTTCCTGCAGTGTGATGTATGCTAAATAATCGACATGAATTATATTCATAAATGTAAATGTTAAGTTCTCCTAACGTAAGAGTAAAAGATTCCTTTCGTAAAATGGAATCGCCGACTATAGAGATGAAAAATCTAATCAGTAATGATCAGGTAATGAACTGGGTATATAACTTCCCTTTTTCCAATCTGTCCCCTCCTACATTGTTGTGTGCTGCTAGAAGCTTAATCAGAGGTACAATATAACAACCTCATGCTTATAGAAAGATTTTCATTTGGATTATAAATTCCTTCACATATTTTAAAATATGTAACAATATAAATAATTAACAGGAAAGTGGTCTTAAGTTGTTAGTTTTGTTGTTTCATTTTTTTCTTGTGAGTCAGTCTGAATAGATTTGAGACTGTCATTTATACTGGTTAAAAAATTATTTATGTTTTAAATATTATAATAAAAATCATCCCGTTTTTTATTAGCTATTAAATAATTTTATTTGATGCAAATCTTAAATCTTTGTAGCATTCATTATGACCCTGGATTGGAATATACTAATAATGAAATAAAATTACCTTGTCCAAGCACTGGTTTTCAAAATTCCACATGTTTCGTTCCTTAGAACTTTATGAGGTCTATATTATGCAACTACCACATTGTCCAATGTTACTTTGTGGTTTGTCAAATGAGTCATTTATTGAATCATTCCTTCAACTAATACACTCAATACAAAGGACTAAGTGGTATTTGCATACTATAGGCCTGATGAAGTACTTATAAATGATTTAAAACTTAATAAATAAATATAAAATTTGTGAAAACGTTTAACCTAAAATAAGTTAAAATATAAAACAATACATGTTATAAAATAAATTAAATCATTAAAATAAACTTAGCTTTTGCTTAAAACATAACAAAGTTTTTAAGCGGTTTCCATTGCGGAGAAAATTATATTATTTTAAATCCTTAATTAAATATCAACACATGTAGCATAAAATATTAGTATTTAGTTAAAGTTTAAAACAAAATTTAGTGGACACATAGACATAGGTTTTATGTTTACCTTCACTTAAAAACACTTAAATATGTGTTTGGCAACAAAAAAGCACTACTTTATCACCGGTATTTTCACGGTATAATAAAACCTATTAAGATTTTAGTCACGATTTCAGCCTGAATTGGTTTTTAGCGAAACGCTTTGTAGCACGTTCACTGTACCGATAGCGCAGAATTGAGCTTTAAAGGGCTATTGTTTTATTTTGCTATCTGACACTGTAAAAACGGTTGATTATCACAAATTTATATGGACAGTCTGTGTTATATTGTAATACTGAATTCATAATTTTAATGTTCTTGCTGACATCGAATTTGGATGTCTTGGATGTTTTTAGCCTTAATACTGTATTAATGTGTAATGTGTTAATATTTACTATTTTAAAGGGCAAATTAATTTTTGTTTTTCCAACCTCATGATCGGCCGCCATTGGTAAATTTGATATTATTTTTATTTATTTTTTCTGTAATAATCTTAGTCACCTACGATGAAATGTCTACAAAAATGATAGAGTTTATCAAGAGGAAGTCATTTGTATATCTTAATCGTTTCATGACAAGGCGGGTTGATTTACTAACTAGCTAAGATTTTATATTTATTTATATTTTTAAACGGTCTGCAATTAATATCGCTTAATGAGCCACATATGTAAATGTAACGGGTTTTACCAAAGAGGGTTTTTAAATTAATATACCTTGTTATCTTTATTATTATTAGATTACATTTCATGTAATAAAAGATTTTGGTGCCATTTGATAAAAGAGGTTGGTTTGTTTAAGTTTCTGTATAAAATAACTGTTCTATTTAAATTATTATTTTTTATTATTAGCAGGCCATTTTGTAAGTAATTTTAATTACTTGATTCTATTATTAATATTTTTTATGTTGATGAAAATTATATAATTTATATGATTTCATATTTACACTAAAATAGTATTTATTTAGCATACTACAGATTTCTATAATCATTGTTTGTATCCAATAACTAAGGAATTTTCAGTGTAAGGAAAAACATTGTTTGATTGATTTTAGGGTTTGAAAACTTACATACATTAAAAAACCAGTTTGCTTTAATAAACATAAAAGCTAAACAGAAAATTTGAACGTAATATGGCAAATTACAACAGTTTTGTAGAGATATTTAAGATTACATTTAGGGCCAAGCAATATTAAGCGTGGGCGATCGCCTAGAGCGGGACATTAATATCTCAATCTGCTAAATTTATAACGGGCTGTAGTGGGAGATCACGAATCCGGGGTATGGAGTTGAACATGAAAGTGTAAAGGTGGGTCTCATGGTACAACCAGAGTTATATTCACATATTGAGGGTTAAATATTTGTTGTATATTCATTTTAATAATTAATAAACTGGTAGGCCTACTGTTAAAATAGTTTCCCTCAGGGGCAGTGGGCTTTCCACTGTACGGGTGTTTCTTGGCGACCCCGGGGTACCTGAGCCAAGCTGTGAGACCCTCCTCACAGTTCTTCCCGAGCTAGGGCCTTTCTTCTCATCTTTCAGGTCTTAGCTCACCGTCTTTATTCTTTCCTGAGCTAACCTTGCTCACCTTCTTGTTTTCGACCCCGAATCAAGGGTGTCTTTCCACCTTCTTTCGACCGGCGCACGCTGGGGGGTCCTGGGAGTGTCCCTGTTGTGTTGCAGGGACTGATGTGTGCCTCGCACTGCCGATGGTCTCCTCCAGTGTGTCGTCAGAAGCCAGCCGCTTCGGACCTTAGTCAGGAAGTGCGGCATGGATGCAGAGATCGGACTCTGCATTGCCACGGTGCGACCCCCAGCACGTCCGGCACATTTTGTGTATCGGTGCTGGGCAAACGGAGGTTTCGGGCCCCAGAGTCCTGGGGTAGGGGTGTCTTATCTCCTACGGGGGGTAGACCTCCGAGGGTGTACCCGCTCCCGGCCAATGAAGGGCCGCCTTTTGCCGCACGATGCGCTGGTGAAACAAAAGTATGGATTTTCAAAACCAAAAACACGAAATTAAAGGAGAATGAGCAGGCCGCCTTTAAGCGCAGCTCAAAACTGCAGAGGTCTCCGACCTCGAAGACTGGGACGCCGACGGGGGGAATTAAAGCCTCCCCTCCGCCGATCCCGTTCAAGGCTGCTGGTGTCGCCGGATCGTCGGCCGTAACCGGAAAGGAGAAGTATGAGGTTAAGCTGGGTATGGGGGTGACTGAGCCGGTAACACCTCTAGCCGGGATGCAAGGAATTCCTCCCAGGAAGAGTCCTCTTCGTCCGGCATTCGAGATGCAAATGCTTCGGCAGCAGCAGGACGATGCCAACGAGGAGGAAGACTCATGTCTGAAGAAAATGAACGATCTTTTGAAGGAGATGGCCAAGGCTCTCCTTATTCAGAAGAACGTCAACAAGGCGATTAAGGACGGAATTCCAAAACTCGAGGATTTCCTTGGCGAAATCGAGGAATGCCGGAAGATCAGGCTGAAGGCAGTGAAGCAGGAGCGCGACGTTATGAACCGAGTTATGTCTGCTTCGCCTCAAGCTCATCTGGCTGAGTCCCAGACTCAAGCCAGAAAGCGAAAGAAGAGGCAGAGCGGTTCTTCGCCGGAAAGCCCTGAGCTTGTTGAGGTGGACTCAGTGCCGAGACCGGTTTTTGTCACTGCGGCATCGCAGACATCTCCTGTCCAGGCTACTCAATCCGCCCCGGGTGCTGTCGCGATTCCAGCGGCTACTCCTGCAGAGGTTCCTGCTCCGGCGGCTAATCCTGCCTTGGCAGCAAACTCTGCCTCAACACCTTTGGGGGGCTGGAAGACGCGCCTGTCTAAGAAAGAAAGGAGGAGGCAGAAGCAAGTGGAGGCAGCTTCGAAAAGTGCGTCGAGGGTGGAGCGGACGCAAGTCTCAAACCCGGTGGGGGAGGCCTCTGGCAAGTCTGTCAGAAAGCCTAAACAACCCAGGCCTAAGAAGCCCAGGACGGAGGCAATCTTGATCAAGCCCTTAGGGGGGCGATCTTTTGCTGATGTTCTGGGTCAGATTAGATCGCAGGCCAAACCGGAAGAGACCGACACCGTTATCAAGTCTATTCGGCGAACCCAGAACGGGGATGTCCTCCTCGAACTGGGGAAGTCGAGTGACAAGATCGGTTTTGCCGCTTCCCTCAAGACTGCACTTGGGGACAAAGGCTCCATCAAGGCCCTAGAACCGAAATGTTCGGTCGAGATTCGGGACCTTGATGCCCTCTCCACCGAAGATGAGGTGACCCGTGCGATCCAGGTGGCACTCCCGGAGATACCGGCTGATGGAGTGAGGGTATGGCTGACAAAGCCTAACCGAAGTCAACTCAGGATGGCTGTTGCTGAGATGGGCGAAAAGCACGCCAATAAGCTGCTTAGCCTTCAGCACCTCAGAGTCGGTTGGGTCAGTTGCAGGCTCAAACGGAGGGTGGTAGTTTCGAGATGCTTCCGCTGTCTCGGTTTCGGCCACTCCTCCCGAAACTGTAACGGGCCCGACAGGAGTGCCAACTGCTTCCAGTGTGGAGGCCAGGGCCACAAACGCAAGGAATGTTCCTCGAGCCCATCCTGCTTCCTCTGCAAGGATTCAGGCTCCAGTGCCCTCGGTCACTTACCCGGGTCTGGTCAGTGCGGTGCCTTCAGAGCCGCACTTGAACAGGCAAAAGGCAGCGGCCGGTAATTCGCATCCTCCAGGCCAATCTTCATAGATCCTGGGGAGCTGATAACCTTCTAGATCAGCTCGCCCGAGAACTTGGTGCTGACGCGCTCCTTATCAGCGAACAGTATCGGGACAGAGACCCAAACATTTGGATCTCCGACAGCCTCGGTACTGCTGCATTTTGGGCGCGTAATACACAGGATGTCTTGGTGCGGAGTCACGGGCGCGGCCGAGGATTCGTCTGGGTTCGGTGTAGGGACGTGACTATCTTCAGTTGCTACCTCACACCCAACGAGGCCGTCCAGGACTTTCGCGACAAGATAGATAGCCTAGAGGAGTGCGTTCTCGGCACCACCGGGCATGTCGTCGTTGGTGGCGATTTCAACGCCAGGGCCGTCGAGTGGGGAATGCCCTCTACCAGCTCCCGGGGGAAATACATCCTGGATTTCATCGCCAGGGCCGGTCTTGTCGTCCTCAACCAGGGCGACACACCTACTTTTCGGCGCCCCGGGCAGAGAGGCACGATCCCTGACGTCACCTTTGCGTCTGAGTCGCTCCTTCCGAGGATCTCTGGCTGGAGGGTTGTCGAGGACTACACGGGTAGCGACCACCAATACATCGTGTTTGACCTGCATGATCAGGCAAATCGTCGAGTTTCCGCATCTCGGGAAGGGCCACGCCGGTGGAACACCAACAAACTGGACGTGGTCAAGTTCACCGAAGTCATCTCTCGGGGAGCGCAGGGGAATCCTGGTGAGGCTGGAGCCGAGGCACTAGTAACATCCACGATGGAACTTATCGTCTCGGCCTGCGACCAGTCTATGCCGCGAAGGAAACCCCGACGCGATAAACAACCCGTTTACTGGTGGACTGAAGAGATTGCGGAACTCAGAAGAACATGTTTAAGAACTAGACGAGCCGCCACTAGAGCGAGAATTCCCGCAGACAGAGTTCGTAAGTCGGAGGCCTATAAAGCTGCGAGAAAATCTCTCCGCCAGGCGATCAACAGGAGCAAGGCGAATAGCTGGAGGAGACTTCGTGACGACGTTGATTCCAACCCGTGGGGCCTGGGTTACAAATTTGTAACACAGAAACTCGGCGCCCGCTCTCCACCTTCCATCATGGAGGGCGCCACCATGGGGAGGATCGTCGCTGCGTTGTTTCCTGAACATCCACAGCGACCGCCGGTTGACTTCGGACGGGTAGAGGACGTTCCACTTTTCACTTTCGAGGAGCTGGAAACCTCCGTTCTCTCCCTGAAGAGCAACAAGGCTCCTGGCCCGGATGGGATTCCCAGTGAGGCTTTAAAGAAAGTATTTTTAATCAACGCTGACTTGTTGTTGAGAATGTACAATGCCTGTTTGGTAGAAGGGGTGTTTCCGGCTCCCTGGAAAACAGCCAGGCTTGTACTGATCAGCAAGGGCAAAGGTGATCCCGAGCTGCCGTCGTCCCACAGGCCTCTCTGCATGTTGGACACGGCTGGGAAGCTGTTCGAGAAGCTGATCCGTTCCCGCCTGACTTCTGCCGTGGAAGCTGCCGGGGACTTATGCCCCCGTCAGTACGGCTTCAGAAAGGGACGGTCAACGATCGACGCTGTCACCGAAGTTCAGAGAGCTGTGGAGAGAGCCGAGAGCCACAACCATTTCTCCCGCCGAGTAGTGCTTCTTGTTACGCTTGATGTCAAGAATGCCTTCAACTCGGCGAGGTGGGTCGATATGTTGGATGCGCTTCGCAACACCTTTCGTATTCCTGCATATCTGTTGCGGCTCGTCGAGGATTATCTACGCTCTCGAAGCCTGATTTATGACACGAGGGACGGAACGCGGACGATGGAAGTCACTTCTGGTGCCGCACAAGGTTCAATACTCGGCCCGGATCTCTGGAACGTTGCCTATGACAGCCTCCTGAGGTCCGAGATGCCTGAGGAAACCACTTTGGTTGGGTACGCCGATGACGTCGCAGCTCTCATTGCTGCACGCAACGTTGAGCTGGCCCAACTGAAGTTGAACTGAGTTATGCGGGTGGTCAACAACTGGATGTCCGATCACGGTCTCTCACTTGCTCTCAGTAAGACGGAGATCGTGATTCTTACGAAGAAGAGGATCGACACCGTCGTCCCGTTTCGAGTGGGAAGGGAGGTGAGTAGTGTCAAATTGTTGGTGCTGGCTCAGTTCAAGGTCACCTGAGGGATGACGTCATCGAGGTCAATGACCTCACCGATGACGTCATCGATGACGTCATCGATGACGTCATCACCAATGACGTCATTTCTATGACGTCACACCCATGACGTCACAGAAATGACGTGCTGATGACGTCATCACCCCTTACGTCATCAAAATGACGTCACAGACGCCACTGAGGTCAAGGTCACGCCGAAACTTAAAATTTTTTGGCACTTTTGCCGTTTCTCGCACTACGCTCCGAGTTTCAGTCAGAGTCCCCGTGACCTTGACCACTTGGAGCGAATTTTCGACGAGAAACGGCAAAAGTGCCAAGTTAAACTCGAGTTTCTGACATGACCCTGCCTAAATGGGCAATCGGTTATCCCTCAGGTGACCTTGAACCAGCACAACACCAACAATTTGAAATTACTGTGACCTTGAAAACCTAACAACGGAGCGCCGACACCGATGCGCACCCCACGACAGCCACCGAGTGACTGACTGTCAGGCTCTGTGTACGCTAGGTATATTGGCTTGAGAGACTAAGACTCTAAACTGTCAGGAATGGGAGTAACTAACTGAATTTTGCAAGGAAAAGTCATTTCATCCAATATATTAAACAAATCTTCATCAGTAAAACTGACATTAGTCTGTTTGGTATAAAACTTAGGGTGTCCGCGCAACAGTTTGCGCCACTTAGCTAAAGTTGAAACTCTCTTAACTTTGAGTGGTGGACAGTGAGCAACTAATAAAGTCTTAACACGGCTAAGTTTCTTACCTAAAGTGTCCTGCGACATGGCTTCACCTCACAAAAGTCCGCACAATACTGAGAGATTGCTTGTAGCGCATGAGTCAAGGGAAAAGAGGTGGGGGAAACAGCAGGAGTGGGGGAAGGTCACAGTGGTGGGGGAAGGTGAGGTGGTACGCTGGAGTATCGCATCACTTCACCATGAGCTGTCCTACAGTCAACACACTGTTCTCTTGGCCCGAGTTGGCACTAGAAGAAACATTTCTGTACAGCTTAGGCTGTGAGAGCCGAGGAAGCAAAGTCAAAGTGGAAATTGTGTTAAACTCTAAGATGAAGAGTCTCCTAAATAAACTAATTGTATCCCTGCAATCTCCTATAACTTTAGAGAAATACCACTTTATTAAGCGACACCTTATACTTTGGCAAAACGAAGCGGAAATGGAAAAGATTACAGTAAAATTAATTTAACTTAAAACTTGGACTGGACACTCATGGCGATACCACGTGGCGTGCAAACGCCACCCTAAACATTACAAGTTAGGTTATTGAGCACCTCTGGTACGATAACCGATGTGCTAGAGTTAAAGTGTGATGACCTTGAGTCAAAACACTGAAATACTACAAGTCGATATCGTCCCAGAGTTAAAGTGTAGTGACCTACATTCAGAACTTGTAAAATTACTTACATATAGAGAGCTAGAGAACAGCGAGACGCACCGCATGGAAGCCGGAGACATACTGGCGAAGCGGTGTTGTGCAGCCTAGGGACCCAGTTGTGGTGGGGGTATAGCCAACACTTAGAGTACAAGTGTTGTGGGTGACCTTGACCCACTTAACTTTTCTATACCCCCACCACTATTACCCCCACCACTTTTTCATGTACCTCCAAGCGCTGTGCCTCGGCTTCATTTCTACTCCAGCAGCCAACCTAGCAACATCAAGATGTCTCTGAACGTTAGTTGCGCAAGTTACGAGGAGGTGAGCATCAAGACTCAGCAGGAGCTAAACGACTTATACAAGGAGTTGCAGCTGATGGTGGCACGAGGCTACCGTATAAATGTGCAAGTTTACGCTTGCAATATACGGAACACCCGGCAGTCAAAGGAAGAGCCTGGACACTCCTCGACGGCTTCCTCACCAGCGTCCATGAAGACCGAGCCAGACAACTTGGACTACTTCAGCTGACTAGCAGTTGTATTTCTTGTCCTAACCATTGTAGAATATGTATATTTTTTCATTATATTAAAGAAGTAAAAGAGCAGAAACACCTATCTTGTTACTGACATATAAGCTCAGTAACAAGATAGGTGTTTTTAAAACACAATTTGGATGACCTTGAAACTTCCCCCTCCACTGCTTTGTTACCCCCACCACTTGACTATTGGTGTACATGGCACATCGCAATTGGAAACCTCATTCCATCTTCAACAGCCACACCGACAACATCAACAATGGCAAACCTACCAACAGATGAAAGGTGTCCTCACGCATGTTGTGACTTCGTCCACGAGTTGGAGAAGAGGATGCAGGAGAGGGCGATAAGAAGAAAACAGATCCACTCAGAAAATATCATGATAGTCAACGGCTATCTTTTATTGTTCGGCCTTATTATGGTTGTACTTTTCATACTGTACGGCATAGTCACATGTGTCGGCAAGGTTGCAGAAGAAAACGCTCGCCACCATCAATTGGAAAGTTTCAATGTTACTTTGTAAGTTTTCCTTTTTTTAAAACTCCGTTTGGATGACCTTGAAAATTCCCCCACTACTCCACCACACCCCCCACCACTTCACCATGTTCCTGCATGAGCATCACATCAACCGTCATTCCTTGTCCGACAAGCAACCATGGCAGACAACAACACCATCAGCCAAGCTGACTCCACTACTGATGTCGGTACAAGTACGGGTTGGACACTGTCGGTCGATAGTGTACACTATTTGGAGTCAATTTGCGAACGTATGAAGGAAATACTGCGGGACAACCCTGGGATCATAATACAAATGAATTTAAATTATGATTGGTCCCAAGTTAGAATGCAAGGGGACGACAACAACGGTCAACAATCTCCACAATATTCGCCCATGTCCCCGATCTATCCTTACGGCGAGTCTGACGTCGATGAAGATGAGGCTGATGAAGATGCAGGGGACAACGAGGCTGAAGAGGAGTAAGCTTCATTCCTTTTTTTTTTAAACCTAAATTGGATGACCTTGAGAATTCCCCCTCCACTATTTCCTTTTTTTAAAACCCAAATTAAATGACCTTGAAAATACCCCCTCCACGTACTTTTGGTTTACCCCCTCTACTTTTCAATACTGTTACCACAGTCTGTAGCTCACATCATTCCTTGTTTAGCTATCATGGCGGACAGCACTCTTTCTCGAGTTGACTCCACTACGGATGAAGAATGGCCATTTTCCTGGAATGTTCATCTGCAAGACTCGGCAGAAGTGGATATGTTGCATGAGAAATTGGTGTATGTATTAAACGAAAACCCCAACATTGAATGTAGAATGACTATGGATTTCGATGCGACAGGGGTCCACACTCAACCTTCCACTTCCAGCCAGCTTGAACCTCAGCTACAGCCAAAGAACTTTACACATCTTTACACTCCAATACGGCCGGAGGATGTGGTTATCAGCGAGGCAGACTCTACTACAAGTTATATCGAACCAACGAATTGGAAGCTTGTTGTTGACACCTTACACAAGGTCGACTTAGTATGTGACAAATTAAAGGAATTGATGATGCAAGATCCTGGTCTTCGTTTTAAAATTGATTTGTTTTTCATCTGGGGAGCACCTGCACGGGGCTCTTCGTCTGACAGCTCTCTAAGTACAACGGATGAGGAGGAGGAGGAGGACGACTAGTTATCTTTTTTAAAACTCCGTTTGGATGGCCTTGACCTTTCCCCCTCCACTGAGTTTATTTAAGGTGCACTCTCAATGACTGCAGCATCATTTCATCGCGCACCTTCACCACAGCAACATGGAGAGTCAACTCAACTACTGTTGCGAACGGAAATGTTTTTCATGGCCGAATGACATTGATGTTGCGGATGGCCTGGCGTGTAGAAAATGTGAAGCTTTTGGTCAATGCATGTGTAAGTGCAAGTCTTGGAAGAAGCCGAAACCGGAGTTGAAGACATTCCATGTGTACCAGATGAGAGGGCATAAGTACACTTGTTGCCCTGAACGTTGCATTGAATTCACATTAAAACAGCTAACTGGCTGCAAATTGTGCAACAATCATTTTGCAGGTTTTTGCAAACATTATTTAGGAGCCTGTCAGTACAGATCAACTTGGCATACAGAAGCACTCACTATCAATGAAATCGCTATAGATACACAAGAGTAGTCTTTCTACTCTTTTCTTTTTAAAACTCCATTTGGATGACCTTGACCTTTCCCCCTCCACTCACCTTAGTTTATATAAACCCCATTCCCACTGACCACAGCATCACTTCATCGTGCTCCCTCGTCAAAGCAACATCAACTATGGAAAGTAAGCGCATCTCATGTTGCGAGCATAGGTGTTTGGAGATACAAGGCGTCACATATTGTGCAAAGAAGCGTTGGGAGGAAGAGACGGGGACAACCTATTGCTGTGAGGATAAGTGTTTCCTCTTACCAAAGTGGCAAGTGGATGGGCTGGCCTGCCGGCAATGTGAATGCTTCGGATGTTGCAGGTGTAGATGCAAGAACCAACAGCTGCCACCGCCGGTACTACAAACTTTCAAAATCTACAAATCCAAATACTTTTATACTTGTTGTCCGCAGCGGTGTATTAAATTTCACTTCTCCAATCTTACCAATTGTCGGAAATGCTACGGACAACCTGATGGGTGGTGCACCTGTTTTCTGGACTCCTGCCGCTACAGATCAGATTGGTTTACAGATCCATTAGAGATTGATGAGGTCGCCCAGGAAGCACAAGAGTAGTCTTTCTACTCTTCAACTTTTTTAAAACTCCATTTGGATGACCTTGAGATTTCCCCCTCCACTTCCCCATATACCTAGAGTACACAGAGCCTGGCAGTCAGTAACTCGGTGGCTGTCGTGGGGTGCGCATCGGTGTCGGCGCTCCGTTGTTAGGTTTTCAAGGTCACAGTAATATCAAATTGTTGGTGTTGTGCTGGTTCAAGGTCACCTGAGGGATAACCGATTGCCCATTTAGGCGGGGTCATGTCAGAAACTCGAGTTTAACTTGGCACTTTTGCCGTTTCTCGTCGAAAATTCGCTCCAAGTGGTCAAGGTCACGGGGACTCTGACTGAAACTCGGAGCGTAGTGCGAGAAACGGCAAAAGTGCCAAAAAATTTTAAGTTTCGGCGTGACCTTGACCTCAGTGGCGTCGGTGACGTCATTTTGATGACGTAAGGGGTGATGACGTCATCAGCACGTCATTTCTGTGACGTCATGGGTGTGACGTCATAGAAATGACGTCATTGGTGATGACGTCATCGATGACGCAATCGATGACGTCATCGATGACGTCATCGGTGAGGTCATTGACCTCGATGACGTCATCCCTCAGGTGACCTTGAACTGAGCCAGCACCAACAATTTGACACTACTGAGGTGGTCACATCAACTCGTGCCGCCAAATACCTCGGGGTTATGGTGGACACCAAGTTAAGCTGGAGGGATCAGATCTTCCGTACGGCGGACAAGGCCGCTAAGGTAGTGACTTACCTTAGTAGGCTGATGGCCAATGTTGGGGGTCCCCGATCCAGCAGAAGACGTCTGTTGATGTCCGCGGTCCAGTCCGTGCTTCTTTACGGGGCAGAGGTGTGGGCAGGCGCTCTAGATAAGGAGTGCTACAGGTTGCGACTCGCCCGGGTTCAGCGTCAAGCTGCGCTCCGGGTGTGTTCCGCCTACCGGACAGTGTCCGAGCCTGCCGTCCTGGTGGTCGCCGGAGTCATCCCTGTCAAGCTCTTGGCAGGGGAGAGGAAAGCGATTTATCAGAGACAAGGCGAGATCGGCAAGGACACGGCAAGAACAGAAGAGCGCTCCCGAACCTTCCAGCAGTGGCAACACAGCTGGGAGCACGACACCCGAGGACGATGGACTGCGCGACTTATCAAGCAGGTCCAACCATGGGTGGAACGGCGGCATGGGGAGGTGGACTACTACCTGACCCAATTTTTGACAGGTCACGGCTATTTTCGGTCGTACCTGAACCGTATGGGAAAGACCGGTTCACCGGACTGCATTTATTGCCCGGGTGTTCCCGACGATGCGGAACACACATTCTTCCGCTGTCCCCGTTGGGAAGGGCCCCGCCTGGAGGCCACACAAATCTTTGGTGCATTTTCGGTGGACTCGGTCTGCCAAAAGATTTTGGAGGATGAGGGCAACTGGGATTGTTTGTCACAGTTCGTCCGGGGCATCCTCCTGGAAAAGAAAACCGATCTGGACCGTGAAGTGGCCCAGATCCCTTGATCGAGCGGCTGGATAAGGAGCGAGCCCCACGGGCGTAAGCCAAATTTAGGCCTAGCCTGACGTAATGTGACAAACAATTCCAGGTTAGATTCCTAAAGAGTAGAGGAGGTTTTTTAGTGGGTAAACTCGTTTTTAGGGGAGCCCCACACTACAGGCTGGCCACCTGTGTGCGTAATGCATTTTTCCGCCTCTCCCTCAAAAAAAAAAAAAAAAAAAAAAAAAAAAAAAACTGTTAAAATAGTTAATGAAATAAAAGTTCAACTTCATGAAAAGAAGTTAATCCACAATTTTCTATATTCAATCCATTTCAGCGTATGATTGTGTCATACTTTTTTAATTTAAAGAGTACGAGAGGTATTAGCAAGTATCTTAGAAAATCACATAATCTCAATTTTGATGATTAGAAATAAGTCGTAATGATGTCTCAATAGGTTTAAATTTGAATAAGTTTTCAAAATTAGATGGAGTAATTATTTAAAAAAGCATTAGTCATTGAAAGGTACTTGTCAGTTAAAGGTATCACCTATTACTTTAAGGTTATATGTTTAAAAAAATTATATTGATAATAATAATGTTTGATAATTGTTTATCATGTTAGTTTTAACCGTCTTAAAACTACATTGATTAAAATAATCATAAAAAATGGGATATTTCTTTTGACTCAATATTAGTTGAAGAAAAACATTATTGAAAGTTAATATAGCATTAATTAACTCCATAAATGTAAGCAAACAACAAATTATATTAATAGTATCAAAGAAAAAAACATGTTTTCACTAAAATTAGACTTAGGTTTTTTCTATAAAAATTATTTGGTAATGTAATCACTCATGCTTTCTGATTAACCCACTTGCCTATAAATAGAACATTAAATACTCCCTATTATATGGTAATCACGTGGTAATCCTCTAGGAATCGCAATCGTGAAGTCTGAAAACAGAGTTTCCAAAACACTCCAATCCAACTTTAATAGCTAATCTCTTTTATTCTTTTGATTATCAAGTGTACATTCATGGAGGATGATTATACAAAAATTCAATTACAAATAGGTTACGTACATCCGTTTTCATCATACAAATAGTAAGTTACTATGGTTTCAAGACAACTATGGTTTCATTAAATAAATTGTCTTCAACACGTCCTATTTCACAAAACCAAACATGAATTGTTCTTATTCCAAAAATATAATGGTTAAAATTTACAAAACACATTGCTCGCAACGAATATTTTCACATTTAAAAACGAGAAAGTGCACTTACTTTACATCTCAACTGTTTATTTAAATATTCGTTGCGTGTAATGTGTTTCGTGATTTTTAACCAATAAAACTTTTTGACTAAGAAAAATTTATGTTCGATTTTGTTAAATCGGAACTGATGATGAAAGTTTTTTTAACCATGGTAATCCAGTAACTCAATATTTGGATTTATTGCAGCTGAAGACGGAGGTGCGTAACCTATTTATAACTGAATTTATCAGCTTCGGAGGCTCAAAAACATGGATATTAAAAAGTTCAGATATTGTGCAAACATATTTATTACACTTATATTAAGTGAGGGTGTGACAATTTATCAAAGATAAGTCATACACTCCGATAACTTAGGTTTTGGTAATGAGGGGTTTTTGTGGAAATGAGAATTTTTCGAAACACAAAAACTTATGTACTCTCCCTCAAATTGAGTTTAATAATTTTGGATGTATATGTTTCTGATTCAAAATTTAGTGGCTTACCACTTGTTTTTACCATATTTACTATCCTTCAATAGTAATAAACATAATATGCAAATCATAGCAAAGCTTTATATGTATGTAGTAAGTATACTGAATTGTAACTGTGTGACGTAGTGAAAAACAAATAATTATTATTCACGCAACATGAAGTTTAAATCCTCTTTGTCACTTTCAATGCCACAAAAGTTACATACATCACTAAAACCGTAAATATTTGCAGGAAGCTAGGAACCATAACCAAACAAAACATTTTGTAAAACACATACGTGGAACATATAAAGAACAAATGTATTAAAAAGTGCTGCATACGGTTTTGTACCAAAAGACGAGGAGTCTTCGGATTGTGACAGTAGCCCTCCAAATCGATGGTGCCGGTTTTGTAATAGTTTGTGAGAAAGTTTTCCTTTTCTTGCCACCTCTTGTAGATCCAGTCTGCCACGTCTGCTGGGGAGGATATCTGGGAGGCGGGGAACAGCCGGTAGACCACTAGAGTGTTGAACGGACCCCGGGATGCGGTACAGACGTTGCCCAAGGTCATGGGGATCCCCTTGGGGTACGCTATGGTCACGTCAAGGATCCACTGCAGGTTATCGTCAGATGCTCTCGTATCATATGTTGCTGTTAGAATCAAAATTATGATTAGTTAAAAACATATTGTTGTAATAGTAAAATCTAATTATAAAACCAAACAAATGTGGTCATAACAAAAGGAATCTTTAATTGGAATATAAGGAAAATATTAAAGTGCATATCGTTAATACACAGGGTGTCCAGCTTCCACCCTTACAAATTTTTCCAGGTTATTGCCCACATCAAAATAAGCTAAAAGGTTCCAGTAAACATATGTCCTAAAATGCTTCGTTAACCCGCTAGCCGCCATTTTGTTTTTTACACTAAATAATTTTTATTTCCATAACGGATAGTTGTATTAAGTTATTATTTGGCATGAACCTTTACAATAACAATACCCATTTCCAGTAAAAACATTATTTTTTTCCAATGTGTATTTTCAAAATGGTGGCCATTTTAAAATTTTAAACTCAAATATCTCAAAAACGGTAAATTTTATAAAAATGTTACAAGACACAAAGAAGGTGGAAAATTAAAATATCTAAATATTGATACAAAGTTTGTAAGGATACGACAACAAATAACGGAGTTATTGAGATTTTTCTTCTAAAATAATCTAAATTGGCATTGATCATAGTGAAAAATCAGTGTTTTTCCGCAGGAAAACCACAATAACTCCGTTATTTGTTGTCGGATTTAGTTTAAATAGTCACACAATAAGTTCGAACAATAAGTCACATGGACAAAAATATAATAAGCATGTCAAAAGAACTATACTCTGCTTTTGTTATAATTGTGATTTTCTAGATTTCTTTGTTACTCAACGAGTTAACTCGATGTTTTTCTGTAATTACAAAATCGTTTTCATAGTAATCATAACATATGACGTGATCAAAACTTATCTGCAATCTAATTCAATAGCGTTTATTAATTTGGTATTTCAACTTAAGTTTAGAATATGAATAAACTACTTACCAGACAATCTTTTTTTTTAAATATGTGCATTAACTTAGCATCAATACAAATTGGTAGTTTTATTTAATTTTTAAGTTAAAAATATCAACATATTTTAGCTTCGGAACCTAAAAAGGTTAATTAATTATGTTTTTAAATAACTCATACACTTGTTTAAAGTATAATAAAAGGGTAAGGTATAAGCAATTCCTCTTTTTAGTCTAACTTAATGTTCCAACAACGTAAAATATCTGACAAAAACTGTCTTATAAACACATTTTGTCATAATTAGTATCTTGTTCGTGGTAATTTTGTCATAAAAATTATTTCCACTTGAATATTAAGCACCTATTTTATCAATGAGATACAAAAGCAAGAAGAAAAACGAATCGAATAGTATTAAATGGGTGTTGTATAACATTTGATTCCTTGTTCAAATCACGTTTTTAAATTAAATTCTTTTGCAGAGTAAATAGTCGAACCTAATTTTTTATGATCATATGCTGTTTGGTGCCTCACCTTCCCGTGAGCCTCCGGTTGTGCAAACTTCTACGATGGTCCGTACAGCTCCGAGTCTAGGCAGACAGACGTTCTGAAGAACAGGCAGGTTATGTTGTAAAGCGAATTGTTGACTTTTCGCCCTTCGTTTGTGTAGAAAACCCCCTTCAGGAAAGAGTAAAATAGTTTTATGTTTCATTGGGAGTACGCAGTCTTCCAGGAAGTTTTTAAAACTTATCAATCCTTGGTCTCTTTTTTCTCTACCTATTGGTATATAGAAATCTTTTTTTATCATGGATACAGCGCCAAACGGTGTATATTTAAATTCCTCGTTCATAACCCATATGCAATGATTGAAAGTGCAATTGTTTGCAATAAGGATGTTACACATAACAATGACATCACCTGAAAGGAGACAAATGAAATTAAATTCTTGAAGGGAAAACTTATTATTCTTACTTTCACTAATACTTACTTTTACTAATACGCTACATTATGATCAATTTGTAAAAATACAGATTATTCATTTATTTTTATTTCAAAATAGTTGTACCACCCCTAAATAAAAAAATCTCTGATTTACAAGAGGAAAATAACCCCGATAAGAGAACATTTTAACATTATCGTAGAAGTTCATGAGACTTAGATTTAAACATAAAATATTTTAGGCCTTTGTATATTTGGATTTATATGTAACAGTTATTGCTTGTCTTACATATTTAAGTTAATTTTAATTTAATTGATACATACTTCGTAAATAAGTTTATTAATTTTAAATGTTTAAATGAACCTGTGTTTTGACTGTCTAACATGATGTTTTTAGGTTCTAGTGAAGCATTGGATTTTTTATTTAGACTATTGATTTATAAAAAAATAATATCACTAAAATATTTTAAGTAATCCGTCAAACCTCACTTAACTATCTCCAAACCTTTTAGTAAAACAGGAAGTTCTTTCTCAACTTTAATTCGTCAGAATTTTGGTCATAAATTAACAATGCCAGTTATAATTGACGATACATATACACTAAATAAAATAAGAATTCATAAAAATACACTTCTGTTGCTTTCATAACCAAACATCCATTAAGTATTTTATATCAGGTAGTATTCAAATTCAAATTCATTTATTTCGAAAAAAAAACATACAAACTGTACAAGATTAAAACGAAATAAAACTTCCCGCATAGGCCGAGGCCTGTGGGCGGAAAGTGAGCCAATTATCAGTACCACTAAACCAAACTGTTATCAGTATAGATAATACATTAAAAACTTAATTCTATTAGTGGATATAGTTAATTGAATTTGAGATATAATATACAGATTTTACGGTAGTTAAAACTACAATAAACATCAGGAATAATATAAAAATAAAATTAAAATGTTCTACGGGATAATATTAATCTATAAATTATTGATGTAAATTGAGAGACAATGGAATACTAATTCTGTCTATAATTTAATTTCTTGGAGATTATAAATATAAAATATGATGTTAGTATGTTAAAGATAAGCCACATAACAAGTGCACACAAATACATAATGATTGATTAGCATTGGTTGGAATAAAAAATTCAGGTCATGATCTAATTGTATTTTCAACTGAAACTCTTGTGTTTTGGTAGAACCGTTATACAAAAAGTAGTTTTACATGTTTTATCTCAACTAATATCATATTTTTATTCGGTAGTAAAAAAATTAAATATAAATACCTGAATAATATTACAGCTGTCTCTATTTAAAATAACGGAATTTTAATAATTTTAATAATCAAACCTTATATTTAAAAATATACAAGTGTACGACATTACTTTTTTCATAAATTGCCCACCAAAATAATACTGGAAGGAATGGACCAAATCAGTGACTAAGATGTAAGGAGAGCATAATTTGCTCCCTTTGAGTCCTATTTAAGATGTGGACTCATAGTCTGGTAAAAGTAATCCATAAGAAACCTTCAGAGAGTCCATATTCACAGAAAAAAAGTCATAAGGAGAGATAAGGGGGATTAGTACTTATCGAATTTTGTAGAAATTCCTTTAAGGAGCTTCGTATTCTCATTGTTGTGTCCTTGTGCATCCTCGAAGCCACTCTCTATGTTAGGTCGAGGAACCTGGAAACAAGATCTAGCGCGAATCCCTATGCAACAAGAAAAGCCATAAAAAAAAGAAAAGAAAAAGAAAAGCCACCTACGACCTCCCGGCCCACTGACTCAGACTCTTCGAAAAGAAAACCACCTATGCTGGAGCTAAGTTCCACAATCTGCTCCCTATACATGTCACATGACTGGACTCAAAGTTAATCAAAAGAGGACTGACGATTTTGCTGGAAAACAAGGTGGAGGAGTTTATGAAGTGGAAAGAGGACTACCCCCCTCATTAGAATCTTAAAGCTCAACACACACTACTACACATAGCTTGTAACATAAAACACTAAAAACGACAATCGTTCTAATATTAACGTTCATGTACAAATAAATGATGTTTATGTCTGATAATACAGTATTTTAAAACGAATTGCCATAAAGCTGAGAGGTACGGTTCAGTATACCAAATTTACTGTTTATTAAAATATATTCGATGGACAAATATATCAGTTGTAAGGAATCAATATACCGATATTTTTAAAACATCAGTATATGGATTTGACCTTTGACACAGAAGTACAGAACAGTACTTACACGGAGTCTGATGGTTGGGCAGGATCAGTGTCCTCTGGTTGAGGCAGGGGCTGATGTCGTCTCCAGCCTCCACTATACCGTAGCCCGCAGACCAAGAATACCAGGAGCCCATGGTGTACAGCCAGTCGGCAAGGGAGTCTATCAGTTGCCAGAAGAGGGCGGGACGCAGCCACCGAAGAGGCGACAGCAGAAGGGCCCACATAACCCACGCCGGGTAGCAATACAAGTGATGAACCACGGTGAACACACAGCGGACAAGGGTTAGGATTTGGTTGGAAACGGAATAGGCAAAGTTCATTGCTTTCGTGGTGTGAATATTGTGATTGAAGTTGAAATATATTTATGTATCCACTAATCACTCACGTCGGTTAATTTGTCAATACCTACTTTATTAAAAACAACTTATGCCAAAAAGATACATCAACATGGTTGAATATAACACCTATCGGGATAACAATTTTGTTTACACTTTTGATGCACACAAACGAAAACACTACACATCAAGGAACTTATTTATGATAATAACTGCATGAAACTGAACTTTACGCTTAAATGAGTATACGTAAGGCGAAACACTAACTAATGTTAACTGCTGCTTTGTACATTATCGTCAACTGAATACAATACACCTCGACTAACTGAATGCAACAGCTGACTTACATCTGCTATTGGTGTCATTATGTAATTATGCTTTAAACAAAAATATTCCGTTACGGTAATTTTCTATTATGCAGAGTGTTCTGCAACCACTAATCCAAATTTTGCCAAGTTGTATATAGGGAAAAACAAGCAAATAATTCAATGTCGTATGTGTCCTTTAATGATTTTTTTCTATCTGTCTACATGTCTAATGTAGTTAAAATATAATGTAATTTAACTATTGAAGTACAAAATTTAAACTTCGCACAATTTTTTGCAATGATAACACTAGAATGCAGAATAACTTTTTTGGTTATTTTTTGTTTTAAAAAAATGGTGGGCTTTTTAAACTAAAAAAATATTTAAAAGCAAGAAAATAAAGAAAAATTAAAGTATTTGCTAAATACTAAAATGCTGCACATATTTAGTATGTGAATAAAGGCTGTTGGTATCAATGTTTACAGAACAAGTAGTTACATCTTATGTTTAAAATATTAATTTTGCCCTCAAAAAACAAAGGAAAATAAAGCTCTGATGCTGGGTTTACTTCTTCTTACTGTCACGGGAAGCATCCTTCAACCTCTTAAAAGTCAAGATGAACATATTTGTTTACAAAAATCAAAACAATAACAAACTTCTGTAAATTTATTCTAGTCATCAGTTTCCTTTCAACCAATCAGCATTAGCATTGGCGTTTTTTATTGTGTGACACATTGTTCTGTATATTTTAGTATTTTTTAGTGCAGTAAAACTATTTTTCATTTATTTCTCAGTCATCCAACTCATTACACGTATGTGAGACAGTAATCTATATCAAACATATTATAAAATATTACTATAGACCGCCATCCCACGCAATATAAATGCTAAAATAGTACTGAAATAATATTATATTGCAACTTTTGTGAGTAAATATGTATTACACTTCAAATTATATGAAATACTGCAAAATTTTTTCGGTATGTGGGTTACTGTTGTTGCAATACTTCGGTTTGTGGTGAGAGTTTCGTGTAATAGGCTCGTTATGCTAGGATATCCCTGCGACCCGTTTTCCCGACCGTCGGTAGCCAACGAATTTTAAATAGCCACCATTTTTAAAATACACATTGTGTATTAATAATTTTTTTCCTGAAAATGAACATTAAAGTTCAAGCCAATTATAATAGTTCACCAATTTTGAGATATATTACCTTGAAAATTTAAAATGGACGTAATTTAAAAATACATAACATGAAACAATTATTATTTCCTGGATGATATTGTGTCCACCAAAGAACTTGATAACTATATTTTTTACTTAGTTTTTATACACTCCGTAGGATAAATTGTTAATTTATATTGAATCACTTAAACTCCAACAATCATTACGTCATTGTTAACATGTGAAGAGATATTTGTCAATTGTGTAACATACAAGATAATTTATTTAGTTGAAACCCCATTTATTTACTAACAATTATACATTTTTGAATACACAAACGGATATTTGATAAAAAATAAAACAACTTGTATACTGTATATTATTTAAAAAAAATTATGCAAGTTTCATTCAAGATTCTTACAATGATTTATAATTCAAAGAGGAAGTTTGTTCTGTAAGAACTTAAAGAAGTTTCAAACTCATTAAGATTTCCTAAGTCACCAACTTGTTAACACTCTGAAACGTCGTATAATTGTAGTTTTTACTTTTGCATGAAAATAATATTATAAAATATATTATACGTAATTATAATAAATTTATAATTAACCATATTCTCAAAGTAAATGATGAAATACAATATTCTCATGAAAGGTCAATTGAAAAACCTTACCATATACATTCATACCTTGTTGATTATTAAAACCTTAGTTTATTTAATCAGTTTGAAGTAGTTTTTTATTAAAAGAGAGCACTTTAGAAATCTTTATCCTCATTTATAGGATATATAAAATGCTACAAAGGAACAAACAAACTTACAAAGAAAGTACCTATTTTAAAACCAAATTATTATTAAAATTTGTGTCGTAATATATTGTAATTTACTGTTTCGAAACGTTAGACATTCTTTTTGTTTGATAATATGATGGAAGCCACAACAAAATGGAGGAGAGATAAACAAATATTTATAGTTAAAGTTTTTTTTTCGTCACCATACAATCTGGCCAACTAGAGCGACGATGTCTCATGGTGGTC
>CM061536.1:114811441-114854099 GCA_030545055.2 Neoaliturus tenellus | reverse complement strand
ACAGTGGAAAAAATTTTTTACTGAGCCAACCACACAAAGGGTAGCCCAAGGGACCGTGTTACACGTGGATGGTTTCAATCTCATCTCATGATCGGCAGTCGGTTATTATTTTCCCACAATCTTGAGGACTATATGAGTAAGTAAAATGATGTTGTATTGTGTAATGCATAATTTACATACATAAAACCATCAAATGCATTTTAATAACAAATACAATTTATGTAGTTTCTATATTTTTCATTTTTAATGAACAATGACCCACTTAGGATCGACAATACCATCATAACAGTAAAAGGCTGGAAGAGATATGAAAGCCTTGTGAACGCCGCGCCGTGTGAAGCGGCCTAGAAACACAAACAATATCCGAACACAACAAACGACTCAACAAATCACGGTCTAGTAGTCCGTTATTATTTCTCTATCTTTACTGTTTTGTGGTATACTGGAAAGAAAGCAATATCCAATGGTCATGATATTCTAAGTCATGAGATATAAAGATTGTTTTAAATTTCTTGCCATTGCTTTCTAAAATAAAGTAATAACCATCTGATAAAAATATCATTGTTTAACTTACACGCATGGGTCAACTGCATGTTGTTTTACATATTTTCAAGTAAAATATACACTGTGAATCTCATATGGTTTCCTAAATGGATTACACACAATTGCGTGGACATGTAACTATGAATAATAATATTCTATACTAAATGAACCGGAACCCTTAGCGTAAATAATGTTTAAAAATGTACAAATTATGGGTATTCCAAAAACTATTGGTAAAAAGTTCGAACATCAATTTTCAAAATTAAACATATACCATATTAAACATCTTTTTAAAGATCTACTTAAAGTAATCATTTTTGTAAAAACAAAACTTATATGCATCGGTTCAAAATGGCTTCTATTTCTAAAAAAAAAAATCAATAAATAGTTGATATGGTATAGCCTGTATTTCCGTAATCAATATACCTACAAACTTACCTATTCATCATTCGTAATTCTTACTATCTGAGTTTAAGTACGATATGCCAAAAAAATCAAAAAAAGTGAATTTTCAAAATTTTAAATTTTGTCATCGTTAAAAATTCAACTTGTAATGAATTTTTTAATCATAATGTCAAACCTATATTTAGCTTTATAGATAAATATGAAATAAGATGCATACAATAGAAATGTGTAGACAAATTATTCTTGTTCCTACGAAAAAGGACACTGCACACATGTAAATAATACACAAAAACTATAATAAATAATATATAAATAGCATTAGTAATTTTTAAATTAAAATAAGTAATTATAGTCATAGATTGCACCAATTTTAACTTGTTGAAAATAAATCTTGCACCTGCTGAAAGAGACGAAGATGAATGTCATCAGTCAGTCAGCTATAGAGAAGCTAAGATTTATTACAAATCTGTCAAAGCTGGGAGCTAGAAACTTAAGTTAATTAAGCCTCTGACCAATACAGGCAAGACGAAGATTTCACTGTGGAACGTTGATCTTGCTTTGTTTTGTACAAATAAGATCCATCAACAATTTATAACACCACGATAAATATTGTTTTAAAATGCAGCTCTCCTGTCTTGAGTCCATCATCAGGCAGTTCTTCTAAACTACCTGCTTGGATTTTCCTTCATCTATGAAGCTAGGATATTGTGTTTCATGTGCTCAAGCCTGGTAATTGATTTGATGTGCGAAATTTCAGGCTTATTCTGTTAAGTTATTCACTTGAGAAGTATTTTTGAATTAATTGCCATTGACCACCATTATTTTTGTCTTATAAAATGCATCTTAGATGAACAGAATTTTTCCATCCCAATCGCTTTACCATGAATAATCGTCTAACTTTTCATGAATTAATAATGGCCTCATTCATAAGTCTTTCAATTAAGAATTGTTGTACTTGGCTAATTTAACATTTATATTTACGATATTGGCAAATTTATAAATCGACCATCTGGTTTTTGACGGGAACATGAATATTTCCAAAGTAGGTGATAAAACACAGTCCTAGGTAGGACTAAATGTGTAAAATAACGGGAATGAGATAAAAAAACAAGACTGAACGAGGTTCGGTTATAGACTTTACGACCAAATTAAAAAAAAAGTAATCAAAGCTTAAAAATTTCTGATATATGCCTATCTGAAGAGGGCAGAATATATCAGAAACGTAAAAGTCTTTTAGTTTCTCTAGTTTTAATCAACATTTTTTTTTAATCATTGAATACTTTATTTATTGTTTTAATATGCTTAAACAACTGTCAAAAACCACATAAACCTGACTTTATATTGTATTGTGTTTTTCGAATGTTTATAGTGTTGATGAACTTAATAATGAAATTTCATAGCAATATATGTTTAAGAAATTAAGAAACTCGCATGAAATCATATCGGGCCACGTAAGCAAAAATTTTAATTGGAATTTTATAAAAAGCTTGCAGGTTTTTTGATGACGATTTGTTTTTGCCTTAAACGTAATTGAAGCCAAACGACATTGGAGAAGCAATTTGGAGCAGAGATAGAAATCAAACACTCCTCGGTCTCCCGACCTGGATATAAAGGAACTTTTTACGTTTTAAATATTGTTTTAATAGAGTTAATTAATTATTTAAAAGTCTTATTTAAATTTCGTACAATCAGCTTGGTGGAACTGTTGACAAAATGGTACCACTGTTATTATATGTATTTCCTCAATTTAGTGTAGAACGTAAAATTTCGTCTTTCTAAATTTCCTTTTCCTTGGATAAAAATATTAGGCTATTTACAATATCAATTTATGTCCAAGAAGTAGTAGAGTAATCTATTTGGTTATGATTTAAGTTTTTTTTTTAATTATTCATGATGATATTTATTCTAATATTTCCAAAATATTAGAAAATAAAGGTTTTATGTAATTAAATTTATTGCATTTATTTTATTATTTTGATAATGTTTAATGATTCCCAACATAATCCAGTGTAATAAAACTAGTATATAAACCAAGTAATATAAAATAATGATTCGAAATTAAAATAATATTTATAATCAAAACCATTGAATATATAGATAATAATTGTGAGATCGATTTCAAAGCCAATGGTTCATTAGTCCTATAAACATTCACTGTAAGAAGATTAAGCCAAAGTCTAGCTGAAAAAAGGAAAAAAAATTTACTGTAAATTTTTTCTGAAATTTGTTTATGTCATCCCCCTACCTTCATGAAAGATACCCTTGAAATCCCCAGTGGGAAACACACCATAAAATGATATAATGGCTCACGTGGGATCAGAAGTAAATATTAAGTAAGATAATGAGTTGCTAGTTTTTTTTTTTTTTTTTTTTTAAATCAAATTAAGGGTCTTACGTAAAACTTATCGTAACAAAAATTACGGTACCCAAACTTTTGCTTAAGTAAAGAATAGTACAATTTTTTTAAGATGTATATAAGAGTTTTCCTGTTATGTTGGTCTTCCCATGTATGAATCGAATGTTGATGTAAACATATTTTTATACAGTGTTTGATAAGGTGTTATGATACATGTAAAATGCAACAAGAATAAACAATTTATACAATTATATCTCACTCCACCTTTCGGTAATAGTCATTTTTAATTTTTTTTTAAATTTCTTGACATTCTCTAACAAATTCTCATTTTTTATCACCAATGACCAAATTGATTTGCACTTTTTATGACACTTTTAGAAATTACACACAATTTCCCATTAGAATAATTGTACTTTGTTCTAATTGAGCCCTCTCAAAGCACTGTAAAATGTACCTTAATATAAAATTTTGAAAATTTTGTAAAATTGCATTTAATTTTTTTTATCATATAACAAAAACTCTATGCAATATATTCATATATATTCTACCTTTAAAGTGTGGTTTGTGATATCTTTAAATTTTAAGGTGTACAATGTTTTGTTTGATCTGAGAAAACCCAATAAAGGTTTCTTTCATAATTCATTGGATACGACACTCGAATGAAGTTTGTTAAAGATATTAGGTTGGATTGGTATCATTTCATGAAAAACAGGTCAAAATTATGTTTAATGGCAATTCCTTCCCCTTAGGCCAATAGGAAAGGTCAATTTTAGTATTACATTCTAAAGCGTAGAATGTGGAGAAATTTTGGTAAAATTTGACAGTTTGTATCATGAAGTATAAGAAATTTTGCTTCGGCAAGTTATAGTGCATTTTTTCTAAATTTTCCAAAATTTTCTTTTCAAATGGATTTAATATGGCTTTAGTAGGTCTTAACTGGAACAACTTTACTTATTCTAAAATTAAATGTTGTGTAAACTCTAATAATGTCATAAAAAGTGCCAATAAGTTTATTAAATCATGAGAAACACGAGACTTTGTCGAGAAATGTCGAGAAATTTCAAAAAGTTGAATAATTACTGTTACTGGAAGGTTGAGCGAGATATAATTGCCTTAGTGACGTATTCTTGTTCCATTTGGCATGCATAGTAACAATTATTTAAATAAACGGTATCAGATAACTGACACATACTTTCTCCCAACAATATAAAAACATTTGTTAAAACTTTAAACATTAATGTCTAGATGACTCTGTCGGATAGCTACCAGCTGAGCAGCGCGAGCTTGACCTTACGCGCATCTGTGACTTTTAACAACGTACTGCGTTTACCGCTAAACGAAAAATTGTATTTTCTCCTCAACCACTTGACGTAGAGCAATAATTTAAAGTACTGGATTATTTAGTTTTTTGAGCTTGATTTAATGGTGATAAGTAAAATTTATTTCGAGACAACAACTATTTTGAAAATCCAAAAAATTGATTTTTTTTTAACACTTTTTACTCCATAACTTTTGAACGCGCATTTTCTCGGAGATGCGGGTGGTGTCATTTTTATCCACCATTTTAAGCTTAATAAACCACAAAATTTTAATCAAAATCGTTAGAGCCGTTTTTGAGAAATTTTGATTTTTGACGATTTTTGAGGGTTTTTGGGGGTAAAATACCCTTAAAAATAAAAAATTCAAAAAAATGAAAAAAAACGCCTGGAATTATCGTGGGTTTAAACCTACATACCAAGTTTCACCAAAATCGGACCATTGGGGCATTCTCTAGCTCTGTTTACATCCTGACACACACACACACACACACACACACACACACACACACACACACACACACACACACACACACACACACACACACACACACACACACACACACACACACACACACAGACATCACTCTGAAAATCCCTTTTTTGGACTCTGAGGGCACCAAAACGGATAAATTTACCAACAACTCAAATTTTAAAATTTTGGCGAAACTAATACTTTCTCCATATACACATTTATAGGGGGGAAGGGGGCTCCAAAATGAATATATACATCATCAAAGGAATTGGAAATTTTTTACGAATTCAATACTTTCTCCATATACTATGGTATAGGGGGAGAAAGTAAAAATTTTGACTCTGACAACCAAACGCTCTGTATGTACATTAAATTAAATTCTCCTACAAGTCGTGTAAATTGCCACAAGAACGACTATCAAAGCACCACCGAGCCCAAATACCAGGAGATCATAACAATCATATTCAAAATAACAGAATGCACAAAACCCCGAAATATCAGAACTTTTGACGTCGGTTTTGTGCCCGCTGCTCAGAATGTTAAGCTCTTTAAAATTGTGTATCATATGACATTATACCCTTCTACATGTTTTGAGATAGGCACGTCCCCTTAAGGAAGTATTGGGAAATCCTCTGTATTCTTATGCTAGGTCATGAATTACTTGAAAACGATATTTAGGTAAATATAAATAAATAAACTGCCCAACTATATGATATTTAATTTTTCACTGGGTATAATATTACGTCTTACTACTTAAATATTATTTGTGCTACAGTAAATGTATTTTTGCTAAATATTATTGTTTAAATATATTATGTAAATGTTTTGTAATATATATATATACATATATATATATATATATATATATATATATATATATATATATATATAAAATCAAGTATTATCTCATTTAACCATCTCTACAGCTTCATATAAACAAAGAGGAAGCTGGATTGACTCCTGACAGCAGCAGAGCTCACAGATGGTGGCGGGGTCACGTCCATGGTTAACCATCAAGCTACGTGAGGCTGAAAAGTAATTATTTATCTTCATTTAATTTTATATATATTTTTTTAGATTATTGTATTAAGTTTAAAGAGAATGTTTCATTTAGGATGGATACTTGAAATTTGTATTGTATTTTTAATAAGTATAAATGCAATTATTCAGTATATTATTCATGATTAATCTTGATAAAAACCTTATAAATTGATAACTTTATAAAACTACAATATAAAAATTTTTAATAATGTTTTATTATATTGCTTGTAGGACGTAACTCTATTGATTTTTTTTTAATTTTTGTAATGATAAATTTTATCTACATTTGGTTTCATCGCTTTCCTTAAGTCTGTTTTTTTAATAATGATAATATTTTATTTCATTTTAAAAATATTTATTTTAGTATTTTTTGTAAAAATTTATATTGTAATTATTTTCCCACAAAGATTGAAATAACCCTTCACAAAAGCGAATTAAAAAAAAGGAATGATTCTATAAGTGAACGCTTTCAAGAAGTAATTAATAACGCTAAATTATTAATATAAAACGGGTTTATTTTAAACCGTATATTATATTATCACACTAAGGGGAAATTAATTGTTACTAAATGTCGGGCATGACCCGGGTTGTCACGTACAGTAAACCTCAGTTTCACATCGGTCATAGTAACAGTGTTATTTTTATATTATATCTTAAATATAGTATGTTATACAAGGTGGAAAAACTCTGGAAACGATTTAAAATTTTCAAACGGATCTAAGTAACAAGATTAAAACTTTGCAAATTGATTTTGAGTCACTAATACCCCTTCCTTAAAGTATTTATTGTCCTTGAACCTCCAAGGGGATTCAGTCATCAAGGAGTCACAAAAAAAATGTTTAAATGTAAGCATAGGTCAACATGTAAATCGAATTGAAGGTCTCCAAGAATAGTGGTTAGTAGTTTAGGAAGTAGACTTTGTCTCTCAAAACTAATTTGCAAAGTTTTAATTATCTTACTTAAATACTTTTTAAAATATTATATCGTTTCCAGACTTTTTTCTCACTCTGTATGTGTTGAGATGTTTATTAAGATGTATAATTTGGACGATCAAAGATATATTTTAAATTTATTTGCAATTTTTAAATTCCATTAAAATTAAGATGGAGAAATAATTAATGAACGTCTGATTTTGTTGGAATAAACTCCGGAAGACTGCTGGGCGTAGACCTGGGGACCGATGTGAATTATAGTGGGGTTCTGCTCATCAACAGGGCACTAATTTTCCAACAATATGCAATGGTTTCTCCTGCGGTGGACACAAGCTAAGATAAAATCACGAATAAAGTCATGCTTGCCTTTTAATACATGAATAATATCAAATATTTACTCTACTACAGTGAGTATTTCTTTAAAGTTAATATAATGTTAATGTTGTTTCACAAATATGATAAACACAAAACTTAAAATTTTCTTTTTAATTAGATGTATGAACACTTATCATCGTAAATACAAGTAGAGTACAATATTTAATTTTTAATATTTAAGTACTAAATTAGAAAAACCTATCTGTAATTGACAATTGTTTACATTAATAAAAAAATATAGTGTATAAGTTTTTTTATATCAAATAAACATATATGCCTCGTTAAATTGGTAAATTTTCCAATCAAATCAGTCTTAAAAATAACTAAAGTCTAACTTTCAATCGCCAGTTTAAGAACAAGTTGGGATGCTGACAAAACTTTTGATTAGTCCCGCTACATTATTGCCTGGAATACGGATCAGCTTTCCAATTAAGTGGTAGAAAACAGTGTTTGGTAAAACTTCTTTATTTGAAGGACAGATCTGTAAACTAATCGTTTTAAACTTCATTTAATATTATAATAGTTTTCATCACTAGGAGCAAAATTGGCTTTTTAGCGCGCAATCAATAAAAAAAAAAATAAAAAAATAAAGAAAAACGAGGAGCAGAAGAGTTTTTAAAAAGGATTAAGTCCCCAAAAGGCACTTTTGCTCCGAGTGATGATTAAAGATTTTCATCATAACGAGAAATTACAGTTTTAATCGTTGAAAATATTAATTATTAAGTTTATTTCTGAGGCGGAGTAAGTGTAATATACAGTGTTTACATATATGTTATTTACAAACAATGCTTTTTATAACATTTGAATTGTACCATCCTGCGTAGAAGAAGAAATAGAAAACAAAACAAAAAAAAAACACTTAGAAAACAGATGAATTTTCTTTCCTAGGACCTTAACATATTCCTGATGATTTTTCAGTCCTAGGACAAAAAGAAACGTTTTTTACTATTGAGAGGGAAAAAACTCGTGCAGAACGATAAAAAATGTTTATACGTATACGTCCATATATTTTGATAATATTACAAATAACAATTAATTATTTTGTAGGTTTGTTTGCCATGCCATTAATAAAAAAGAACAGTACAAACAAAAGTAAACCGTATTCATATACGTTTAATAGAGGGAAAGCAAATGAACTCTTTCTCTAACAATTCATTATAGATATCCGTGACAAATTAAGACATGGATACATTTAGTTTCTTATAAATCAGTTTTTTATTTATAAATCAATAAGTATCAGAAGTGTAAGGTGTTAATGACTTTTTTTTATAAAGTAATCATTTTTACCATTGATTGATCCACATATACATGTAAAAAAGCATTTTTCTATCTGTATAACATTTTTAAAAAGCATCGTAAAAAAAGGGTGTATTTGGATTAAACAAAATACTCATGCTAATGCCATCAATTTATCATTGCCACCGACTATAATTTTGGAGTTAATTACGCCATACTTCACCTCACTTCCAATCCAGATGGCAATTTATTAAATGAACTAATTATTCAGTAGATGTTGAAAGCTAATACTCTTTGTGGAGTTATAGACAGAATTTTTTTTACTGGTTCAGTTGGAATTTACTAGGTTTATTATAAAGAATGGTTTTTTAAACTCACAAAAAACAACTTAGCCTTTGTAACAATTATAACTTGGAAATATTTGATAAATTCATGATAGTGTAGTAAGCAAAATGCTTATCATTTAATATTGGGGGTTGTGAGCATTGGATATACACAGGTGAACTTTTAACTAACACCATATTTCTGATTTCGTTCGAAGCTATAAAATAAAGGCAAGTGTCAGGCAAAACAAGACCTATAACTTTTTACGTTAAATAACATATCTTAAAAATATCTTGCAGTTATAGATTGTATGCTCTTTCCACAGATATTTCTTTACGAACTGCATGTTCTTTGCCGAAATTCCACGTCTAAGCTCATATCCAAATAGTAGCATAAACTTTTCCACCAGGAAAAATAACGTGTAAGTGAATACAAATCAACTGAGTAATTTACGTAAGTCAACCACAAGGAAAAGACACACTATATTATCAGACAAACAAGGAAGGAAGTTACTAAGCCCTTGACATAGTTTGCCAAATATAAGGATTCACATTGTGGTCATACATTTTTGGACACATTTTAAAATTCAATAATTAAATAATCAAGTTACTCAGAACATGAAAATGGTTTATAATTGCATGTTTTATTTTATTATATACAAAAATACTGTTGGTTAATTCTTTTTAAAAGTAAAATAAACCATTTCAAAATTACCTATGAGGTTTTTCCGGAAATTTTTTGGTCTGAATTCGAAATAAGATCACGCTTTTCTGATTACTGCTGGAGTCCTATAACCTCTCTAACTCCTCTCTTAAGTTCCTCAATGCCCCTATGAAAGACTAACACTGTGCCTTTGAAAAATCCAAAGAAAAAAATGGGTTTGGTGATATAGTTGTGATGTAAATACGTAAACCCCTACCAATTAATCATACTCACCAAGTTGTATCAAGTCTAGTCTCTTTTATTTACCCCATAAATACCTTAATGCTGGGTATGTAGTCGTAATTCGGGTGTGGGTCTAAATACAATTGATTCACTTTATAGGGAATACCTTATTAGAAAATATATAATCCTATATAAAATAAACGAGAAAAATTGGTTATGTTTATTTTCCATCGATAAAGAAGTGAACAGAAGTAAAATTATCAGAATAACTGCCTTCCACTCTACACTAGCTGCACACAGACTAATGACTGCCAGAGCCATTAACACTGTGATACATGGGGCAACGACAAGGACTAAGTCATAATGTACATCAACACCCCCGTCAACTAACCATGGTGTGGCAGTAATGGTTAATGCATCCGTGTGTTGCTTCGATACCTTTTTAATCCCTTATTTATTCCATTAAAATAACAAGAAATTATGTAAAATAATATATTCTTTCATAAAAAAAAAAAAATTATTATTCATACAATTTTTATGGGCAAAAATGATTTTTTTTATTTAATAATATAATTATTGATTTAAATTGATTCTTATAGGTAATATCCTGCATAGAAAACAAAAAGTCCAGGCCTCTCAGGTGAGGAGAGCTATCAGTTAATTGCTTATCTCCCTCAACTAAAAACCAAAAGATTATTATTATGACCCTATAATTATTAAGAAATATGCTTGTTTATATCCATACAGAACCAAAAGACTAAAATTTAGAGATTGGTTTTGTTTGAACTAGGGATAATAAATTTCCATTTGAAATATAAAATGCGTTTTAAAAATATAAGAAATTTTAATTAAATAAATTTTACTTGACTATCATTTAAAAACACAAGTACCCTTACAACCCTAAACATAATTTGATATTACATACAAGTTAAATCTATCACACTTAAGAGCAATTGATATGTTTTATCGTCTTGAAAGTGAACTGGACAAAAGTTAATACAAATTTATCAATTTAAAATGATTTTATAAAGATGATGAATTATAAATTTTCTTAATTTTTATTTATTTTTTTTATCTATTTTAAATTAATTATATAAATTAAAGAAGGCACAATGGGTATGTTACGTATTATAGCGATCCGTTTTTGTTCAATATCTTATACCCACTTCAAAACAGGCATATTCAAAGCGGCACCTAGACAAAATATTATAACAACTCTACTTAATTAAAATTTTACAATTTTATGAAAATTTGTTGAATAATAATTTAGTTTTTTTTTATCAGGCCTTGTTAATTATATTTCTTTGATTAACTTATATTTTGACTTTATATGTGTTTCCTTAATTTAATGAAATATCATGGAATCCTAAATACTACCTAAACCATATTCTATTCGACGAAAATTCATTAAATTAACATAAAATTAATAGAATGTGTAATGTAACAAATACTCATAAAAATATAAAATATTAAGGGGATTCCCTACTGAAAATGCTATTTCTATTAATAAGGCACATATCAATTCTGATTGATTTTCTAATAGTTCCTTAGGGAATGACCATTTTTATGATCTTGAACGAAAAAAATATTTTTTTAAAAATTTTTATGGGGTTTTATGGGAAAATTCAGGCATTACTATAAAATCGATATATCTCAAATCGGATAGTGTATTTCTGTAAATGCATGTAGTTTTGGGCGACAACTGATAATCACAAGATCGGATTGGTTGGATGTAATTGATTTAGAACTAAATGTACCATTTTTAGCAATAATATGATGTAGTTCAAATTAAATTTTTCAATTTCGAGCAACAAGCACACTAGTAAAAGGATGAAAACAAAATATAACATGATTAGTGTTATACTAGTTTCTGAATCTGAGCGTTCTCAGATTTTGTCAAGAAATAAGAAATTTCAAGTTTACTATTTGTGCATTTTATAAAGGAAATACATTAAGATACTAGCATAGTTTGGATTTTCTCCTTTAATAAGCCGCTACCAATTGATAAACTTGATGTGTGCACTTTTAATCAGCTCGTGATTTGTATAGTTTGAAATTCGACAAGATATTTAGCTAAAGGTTTTATGGGGTTATTATGCATGAAAATGCAACTGAGAAATTAATTGAGGTTATTATATCTCTCTTACTTTCGCACAAAAGTCTTCAAATATTTTTGTTATTTCTTTTGCACCAAATCCCAAAATATCATATTCATCAACTTTTACCACCCTTTATTGTATATTTTTATTCCTTTTTTCGGAAAGAACACACCATTTTTATCAGGATTGGTATAGTTTCCTGCAGCTATTCCCTTTATAGCCTAAATACACTTGAACAAAATATGTCTGGAAATAAAACAAAAAGTGGGTTCAATGCTTTACGAGTGCTTGGGTCTGGTAAACGATACCAATCATGATAAATAATATTGTGCTCTTTCATAAAATCATATCGTCCATACGGATGTTATAAGTTGAGAAAAATGTATTTTAATATTTAAAGTCAAGAAAAATAGATAAAATAAATTATTTTTATGGGAGGTTAAGTAAGATTTAATTGCCTGATTTTCGTATTTGTGTTGCATTTAGCATGTATAATAACAATATTTTTGACACCGAATACAAAACATCCTATAAATACAATGCAGATTTATTGAAAATGTAATATCACAGTGTTAATAAATGTTTCATAAACATAATTTTTAATTGCCAGTGATGGGAATAGTAAATAAAACTGACTCCAACTTCATGCAACATAAATAAATTGAACCTGGATATAAGAGAGACGAAGACGAATAGAATGTGTCAGCCAAAGAGAGAGATGCTGAAATGTATTACAAACTGTCAGACATGAAAAATGAAAATCGTTTATGATCAACTAAAGTTGATAAATAAGAATACGTAAATTTAAAAAAATGGAAGCTTTTTCAAGACTGTTATTTAGGTTCTGCTTGTCGGGGTGAATTTGTTTATAAATAGTATATAATTTTAAAACTAAATTGTATTTACTTCTTGGATGAATCAAGTTAACATTCAAATGTTTCAAACTTTTTTTAATCTAATACATAACCAACATACCTTTTACTATTAGAAAAATATTTTGGTCATACAGCTCTAGAAAAGGCCTTAATGATACAACCGTTAAGAAGGTAAATTTTCTTATATTTGGTCCATTAGAGAAACATTATACTGTGGAGTGGTTTAAATATTAGGTTTAATAAACTATTACTTTTATGCATTGACCAAAATGAAACCACTTCAGTATTAGCAGACAAAATAATAACCACAAAATTTCGTATTTTTCTAGCAAAATGTAATATATTGTTGAATTTCCCAAATAAAAGTTACTACCCGAAATTTTGTTATATTTACAACAAGATTAAATTATATTTTTAAATTTATATTTTTTGGCATGGTAAACAGAATGGAAAATTCTAGCTTTCAATGTAGTAGTTTTGATGGATTGGACATTTCAACACATAGTTCATATTACGGATACGTAATTGCTTTTCGTCTATGTTTCCTGTTTATGTTTCGTAGTCTATGTTGTTGTCTATATTGCCTAAATTTTTCCAGTCTATGTTATTTAAAACCTAGACTGGAGCTTGGGAATTAAGCTTGACTTCTTACGAAAACTTCACAGTGTAAATAAGGGGTGAAATATTATATTAAATAATACAAAACCAAACTGTCTTACTTAATGTGGGATTTTCGCATGAAAATCCGTGTTGACTACAAATTCAGTAGTGTGTGTTAAAACACCGCTAAGGATCGGGGATACTCGGGACTGCAAAACTACCGGAAGACTGTTTCATTTCGCCGTCGCCGGCTGTATTTTGAGTGTCAGAACACAAGACAATGGCGAATAAACATGTTCCTAATGCCATTTGGAACTGCTTACACATTTGTTTAGTTATAGTGATTTTTTAAGATTACACATGTTTAAGTTTTACTTTTTCAATGTAAATTAAAATATTTATTGTGCATGTTTATTTGGCAACACATTTAACCGTGTGTTATTTTTTTATGTGCATAGTAATAGATTTTTCCAACTTTTGAACATAAGAAACCAAAAAAAGTTTTATTAATGTGTTGATGTATTATTTTGGAAATTGTTGTCAAGCAGTAACAATAAAACAATTTTTCTATATAGCCAGATTACGTTGGTGATTTAGATCAAATCTTTCTAGTTATGTGGAAAGTGGTTTAAGTTTACTGGCGGTTTAAATTATTTGAAATTGATGCAATGGAATACTATGCAATGAATTACTATCTTACTATATAGTTAGTGAAGACTTGTGAAATATTTTCGGGATGAAGAGACCAGGTAGAGAGTTGAACATTAGAGGAACTCGGAACAAAATGTTACTGCTACAAAATGTTACTGCTACAAAGTGTTACTGCTACAAAATGTTACTGCTACAAAATGTTACTGCTACAAAATGTTACTGCTACAAAATGTTACTGCTACAAAGTGTTACTGCTACAAAGTGTTACTGCTACAAAATGTTACTGCTACAAAATGTTACTGCTACAAAATGTTACTGCTACAAAATGTTACTTGGGTCAATGTGTTACGTCACGATTACCTTCGTTTAATTTTATCACATACACAATATTTTAGTGTCTACATGTGTTTTGAACACTCTTAGTGTGAATTTTTAAATGCAGAATAAGCATAACATAAATGGTTGTTTTCTATAAGACTGAACATCTTGTAATCTAAGCTACTCGTAGTTTAACAAAGATCGTCAGTTATTTTAGAATGTTTTTTATCAAATTTTTACTATATTATAGGTTTTATAAATAAATAGAATTTAATACACAAAAAATATTAGGTGTGACGGACAAATAGTGTAATTATGAAGGATGAGCAATCAAGTCAGTGTGTTTTCAACTAATGACCTCTTCGTTAACGGTTGAGTTTGCCTCCATTCAACATTCTTGTCACTGACTTAGTTTATATAAAATTACTTCACTGTATTACTCTTGGATTCTACAGAATAAAATGTGATTGTATAATCTCTAGAATTAATTCTACGTTTATCTTAATAAACAAATTATCTATAAAAATCACATACATTTTGAAAGTAAGAGTTTACGTTTAACAAAAATTTCAATCGGAACGTGAATTTGGTAATTATATAATACGTCGGTTAGAAATGTGGCTTGTTGTTTTTATTTTTTTATATCAAATTTTTTATTTCTCCGTATAAACCATAGTTATTGGAGAAAGTATTGTTTGCGTTTAAATTTTCGAATTCAAGTTGCTGGTGATTTGGTGTCCCCTGAGTCCAAAATAAGTAGTTTTCAGAGTGATGTCTATAAGTGTGTCTGAATGGTAACAGATCTATAGAATGCCCTTGTCATGTAGTTCCAAATCCACATCAAGTCCTGGAATAATTATCATTTATTTGGAAATTTTTATTTTTAATGGTAGTTTACCCTCATATCCCTAAAAACACGGGAAACATCTAAACTTCTCCAAGACAGATTTGAAGATTTTATTGAAATTTTGTGATTTGTTATGATTTAAGTGCTGAAAAAAACACCACCCGTATCTTCGATAAAATTCACATTCAAATAGTATAAAGTTAAAATATTTACGAACTTGATTTTCAAGAAAACTGAAATAACTTTGATTTGCCACCATAAAAACGAACTCGAAAAACTAAATAATTCAGCATTTAAAATTATTGCTCTACGGCAAAGTGTTGCGAGGAAAATTCAATTTTTCGTTTAATTGTAAACGCAGTAAGTTGGAAAGTCACCGACGCTCGTAGGATCAAACTCATGCTCCTCAGCTGGTAGCCATCCGACACTATCGACTGAACAATCAACACATTGTTGCGAGAAAGTATGTGCCAGTTATACAGTTTATTTATGGAGTGACGTTTAACACAAGAAGTAATTATGTAGTTAATCTCAGTGTTATTTTTCGGCGGCAAAAGTTATGTATCAACCTATATAAATCAGGGGCGAAACAAACCTAATAAATATATCAGATATTTTTGTCGAAATTATTTGAGATGTTTATAAGAATTATACTTCAAACTTAAATTGGTCGAAGGAAGTTCTCTCAGAGTATCAGTTTGCAAAAAAAAAAAAAAAAAAATTAAAAATCAAATACTATTGGATTATTTTATTAGATATAATAATAAAAAGTGTCATAAATTTCAATGAAAAACTATTAATTGATTCAAATTGACCTTGCAAAATTAATAATAAAAGTAATATTTCTAACAATTAAAAGAAAAAAAGTGGACCAATCAAAATAACTATGGGTGGTAATTGAATCTAAATTAAGATGAGAAAGTAATATGAACTACTGAGGATTAGAGCTAATCTTAAAAAGTTAAAATATATTACCATACAAATTAATGACATTCTTGGTTAAATAAAATAAAAATAGTTTATTTAGCATAGTCTAATCAATAGTACAATGTGTATATTTGTCATTGGAAGAACTCTGTGGTACTATAATTGAACCTTTATTTGCAATCTATAAAACAATGATAAAATAAGACTTACATAAACCAATTAGAAATAAGAGAGACTTCTAAAAACCCCAAACAATTTTTACCGAATTACTTTGACAAACAGTATTGCTCAACACATACTATCTTTACGATTTAACACCTCTTGCGCAAGAACCGAACACAAGGATAGTTGCCAACCTGGTTTTACAGGTCACCAGAGTCTTTAAATCCGTAGATATAAACCAAAAAGAAGAGAATGGCAGATGTTTTAAAACGTTATGTCACCGACTGGTGGTTATGGTGAGGCCTGGACCGTACGAGAGCTGTGATCAGTTTTAAGTATTACTCATCACATAAACTCATAACTGACATTTTATATTTATTACTGACATAAATAGACTAATTACCTACATCACCGCAACTATCATGACAGTAGAATAATCTTGATAAAAGTTTATTTTTTATCATTATTTTTCGTAACATTATTTATTTATTTATTTGTGTTTTCACTTTTTCAATTTTACTTACTTTTAAGGAGTTGTATATAAAATTCGTTTTTTTTATTAGGTGGATGGTAAAACACAAAAAATAATGTTTTGTTTGTTCATATTGAGCAAGAGTTAAGTAATAATAACCGTGTACAGGCTCCATTTCCAGGCCCATGCAGGACTATTTGTCAAAAACTATAAAATTGTGCATCATATTGTATTTTATTTTACTTTCCTAATAACCTGATTAAGTTTTTAAATTTTTTAAAGCTCTTAAACATTTTATAAATTAAAAAAATGTGGTTATACCTATTATTTTTTATTATTTAATTTTTTCTGTATAATGTGTGGGCCATAGAAAGCGTATTACGATATGTGTGTGGGACACAGAACCGACCACACAAAGGGTAGCCCAAGGGATGGTGTTGCTCACCTGGATAGTTTCAATCTCATATCATGATCGGCAGTTGGATGTTAGTTTCTCACTTGATTAAAGGCTATAAAAGTAAATGAAATTAGGCTATTTTTGATCGATATTATTTTAAAACTATATTATGACATTTGTGACATTAAAATGTTTAAATATTTATCCGTGATTGGTGGTGTAATTATGAAAGATAATAAATTATTGGCACCCCCGTCGCAACAGACTTGCCTACTTAGTAAATTTCTAAAGAAATTTGAGATTTTGTTTTATCTCCATAAACACCATGGGAATGATTATGTAGGTTCTTACTATGGGATGCTGTAGAAAATGTTAGTTTTTAGGAAATGTAATGGTTCGGTAAGATAAATATCAAATTGTATCTTCGTCGCTTTTTAATTTTACTTACCCATCGTTACTTTGTACTTTTAATCCTTACTTACTAAATTTTGCCAAGATACATCAATAAATAAGCGAGATACAGGGTTTTATTGATTTCCCATAAGATTAACAGAAGAAACAAATTTTTGGATTTTCTCCATTATCTGTTGAGCCAAGTTAAAAATTAAAAATACTACATTGTTTGTTTTTGTAGGCTCTTTTAAATTGTTTCAGGTAAAATTCTACAATTCTAAAAATTGACAACGCTGGCTCGCGAACTCATGAAAAGAGACCTGGTCTTACACCTTCATACCAAATTTCATCAAAATCGGAGGTCCCCTTCAAAAGTTATCAGTGCCACGGACACATAGATAGATAGATAGATATAAACATACATATGAAAATGAAAAAAAGTTGTGTTTTTGGCTTCTTGGGACTTCAAAATTAAAAAGAAACATGGTCCCGGGCTTAGGTCTTACCATGGCTACCACCGTAATAGCGTATTCAATTTATTGAAATTCGCTAATAGTCGGTTATGGGTATTTGGACCAATTTATTTTACCGATTAACTTTGACCAATCAATTATGTTTTTTCACTTAATTGATAATGTAACTGTTTGCTAAAGTTGCACAGAAATTGCAAGAGCCACGTGAAAACCATTGGAAATGAACATGATTTCATCCATTAAAAGAGACCTGTCCATTAAATTTCCAACATTTATTTCTTCTTTCATTAACTGATTTTATAGAACTTTGAAAGAAGAGAAATTAGATCAGAAAACGTTTAGTTAAGATCCAAATCCACCACCAGGCAGCAACGCCGTGTTGGGCATTGCGACGGCCACACTGGCTGAGACCAACGCAGCCGTATTGTGAATTTGTTTTTAAAGAAAAAATGTAAAAGTTAATCTTATCCCGTATAAAGCAGTACTCTATATCACATAAGTATATAACATAAAAATTACTCCATACGAACTCATAATACATCAAATAATACCAAACCCTACCAAAAAGGTTAATGTTGATCCTAAGAGTAGGTAATGTTGTATTTATTCCTTTCAGATTCCAAGACTGCCTTTAAACGCTGTCACGAGGCAAAAAAATCTTCATCAATTTAAAGTGAGAGAATTATCCACCTAGAAAGTGCCAACATGGTGCACAATTAGCGTGTGCAACTCACCGAACAGTATCAATGTAAGTATTAAAACCTCACATCACCCTGGTGAATCGACAGGGCGAAATTACACAAAACATAATATTAATGTGTACTGTAAGAACAATGAAAGTATCACGCCATATCAAATTATGGATAAATATGACATAAGTATAAAATAACGTACTTATTACAAAAAAAAGGATTTTGCTCTAAAATGAATAAAAAGAAACTTTATTGAAAGTAAATATTTACAAACAATAAATAAATATTTAAACAAATATTACAATAAACAATATGTAAATATTTCAAGAAGAAATAAATAGAAATTGAAAAAAGGTTTCTAAAAAATAGCCTAACTCTTTGTACAGTAAGTAGTTTTAATAGTTTAAGCTATTTACTTATACTTATGCTACTTCTATTTGAAATTCAAATGAGTGAGAACCTAACGCAGATTTTAGTGGGCTTAAATGTATGTTTTTTATTTTATTTTAGAAGAATTTCTTCAATTTACAGCTGTATCGTTTTTATTTTCCCTTTGTCTCCTTAGGAGCAGAAAAACTTACTCGTCGTTAAATTTTTTCCCTCCATTTTATGCCACTATGACTTTAAGTCATATAACTCGTTTTTTTCAAATTATAATTTTAAATAATATTATTTCAATCGTTTGTTCAAATAATTATTAATAAACTTCAGAAATACCCGTTTTTACAAATTAATGGACACAAAATATGATCAGTTGTGTATCTGCATAATTACAAAGTCGTTCAGTGTTATTTTATATTAATGCGATCTGCATAACACAATTATTAAACTATTTTTACACTCTCTTTTTACAAATAACCACCCTTGTTTGATAAAAATGTTTCATTTTATTTTAGAGAATAAAGTACAATGAAAAATTATAAAAATAGCATTAAAATAGAGCAAATTTTCTTCGTCAGGTGTTGGATAACTGCAGAATCCCAGTTATAAGGAACGATGTTGCGGTCTATCTGCAGGATTGTCCTCAGAGTTGGGAGCTTTGTGGTCATTCTTCCACGATATAGAGATTAAAACCGACCAATCTGTTCTATAACTTTAAATAGTCCTCTTTACAAAATACATATTTTATTGTACACGAAAGATTTTTTTTTTACTATGCATTTTAAAATTATGCACTATTGTACAGTACTACGGATATAAAACATTGTAGTTCTTTTTTATATTTAAACATAGACAAAGAAGCGCTATTAAAACACTAAAATTTTAATCTGAATATAATAATTAAAAAGCTAAATAATGCATATAATTATATGTTCTAAACGTTATATTTCGACATAAATATTTTTTAAATACACCCTGTTTAATCAAACGTTTCATTGTTTTTTCCACTTTCACTTTTTTAAATTTATAACTTTGTCATAAGGAAGTTAATAATGTAGCCCTTCATAACATGTAAAATAAATAAACAATCACCTTGTTTGTTGATGATTGATACCTAAGTAGAGTTAAAAAAAAACCATTTATGAAAAAAGGAAATATGAGTCAAATATATTACTTGTACACTGGATTGAAAAATAAACATGACAAACTTTTGGCAAAACTGATTAATTTCCAGTAAAAAAACTAATCAATGTAAAAGTAATATTATTGAATTGTCATAGTTCGGATATTGATGATTTAAATGGGCCACTACTTATTAATAGCCCAACTTAGATCCACGCACTTTCCATCAGATAAAAATTATTATTTTAAATGTTGTTTTTCAAAAGTTTCCTCATTTCAACATAGAATTAATATCACGGACCTAAATTTGCTTTTTGATAAACAGAAACTTTGCTATATCGACTTTTAATATTGGTCATAAAGAATGACTTCTAACGGAAAGCGTCACGTTAATGCATATAAAATGTCAATATATAGTGTTATATAATACCAAACAAAATGATAAAGGAATTTAATATTTTACCCTGGGGTATTTAATTGATGTTAAATTTTGTTTAAAGTATTCTCGATCTGCATCCCATTACATAATAATATTATTTCATAACATATAACTTTTAACGATTCAATTGAATGCTGTATATGTTTTAAATTTTAATTGCAAAAATAAAATAATATTTCGTTTGTAATCGATCTAAAACCAGTATAATCCAATCCACTTGAAACATGTTTTTTACCCCAGGATTGGTACACGATATAGCGATAGTCTATTTGGAGTAAAACAATCACTTTTTTTAGGTAGAGGCGGGAAAAATGCGTTACGAACACAGGTGGCCAGCGTGTAGTATGGGGCTCCCCTAAAAACGGGTTTACCCACTAAAAAACCTCCTCTACTCATTAGGATTCTAACCTGGAATTTTTTATCACGTTACGTCAGGCTAGGCCTACATTTGGCTTACGCCTATGGGGCTCGCTCCTTATCCAGCTGCTCGATCAAGGGATCTAGGCCACTTCGCGGTCCAGATCGGCTTTCTTTTCCAGGAGGATGCCCCGGACGAACTGTGATAAACAATCCCAGTTGCCCTCATCCTCCAAAATCTTTTGGCAGACCGAGTCCACCGAAAATGCACCAAAATTTTGTGTTGCATCCAGGCGGGGCCCTTCCCGACGTAGGCAGCGGAAGAATGTGTGTTCCGCATCGTCGGGGGAACGCCCGGGCAATAGATGCAGTCCGATGAACCGGTCTTGCCCATCCGATCCAGGTACGACCGAAATTAGCCGTGACCTGTCAAGAATTGGGTCAGGTAGTAGTCTACCTCCCCATGCCGCCGTTCCACCCATGGTTGGACCTGCTTGATAAGTCGCGCACTCCATCGTCCTCGGGTGTCGTGCTCCCAGCTGTGTTGCCTCTGCTGGAAGGTTTGGATACGCTCTTCTGTTCTTTCCGTGTCCTTTCCGATCTCGCCCTGTCACTGATAAATTGTCTTCCTCTCTCCTGCCAAGAGCTTGACAGGGATGACTTCGGCGACCACCAGGACGGCAGGCTCGGCCACTGTCCGGTAGTTGGAACACACCCGGAGCGCCGCTTGACACTGAACCCGGGCGAGTCGCAACCTGTATAACTCTTTATCGAGAGCGTCTGCCCACACCTCTGCTCCATAAAGAAGCACGGACTGGACCGCGGACATCATCAGACGTCTTCTGCTAGATCGGGGACCCCCGACATTGGCCATTGGCCTACTAAGGTAAGTGACTACCTTAGCGGCCTTGTCCGCCGTACGTAATATCTGATCCCTCCAGCTTAACTTGGTGTCCACCATAACACCAAGGTGCAGCACGAGTTGATTGGACCGCCTCCCTTCCCACTCGGAACGGGATGACGGTGTCGATCCTCTTCTTCGTGATTATCACAATCTCCTCTTACTGAGAGCAAAAACATTCATATTGATAATTTACAATCACTAATAAAATATAAAAGTCTAAGTTGAGTGTTTTACATACCGTTATTTTAATTATTATTATGAAAACAGCTTTGCTTGTTTTACAAGCGACAAGGGTCCTAAGACTAATCGTAAATGAGGACTCTATAATTTTTTAGGAATTTTATAATATACAGAGAAAAACATTGACCACGATTACTTAAATAACTCCACATCTGAGGCCCATCATCCTTAACCAAATTACCATACCTCTTGTAGCTGTGAAAAATTGTATTCAAAATTTTTGGCATATTTGTGTTTTATTTATTTTTTTTACTACATCTCATGATTACCCTCTTAAAAAAAAAAAATTTTGCTGCTTATTCGTATGTTAAAAGAAAGACAGGCTCTATATACTTTTTACCATTATTAATGTTTTTCAAATTAAGTTAATCACCAGAGGCAAACGAGAGTTCTATAAAACCGAATTCACTAAGTCAACAATAAAACAGTGAAAGAAAATAATGAAACATAAACAGTGAGTTACTGATGCAAATTTATTTTTGGCCTAAACGTAATTGAATCTAAACGATATTGGAGAAGCAATTCCCAGCTGAGATTTTAAATCAAAGTCTGCTTTCTATACCGACTTGAATAGTAAGATATTTAAGTTTTAAAACATTCTATTATAAATCTACAATGGTTAAATTAAATTTACGACGATTATCATTTATAGTTGGTTATATTTTTTAATTTATAACAAATCAGTTCTTATATAGAATAATTGTAGAAAAAGTGAATTAAACTTTAAATATGACAGTTTATTGTGTGTTTAATATTACTTAATTTTCCAAAAGGGATTCATTTTCGCTAGATTTGTTTCCATTTTTAAGTAGTGAATTAGGTTACTTTATTTTAAAAAAATGAAGAAAATACTCTGCGTAGAATTAATGAATCATAAGTTATAATTTTGTGAAACTAATAATACATTTACTTTACTATGTACTTTTTTAACAAACTCTATACTTTATACTTATTATTATACTTTCAATTCACTCTATTGAACAATAAGTTTTCGACATTAGTTAAGTAAAAAAAAAAAAAAAAAAAAAAAAAAAAACAATATTGCTTTTTATTTTTGGAAGGTCAGCAGTTATGATCTTGTCACATACATCAGATTTTTTCTATTTAATGTATTAAAAACAACCGTTTAATTCGTCTTAAACTTAGGTTTAAAGGCTTTAATCAAGTAATAGTGCATTTTTTATCGCCTTTTTTATCAGTGCCTGAAACCACAATCCCACAATTCTGTCACTGAATTAAGGCTTGTGCTTATTTAAATAAAAACCTTTTTTGGTCGTCTACCAAATCCCTTCCATATTGGTCCTCATTGGTGAATAAATAACCATACCTTCGCATTCAAATTGCTCCCCTGAAAACCTGCCAACAACTACCTAATGCTCTGAAGTAACAGCATCAAGGCTAAAGTTTCAGTACCCTACAACGTGGACAAGAGAATAAATTTCACGTTGGTCGCATCCTCTACACCTGAGGTCAACTGGGCCTTCAAACTCCTTTTGCTCAAAGTGTCCGTGAGTCTATCTATGCAATACCAGGTACGAAAGGTGTTCGTCAGTAACATTCCCACATCCTCTCCAACAAATCATAGATGTTGAAATCGGGAGAAAAATAATTTTCCGGTTTGGCAGCCATTAGCAAGTGATGTATTTTAGTCAAAGTCCTCCATAACTTTGTTTAGTGTACAATAGGCTTTTCGTGAATTTGTGTAGTAACCAATTAGTGAATGAAATAGCAGACCAAAGTCCTCCTACCTCGAACAGATTGTAAAAATCTGCCCTTCCTTTTAATATTAAATCAGCAGATATAATTAGATAGGATATTGTACATACTGATAGGACTCCTCTAGACACGTGGTTTTATCAGATTCTTACAATCCTTGGTAACCATTGAGGTGTTCTTTCTTTAACTATTTGACATTTTTTACAATTCTTCATTGATGCTATGTTTTTTTCTCATATATTTATTTTTTATATATTCCTCAGGGGTTGTTTATCATAGATCATATATCATCACCTTGTTAAAAAATTATCTTTTTATGACTATATTAATTTCAAACAAATGTATTTAACGCCACATAAAGGACACCAAGCACAATTTATTTTAAAGTATATTCGAGAAATCGATTGCTTTGCCTTTTCCTGATTTTGTTGGGTGATGCAATAAAATAATATGATTCCCATGTTTAATAATACCTTACGGCCACATCCTGTACATTGTTTCAGTTTGTTTTTACACTAAAATAACTTCTTGGAAGCTGGGATAATTTTTTATCTCTTACCTAGTGTATATCTATTTTACCAATATGTTAATTTTTTTACTATTTTTCCATTCAACTTAGGTACTAGCAATACTTCTGAAGAAAATCTAAACAAAAACTTACACGACTTCGTGAGTTAATCGATTACACATAATTCTTCTCTTCCGTACCCTAGATCTTTCACAAAACTCACTCACCAGAATGTGCCTCAGTCCTAATTAAGTTCCATTAATAATTCTGAACAAACTTAAAAAGCTATTAAAATATATTAAAAAAATAAAAACTTTCCAATTTACGTTACTTATGGTTCATAGCAATCAATGTGAAATACAATAATAATAAAAATAATATTAATCATAAAAAAACTATCATTCATTAGGCAGATTATTTATAATCCTTTCCTTTTAAAGGTCAAGCCTCTCTCAAGGAATTTAATATTGAAGACAAAATTGGATTTAGTTTTTGTCAAAATACCTGACATCGGATAAGAAAATGAATCTTTATAACCTTATACTATGAATTATGAAATATTTTTATAAATTCATAAGGTAAAATAATCGTAAAGAAAATATAAGATAAATTTTGGGTAGTTTGCGCCATTTCAGTTTAATTGCACACTTTTAGCTCTTTTAAACTGTTTTAAAATATATTATATTAAATCCAGTTTACTATTATTTATTTGTTCAATTGGCTCTTAGGTGTCAAAAACGTTCATTCTGTGTTACACGCGTCGTCATAAGCTTAGAAATATGAGATATGATTTATAAAATTTGTTATTTTGCAAAACCAAATGTTTTGAATAATCTAATAAGTTAATTTTAATAGTTTTAATTACTTTACCTAAGTATAGCCTTTCTGACAGTAAATCTGTCATGTGTTTCTTTAATAATTAAGATTCTTATATAGTTCATCATTATTACATTTTCGTAATTAAAATGTTTAAAACGGCATATTAAAATGTAATTTCATAAATATTCTTATGTTTTAAGCATCAAGAAACCTATTTCATTTTTTTATTTTTATTTTACAGAGTTCCAAATCAAACCAAATCTGTGTTCCCAGTCATATTTATTAAATGAATAAGTAAAACGTATATAAAAATTTGTAATTAGGAAACTTTAAACAGAGTTTTACGTTTATTGTTTAATTTTGTTTAATTTTTATTGAAAGTTTTAGAGATTTCCTCTAGTTATACATACTCAACCAACAATTTTACCGAGCTTTCGCTCCAGTTCAGTTTTCCCTAACTGTTCTTAAAAGGACAGAACTACATTCAATTGAGTATATAAACAGATTTTTCTTAGCTGCCCATGATTCAGCACACCTTACAACCAAGTTAAATAGTTCGACAGGTGTGAACGCATTTTTCACCAATAAATTATTTGTTCACCTCAAACTCAATACGGGGGAAGCAGTGAGCTGCTATCACAAACATTGTAGTCGTGCATTGTCCCTCAATTTTTTAAAATTTTATTAACCATCTAATACAACATAGGATTAAAAAGCAAAACTCTTTGCAAGCCAATATTTATGATCGTCTTCTTTAATTTAACTTGGTTTCTTAAAAAAAAAAAAAAAAAAAAAAAAAAATGAGAATTTGTGTGTCCGATTTTGGCATTAAAAAAGCCTTGTATACGGCCTGTGATGAAATTTATATTTCATGTAGACCAAATCTCCCAGTCTGGCCTCCAGACATAAGACAAAATTACCTAAGCTTTTCTTGCTTCCGTGAACGAAGCCTATAGTAACTAGGAAAACCCCCTTAAACCCCTTCAAAGAGAAACTTACGTAACAGGGTCGATATCTTGCATTTTACTACAGTAGTGCAAAATTGGGGATGCTGGGCCAGTTCAAGGTCACCTGAGGGATGACGTCATCGAGGTCAATGACCTCACCGATGACGTCATCGATGACGTCATCGATTGCGTCATCGATGACGTCATATATTTTAAATCCATTATAAAAATAGGTTTAAAAACTTCAAATATTCCTCTCAGGCCTTTCAAAAAACGTTCAAATTTCTACAAATGTAACATTTAACACGTTGACTCCTAAAAAGCAAACGAACACAAACCATAAAAATAGGAATACAGAATTTGGGAAAAATCAAAACAGAGCTGAAGGAAGGAAAGATTATCTCCCTGAATCTCATACAGAAGGCTTCATTTCACTTAAAGAAATATATTTATTATATTAGTAGTGTGAAATTGTTGGTGCTGGCCCAGTTCAAGGTCACCTGAAGGATGACGTCATCGAGGTCAATGACCTCACCGATGACGTCATCGATGACGTCATCGATTGCGTCATCGATGACGTCATCACCAATGACGTCATTTCGATGACGTCATACCCATGACGTCACAGAAATGACGTGCTGATGACGTCATCACCCCTTACGTCATCAAAATGACGTCACCGACGCCACTAAGGTCAAGGTCACGCCGAAACTTAAAATTTTTTGGCACTTTTGCCGTTTCTCGCACTACGCTCCGAGTTTCAGTCAGAGTCCCCGTGACCTTGACCACTTGGAGTGAATTTTCGACGAGAAACGGCAAAAGTGCCAAGTTAAACTCGAGTTTCTGACATGACTCTGCCTAAATGGGCAATCGGTAATCCCTCAGGTGACCTTGAACCAGCACAACACCAACAATTTGATATTACTGTGACCTTGAAAACTTAACAACGGAGCGCCGACACCGATGCGCATCCCACGACAGCCACCGAGTGACTGACTGTCAGGCTCTGTGTACTCTAGGTATATGGGGAAGTGGAGGGGGAAATCTCAAGGTCATTCAAACGGAGTTTTAAAAAAGTTAAAGAGTAGAAAGACTACTCCTGTGCTTCCTGGGCAACTTCATCAATTTCCAACGGATCTGTAAACCAATCCGATCTGTAGCGGCAGGAGTCCAGAAAACGGTTGCACCATCCATCAGGTTGTCCATAGCACTTCCGACAATTGGTAAGGTTTGAGAAGTGAAACTTAACACACCGCTGCGGAAACAAGTATAAAAGTATTTGGATTTGTAGATTTTGAAAGTTTGTAGTACCGGTGGTGGCAGCTGTTGGTTCTTGCATCTACACCTGCAACATCCGAAGCATTCACATTGCCGGCAGGCCAGCCCATCCACTTGCCACTTTGGTAAGAGGAAACACTTATCCTCACAGCAATAGGTTGTCCCCGTCTCTTCCTCCCAACGCTTCTTTGCACAATACGTGACGCCTGGCTTCTCCAAACACTTATGCTCGCAACATGAGACACGCTTAGTTTCCATACTTGATGTTGCTTCAGTGAGGGAGCAAGATGAAGTGATGCCGTGGTCAGTGGGAATGGAGCTTATATAAACTAAGGCGAGTGGAGGGGGAAAGGTCAAGGCCATTCAAACGGAGTTTTAAAAAAGTCAAAGAGTAGAAAGACTACTCTTGTGAGTCTATAGCGATTTCATTGATAGTGAGTGCTTCGGTATGCCAAGTTGATCTGTACTGACACGCTCCTAAATAATGTTTGCAAAAACCTGCAAAATGATTGTTGCACATTTTGCAGCCAGTTAGCTGTTTTAGATTAAATTCAATGCAACGTTCAGGGCAACAAGTGTACTTATGCCCTCTCATCTGGTACACATGGAATGTCTTCAACTCCGGTTTCGGCTTCTTCCAAGACTTGCATTTACACATGCACTGACCAAAAGCTTCACATTTTCTACATGCCAGGCCATCCACCACATCAATGTCATTTGGCCATGAAAAACATTTCTGTTCGCAACAGTAGTTGAGTTGACTTTCCATGTTGCTGTGGTGAAGGTGCGCGATGAAATGATGCTGCAGTCAGTGAGAGTTCCCCTTAAATAAACTCAGTGGAGGGGGAAAGGTCAAGGCCATTCAAACGGAGTTTTAAAAAAGATGACTAGTCATCCTCCTCCTCCTCGTCCGTCGTACTTGGAGAGCTGTCAGACGAAGAGCTCCGCGCAGGTGCTCCCCAGATGAAAAACATATCAATTTTAAAACGAAGACCAGGATCTTGCATCATCAACTCCTTTAATTTATCACACACCAAGTCGACCTTGTGTAAGGTGTCAACAACAAGCTTCCAATTTGTTGGCTCAATATAACTTGTAGTTGAGTCCGCCTCGCTGATAACTACATCCTCCGGCTGTATTGGAGTGTAAAGATGTGTAAAGTTCTTTGGCTGAAGCTGAGGCTCAGGCTGGCTGGAAGTGCAAGGTTGAGTGTGGACCCCTGTCGCATCGAAATCCATAGTCATCCTACATTCAATGTTAGGGTTTTCGTTTAAAACGTATACCAATTTTTCATGCAACATATCCACTTCTGCTGAATCTTGTAGATGAACATTCCACGAAAATGGCCATTCTTCATCCGTAGTTGAGTCAACTTGAGAAAGAGTGCTGTCCGCCATGATAGCTAAGCAAGGAATGAGGTGAGCTACTGACTGTGGTAACAGTATTGAAAAGTAGAGGGGGTAAACCAAAATTATGTGGAGGGGGTATTTTCAAGGTCATTCAATTTTTGTTAAAAAAAAGGAAATACTGGAGGGGGAATTCTCAAGGTCATCCAATTTGGGTTTTTAAAAAAAAGGAATGAAGGTTACTCCTCTTCAGCCTCGTTGTCTCCCACATCTTCATGAGCCTCGTCCCCCACATCTTCTTCGACATCAGACTCACCGTAAGGATAGATTGGCGACATCGGTGAATATTGTGGTGAGTGCTGGCCGTCGTCATCCTGGCGCAATCCAACTTGCGACCAATCGTAATTCAAATTCATCTGAATTACAATCCCAGGGTTGTCCCGGAGTATTTCCTTCATCCGTTCGCAAACCGTTTCCAAATAGTGTACACTATCGATCGACAGTGAGTAGTGGGGTTTGGTTACTTTCAAAACGGAAGTCGTGCCAATTGCCAGCCGCTGCCGGCCAGCTGCCATCGGCCAGCTGCCAAATCAGTCGCTGCCGCCATATGCCATGCCATACAGCTTCCGGTGGGGGAGGAGATGTTATTTGAAATTTGAAATTCAACTTGACAATTAGGTTAAGGAAAGTATGTCAAGGTCATCCAGAGTAAGTTTTAAAAAACCCTATCCCGCTACCACCGGAGTAATAGTTCGGAGAGTAGAACTAACTCCGGTGATAGCGGGATAGGTATAGAATTAGGTTTGTGAATTTTATTTGTGAAAAACATACAATCAATGTGTGACAGCAGTGTTTAAACAGGTTGAAGTTTTGTTATGAACTACAGAGTTGTAAACACAAACACCGACGACGATGAGAAGGTAAACGCAGAGTCCCCAGATGATGTATTTAAAAAGTTTGAACAAACGTAACATCTCGAGTTGGTTTTCCCGTTCCATTTCCAATCGTTTGATTTCCAATTTCAATTTATCCTCTTCCATCCTTGTTACAAATGGAACTTCATCCATCATATCCATCATGTTTGTGTTTTTTGAAATTTTGAAAGAAGCGATGTTGATAGTTGAAGAGGCGAGGATGGAATGAGAGTTAAAAGAGGGAAATGTCGGTTAAATAAAGAAGTGGTGGGGGGAAAGAGCGTTGTTACATAGAAGCGGTGGGGGAAAGATGCTGCTCATCATTTGCCTCAGAAGTTGTGTCCGACTGTAGAGGGGTAAGAGGAGTAGTATTTAGTAAACTGTCTTCATCAGAACTTTCAACCTTATTACAAATAGGACAAGCGTAAGTTATTTCCAAATTCATTGTAATAGCGTTAAATTTATCTATAATTTCATTTAAAGCATTAAATATTTCTTGTAAATCATCTTTTGAGTTTATTTCAAAACTAGCATTCATTCGTGCCAATTGAGAAGTGTTCATCGTTAGAGAGTTAGCAATCGAATGAGGATTAGCGCCTAGGGAAGGGGGCTTATATAATGGCGACCTTGAGCAGGTGTTTAGGGAGGGGGGCTTTCTAGGGAGGGGGCTTCTATATAGGGGACCTTGAGCTTATGATTGAATAAAACGTTTAGTTCTTCTTCTTCTTCGTCTTTTAATTCAATTATTTGAACCGAAGTAGTTGTTTCATCCTCTTCACTCGATGAAGAAAACAATTCACCAGGATTTAAATATTGAACTACAATTCTGAACCATCTTATAGGATATTCGTCAATGACAGAAAGTAAGTTTTGAAACAATTCTTCCATCTCCTCCCTGTCAGTTATTATATGTTCAAACTTGATAAATTTTCCTTCCATGTTGTTAGTTAGAGTGTTGGAAGTGGAATGATTTAATATTATATAAAAATTAGAACTAATGGTGGGGGAAATCTCAAGGTCATCCAATTGAAGTTTTAAAAAAGAGTGTAAAACTGAAATTATACATTTGATGGTTCTACAGGATCGGAATACCAATCTGATCTGTATTTACATCTTTTTATCATATGTGTACAAAAATCATCTTGATGAGACTTGGTGCGTTGACAATGAGCAAGATCTAGAGGGTGAAATTTGAAACATCTTTGAGGACAACATGTATGAAAATATCTTGATTTGTAAAATTTGAAAGTTCGCAATTCCGGTGGCGGTAGTTGTTTTGTTTTACATTTGCAATAACAAGATCCGAAGAATTCACATTTAGTACAAGCTAACCCATCCACCATCATTGGTCCTAAATCTGTACACTGTTGTTCACAACAGTAACGAGGTTTGTACTTGTATTTTTGCTCTTCCATGTTGACGCTGCGGAGTCTAGTGAAAGAATAAGATTGTATAGTGATGAATAGCGAGTTTTATGTACTATGAAAAGTGGTAGGGGTAATTTCAAGGTCATCCAAATGGAGTTTTAAAAAATTATACCTTACAAGTGTAAGGATTATTGAAATTTAGGAAGTTTGTTTCTGTTTGTTTTCTTCAGACTTTTTTTCTCTCTCTGCCTTAGCCATAGCAATAAGTTCTTCTGTTGATAGTGGATGTACTTCAGGAAATTTTAAAATTAATTTAGCTTGATATCCTTCTTTAGTTAATACATCTAAATCTTGTGTCATTTGTTCAACAGTGTTATAATCCTTTCCATAGATTTTCCCATCAAGTTCAATCATCATTCTGTATAACATTTTGTAGAATAGATCTTGTTGTGGCGAGAGCTGAGAAGCGAATGATTATTTATCAAACTGTTACATCCTTTTTATGAACTTGACATTGATCACGTGATTCCTTAGTTGTAATTTTATTTATTAAAAGTTATTCAACATTGGTAATACTTCTGGAACTTGACGTTATGTTGACCAGCTGGCGATGAAGAAGTTGTAGGTTGTGTAGAAAAAAATATTTCATCATCGCAATATTTTGTTTTAGTGAACATCCTTGTATTAGTAGCACTAACATCAACAGTTAAGTGATAACCACCGGTAAGTAAAACTCGCATTTCATTAGTTAAATCTTCAAGTTGTTCAAAAGTAGTTATGGTGTTGGTATCATAAGATGCACATTTAACCTTTAGGGACATGTTGAAGTTTTGTATTTAGTGATAGAGAGTGAGATGTGTACGGTACGAAAGGTAGTCGTAGACTGATGAATTTAACAAGTTGATTTTCACTTTTATTATCACACAAAATTGGGTCAAGGTCATCCCATGGAATTTTTAAAAAAAGCAACATATTGTAATGAACAAACACATTACAATATGTTGCTTTTTTTATTTTTTTTTTTTTTAGGTTTATATCATATTTATTGAGAAACAAATACAAAGAAATATTTACAATCTTATGTACAAACTAATCAGTAGTAGGTGTTACATGAATTGTAAGTTCAGTAGAATTGTTTCCACTTGGTCCATGTGATACCAAATAGAGTGCGCCGGGTTGAATTATACGAAGATCTTCATTTTGTAGTAGTTGTACGAAGCGCTTTGGTAGGAAGATTTGAAATTTTGCTTCATCACCAATTGTATAAGGTGCCTCGCTTAATGTGCAATTTATAGCATCACCTACTGAAGTTTCCATCTTCTTTATTGTATGAATGATGTAGTGTTTTTCTTCTTTCAGCTCGGAACATTTTTTTGTAGGTAGGATTGTTGATTTTGAATGAGCGTTGAATTGTTCAACTAAATTTTGAAGTAAGTTGTTTGATGCCATCTTAATGTTTTTGCTGATGCTAATCTTCTTGTTAATAAGAATATCCGTTGGAGATGTTGTCTCTTCGGAGGTTCGAGTAATACTCATGCTGTGTCATGGTAGCGCTCTCACTTTTATTATCGAGAATACCCCCACCACTGACACTACCCCCACCACTGATGCTACCCCCACCACTTTGTTGAAGGAAATTATTCAAGCGGTAGGCATTCTTCAAAGCACACTGTGACCTTCGATGTTTAAAACTTTTTGATGAAATACAAAGTTCATTAAAGTAGCATTGGAAATCTCTATCTATTATTGCATTTATCACTTCATTGCTTGTAAATGATTGTATCCAATTTGCTTTTTCCAATCCTCTTGTGTAGATAGTTTTAAACTCTTTACAATAATGATTCATAATATGCGGCATCATGTTATAATGAATAAAACCTTCATCCCATTTTAAGTTATGAAAATGTTTGTTTAACCATTTGTTTGTAACTTTCGCTTTAGTTGTTAGTTTATTGAATGGAAATGGAGGTTTGAACAAGTAATGATAAATTACAGATGTGTTCATATCCAAAATTACTAATTCTTTAATAATGAAATTTCCATCATTCCCTCGAAAAGCTTGAAATTCAATTATACCTCTTTTAACTTCCATTAACTGTGATGCAGTAGAAAACGAAACCCGTTTGTTCATGATGAAGTCTCATCCACAACTGACTGTTATTACAAACACGATTGTTCTTCTTTTATTTCTTGCGCTTCTTCGTTTATATTAAAATTGGTGTGATAGTTGTTTAATTGTCTCCACATATCCACTTCTTGAGGTATTCGATTAAAAATTGAAGTATCCACAGGACCATATAAAATTGGAATGAATGGTTGTCTGTCCAATGTATCGATTAGATAATCTTTAATTATTGTACTTGAAAATACTAGTTGTTTTAAGTATCTAGTGACAGGACCGGTAGTACAACTTAAAGTGTAAAATTCTTCTTTAGTGAAATGTAATTTTACATCATGTCTAGTTAAATCTTTGAAGCGAACAACTTGTCCCCCACGATGTTTGATTATATCAACTTCAATATTTGATTCTAATAAACTTAATCTTGTTCTTTTTCCAAATGTGTTGTTAGTTAAATAACATTCCAAAAGATGTAAATGTTTCATTAGAGAATCCCAAGAAGTTTCAGTAAAGATAACCATTTTACTTCCTTGATTTAACATAACAATTGGTGAATAATCCAATGATTTTACAATTCCAACAGATATACTTTTTGTCATGCATGAAGAAATAGGGTAGAAAATTCGAAGAAATACTTCTGTTAAAATATTTGTTGTAATGTTAACTTCAACCTTTTTTCTTTTTACTTCTTTTTCATCTTCTCCTTCTTCTTCTTTCTTCTTATGTTTGTTAAACTTGAGGAATTCATCCATTTCTTGTTCAACTTGCTTTTCTATATCAGAACTATTTTCATCCATTAGAGGTGTATTTTCTTCTCCGTTAGTAGAATTCATCTTGCGAACGATGTTTCCCAAACGACGGTTGAAGATAGAATGAAGTTTCTACTAGGTAATTTCCTGCTTTTATATTATTTGTAAAATTTTTGAAATTTATACAATTACATAATTGTTTATTTTCAACTTGTGTTTTATAAACAAAATTCTAACCTTAAAAATTGAGGAAGATAATTCTAACCTCAATATTTTGCAGTAGTTGTACTAATTATTCTTAAAGTACATTCTTCACTATTCCGGTCAGTGGTGTGTAAGTAACTATTTTATCATGTAGAATTAGACAGTATGCCGAAGTTCCATCCGCTACTGGTTCTTCAAATTCCATTTCAATTTTTATATCCACACTTGATGATTTTACTGATTCATTTTGTTTTGAACAATCGATTACAATTATTGGAGCTTTGGAATAATACTGATCAGGTGATAATAGTGGTGTATTAGTCTTTCCATAATATGATGATTGAAATCTTGCATACATATCATATAAAATGGAAAAACGTTTTTTGCTAAACATGACATTTAAATTGTCATATGGAAAGAATTGAGAGTTTAAGAAAACTTTACAATTCTTTATTTTACAGTGATCAAATTGACCAGCATTTGCAGTAATAACATCTTTTCGCTTAGTTTGAAAACCGAGTATTATGTACCTTGCACGTTCCAAGTAAGTTGATGTTTTGACGGTCCATGTTTGTCGTTCTGTTTGAGGTAATGTAGGGTATTCATGAAATTCCCAACTTCGGAATGGCATTACAATGTCACGGTCAGATTTTAACTTTCTTAACAATACGATTCTATGTTCATCAGCCAATCTTACATGAGGTACTCTCCAAACAACTTTATCCAATTGTAGTTGCCATTCCAGTTTATCTTCCGTAGTTGCAGGGTCTGCAAGTATTAAGTCCTTATTAGTTGAAGATCTGAGTAATACTAATTCTTGTTTAACATTTATTATAACCCTTTTGTAATCTTCAGCAAATCCTAAAAGCAATCGTAAAGGTACATGAAAATCAAAATGACCGTTGGAAGCAGGTGTTATAGTGTCTTTATCAGGAGCAACCCATCCGGCAGTGACTATTGAATTCTTCTCATGTGGTGTTAATGATGTTAATCCTTTTAATGTAGTTGTTATACCAACCTTTTTTGTTGAATCAACTGTCACCCCTGATATCTCATATCTTATTTCATCAAAAAGATATGCCATTGGGTTATTTATAAAAGGAACTGTTGAAGCAGTTTTTCCATCCAATTTTAATACCCTTCCTTCGATGTACAAATAACTTTCACATGGTAATGTGTAAATATCTTGTTGTTGAATGGGAATTCTTATTTCATCATTATTGTTTAATTTTGATGAAGTGTAAGGGTTGTGTGTGTGATATTCCTTCTCCCATAGTGTTTCGTCGAATGTCGGTCCTTGAGATATATCCAGGATATCCATCGTTGTTAAGTTTCAATCCAATCTTTTGTAGAAAACGAATGTTGTCTGATGTTAACTCTTCCAATGTCGAGGAGCTACTGAGCTCCCGACTCTTCCGTTGTGGTTTAAATGATAATCCCATGTTGATTTTTATGTCGCCGCTCTGATGTGTATTCGTATAGTAATTGTTTCTCCTCTAAAGTCAACACTATGACCGTCTTGATCCAATATGTTCAGTACGATGTCTGAAATGAAACTGGTGTTTAACGGTAGGTATATCAAGTTTTGTGGCTTCTCAACAATTTTAAAACCTGGAGCAACTGTTGGATAAAATGTATGTAAAATATGCTGATTTACTCCTTCTCTATATGATCCATGTATAATATTACATGTTACATCAATACTATTTACTTTTAATATTGTAACAGTTGTATTACCTGAATGAGTAGTTTCAGGAGTTAAGATTTTCTTTTTTGTATCTGTAAATCCAAGTAAACTGCCAATAGAGTTTTTCATTCCGACATCGATATAATATTTTGAAGTTATTTCTGCTTTTAAAGTATTATTGTTTCCTTTAACGGTGATATTTTCTTCTCCGAGTTTTTTCTGTAGTAATTGGTTTATATCATCAATTTCATAAGCTCCAGTAGGAAATGTAATTATTTTCAATTCTGAGTATTTTCCTGCAGCATCCTTAGTTTCATAATAATGTAGTAAATTGTTTTTTCCTTCTGTAACATTAGGAATTGAATTGTAGGTAGTCAAATCAAGTAATGCCGCTTCCCATAATCTTTCTTTGGATAAACGCAATGCTGGGAATAGAGTACTTTTTAATGTGGATGAATTTCCACTCAGTGACACTGTATACGATGACATCTTAAAGGTGACTGACACTTTTCGCTAGAAACTCCAAACATAAATGTCCACATATTTCAGTATTGTTAGGTTGTTCTCTTTTGTAATTGTAAAAAATGTTTTTGGAGTTTTGAAAATAATGTTGAAGTTCTTTAGGCGGTGGTAGATTGCCAAAACTGTCAAAGTAGTAAATGGTTTGTCCGAGCTTTTTATAGCATACCCAATGAGTGCCTGGACCATAGGTGGAATCCAAATTTACTATTCCAGTTTCATTTTTCCATATTTTAGTTGGTAATGCATCTTTCATAAAAACTCCTCGAAAGAATGGTATTTTCAAACATTTTACATAATCATTTAACTGATGATTAGTTAAGGCTTTATTTGGAATTATCAATTGATTTTTTTTATTTAGTACACACGGTACGGTCTTAGGTATAAACCTGCTCCGTTTTTTACCATTGACCAAACAGAAGCCTTTTTTACTTTTGCTTTACGAGTTCTACGACGTCTCTTTCTAATATTTCCACCTTTTTTGGGAGCTCTTCTTTTTGCAGGTCTTCCTCTGCGACGTCGTCTTCCACCACCAAACTTAGCTTTTGTCTTCATGGCTGTTGTTACTGCCCAAGCCGCTGCTTTTTCTGCAATACTTGCGTCACTTGATTTTACTCTTTGCCAAGCTTTTTCTGCTAGAATTTTATCTGCTATTGATCTATTTGTTGAATCTTTAAACTTTGAATATGCTATATCGTGTTGTTTGCAAGCTTGATCTAATTTATTAATTCCAGGATCTCCTCTTGCTAAACGTTTTGCCAACTTAGTTCCAGGTCCACAATATTGATAACCTCCAGGAATATGTAATTCGTATGGTAAAGCGTCTATTGCTCGATTTACAACAGCACCAATAGGTATCCGTCTAAGCAGGGATAACGCAGTTGAAGTTATACCACGTCCTCTCTTGTTGCTGTCTTGATGATGACTGAGTGATACGGCCTTCATTATGTAGTCTTATATAAACTGGTGTGTTTACTCCACAAGATACATTACATAAATGAATAAGTTATGTATAATTTTTTATATTTAAACACTTAGTTATTCAAATTAATTATATATTGATTTATAATTCTATTTTTAATCCAAGCTTCCCGTTCATCGGGTTGAATTATCACATGACTCGTTGTACTAGCTATATGATTATGGGTATCAATAAGTAAATTGCCCACTATTCTTATTAAACAATCTAAATTTACAGCATCTTTTGGATGTTGAGGATCATGTAATTGCATAATACGTTTATCATTACATGTGTAAGCTGTTGAATCACTTTTTGATGTTTTTATGACTTGTCCAATAGTAGCAGCATCATTTGAATCTTCGCCTGGTAAAATATTAATTATTTTCTTCATCTTTGCATCATATTTGGTCCCAAAGTGTTTATCCCAAGTTATTGTTTGTTTCATTGTAACACAATCATTTGCTTCGTAACCAGGATAAATATCTTTTATTCTTCTATTACGACCATTGTATGTACCTAATGTACCACCAGTAGCAATTAATGTTTGCACCATTAGAGGTACATCTGTATCTTTTATACCTAATCTTCCATTTGTTATTGTTTTACGTCCTGCATCCCATTCATCATTATTTCCTTGCATTAAATTAAACTTTTCATTTCCATGTATAAATTTATCTCCCCGTTTTAACACGGCATCTTCATGTTTTACAAAATTGGATGTTTCCTTTTTTAATTCTTTAGATAATTGTTCTATAGTAACAGCATCTTTTGGTTGAGAACCAAACTTTACATTTGTCAATGTTTTACCATGACAATCGATTTCATTAACATCTTGTAAAATACAGTTGTCCTTGATGTATTTTAGGTTTACAGCATCACCGTCTTCCTTTGGGTATCCAATGTCATTTATAATAAATTTATAAAAAGAATATCCATGTTCAGTTTTTTCCGGTATTATAGAATGTAAATATTCTTTATTAACTGAATCTTTATCATTTTTGGGATTTCCCACGTTGGTTATTCTATAATTTCCAGCATCATATGTTTGTCCATCTTTTAAGTTGTTACCCCATTGCAATTTTAAAGTATTTGAAAGTTCAGATGATAAGTACTCTTTAGTAATTGCATCAGAACCTTCAGTTGGTTTACCAACATTAATTAATCTATGTGATTCAACATCATAAGTATTCTTATGTAATTTCAATGATGTTGAAGTAGCTTCTTTTACTGTCTTTAAATTTGCTCCATCAGTATCTTCTTCTGGATCTTTAACTAATTTTAAACGTTTATTACTTATGTTATAGTCACCTTCAGGTGTTTGCGGTAATCCGCTTCTTTTTCTGTCTTCTCCAACTTGCACTCCTAATGCGGAGTAGCGTCCGAACTTGTCGACGCTCATGTTAGAACTGATACATCTTATACTTGTAACTTCTTTATATTTGCGGACAATTATACAATTATACCACGATTTTTAAGTTCATCAACTAGAGCCACCCATTCATTATTTAAACCAGTATGACCGGCTTCCATAGCTTCATGCAATAGTCTCATTCTGTCAACTAATTTATTGATGTCGTTGTAATAGATAACATTTGTATTGTATAGATTTTTCATTAATCCTTTACCAGATGTTGAAGTATCTCCTTTACTCTTTTTACCATGTTGTTCAAGAAGTGATAAATCCATAAGTGATAAAGATTTTCTTTTTAAAGGTTGTCTCACAGCCGGTGTGGTACGTAATGTTGGTAATTTTCGTGGAGGAAACAATTTTTTTATAACAATACTATATTTTGTTGCACGTGAACGATTAATCATTCCATCCTTTGAGTAGTTTCTTTTATGAGCGTTAGTATTTTGTAAAATTTCTTTAAAAGTATTTAAATCTTTTGCTGAATATTTTATTGGTATATTTTTAAAAATTAATTCATATAATCCTTTTGTTCCTTTATATCTATGGTCACCAATAATGATATAATCGTCTTGAGTTACTTCAAGCTTAGAGTTACCAATTTTCAATTCATTTCCATCAATTCTTGCTCCATATACATGTGATTTACTTAAATTTGGATTTGATTTCATGTCATGTAGCATTTTCATTATATATTTTCGTCCAAGAGGTCCATGTTGTAATATATCACTACTCAATTGAGTTAAATTTGGAATAGATTGTTCTGCTTCAGGTATTGGCTGTTCTTCCTTTTCAACAATTGATTCTTCTTCATTTTTTGTTTCTTCTTGTTCACTAGCACTTGTATATGAATCATCATCATCATCTTCTTTTTTTAATGCTTGTACTTCTTGTTTAGAAACTGGTAGTAAAACATCTCCTTCATAACGAGGTTTACCAATAGTTTCTGATATCTGTTTTAAAGGTTCTGTGATAGGTTTAAATGTATTCTCTAAAAATTCTTCTCTTTCACTTAAACCCATCCTTAATGCACGATTCTTTATCCTAATAGAATCACTGAGTGATTTTATTTCTTTTAATAGTTTTTCTTGATTCACCATGTTTACACTGTGAAGTTCAACGTGTTACTAGATGTAGCATAGGTAGTTCAATGTATTAATACAAATTTATCCAATCCTATACGATATCTACCATTTTTAATATCTTCTTCTTTCATAATAACGAGAAATCCATATTTTTCATTCCATGCTTTACCACACATTTCTTTAAATTTATCAATGGCATATCCGCATTAACATGATCATTATATATATGCTTTAAATTTGTCTCATCTTGCTTAAAGATGATCAACATATTTGCATTGTCTCTTATAAGTTGTTTTGGAATTTTACTGTATGTTTGACCAATATAAATGCTATCAATATTATTATGTCTTCCCATAGCAAAATAATTTCTTATAGTATCATGATTTTCACAAGAAACATCGTCAAATATAAAAATGGAAAATGGTTTTGCTTCACCTGGTTGCATTATTGTTTCACTAGCATTAAACTTGTAGAAATTCACTTCAGGTACATTTGCAAGTATTTTATCTAATAATTGATATTTTGGTTGTTGTAATGATTTTGAAAAAATATATATATTGTTAAAGCGTAAACCTTTAGGATTAGTTATAAGGTTAAAGACAACATTAGTTTTTCCACAATTTGAAGGACCAGTTATTAAACATCTTATAGTATTTGGTAGTAATTCACCATGTTTACCATGATTTAACTTATTATTGTCAACTGTCAATTCATCAATATTATTAATATTAAATCGATCTTTTTGTTGTACAATCTCCATCTTGTTTAAAGGTTAAACACATAATGAGCTATTTAATAACTATACCAAGTCTTTTGAAGGAATCCAAGAGTCTTCACTTTTATCAAATCCTAACCACCTAACTTTAACCATATCCTTTTTCCTTTGTAAAACCTTTTCAACAAGATATACATCACCAACTGTTGATTTTAACAACTCATGTCCATAGAATCCACCTTGAAGTAATTCACCCTTATTATCCTTTAAAATGTAAGTTTCAGGTATAGTTGGTTGCACTTTATAAATTGTAAATACTTCATTAGTCCAATTTGGCAGATATCTTTTACTAAATACACCTTTGTATTTGCTTATACGAACTTTATCATTAACCTTAAACTTTTTTGGTTGTAACTTTTCTATTTTTGGTGTTGTATTATTTTTGATGCGTTGTAATACAATTTTAGCATTAGCACTGTTTACTTGGATAGGTTTCATTCCAATGGTGCGATGATATTTGTTGTTATACTCTTTTATAAGTTGTGGTAATATGTCATACCACACATATGATCCTCGTTTTGAAAATTGTTTATACATAGCTCCTTTTAATGTTCTATTAAATCTTTCAATTATTGAAGCTTTAACTTCAGAATTTGTAGAATAATGATTTATTTTATATTTTTTCATCAAAGCTCCAAAATCTTTATTAAAATATTCTTTTCCATCATCCGTTTGTAAATGTTTAATTTTAAATTTATTTCTTTGTATTGTTGTCTCCATAGCTTTGGTAACACTTTTACCAGTCTTGTCCTTCAAGGGTAAAGCATCAGCTATTTTAGTAAAACAGTCTATAATTGTTAAAATATATTTAAATCCTTTGTTTAATTTACTGTGTGGTATCATTTCAATAAGATCAGCTTGGTAAAGATCATTCATTCCTTTAATGATTGTACTTCTTCTTGGAAATCTTCTTCTTGCTGGTTTATGTAGTTCATTTACAATCTTATCCTTTACACTTTCCATCTTAAAGTGTTGCTTGCACACTGTTTGTAGAAATACTGATCCATACAATGGTTTATTCTCTTATATATAGTTGAAATATAGGTCAAGGTCATTTAATATTAGTGTAAAAAAGAGGGAACATGGCATTGAGCTTGCCATGTCCCCTCTTTTTTACGGAAAGGAAAAAGGAAGAAGGTAAAGGACGAAGAATAGGTTTACTGGTCGATAGGGTTTAAGGAATAGTGGCCAAATGGTAGAGTATTAATTTTATCTTCTAAAATATGTCGCTTGTCATCTTTGTAGCTTAATGCCCACTTTGTTTGTTTGACACTAAAAAGTTGGTGGTTATAACTTCTAATAGTGTTAAATGTTGCAGTTGTTTCAACATTTTCAAACAACATCTTTTATAATGTTGAAACTGTACGTTCTTCTTTAGGAAAGATGTCTTTATTCCTTTAGCTTTTTTTGTGACTTGATATTCATTCCTTTCATTTATGTACAGTTGAAATGAATAGAGTTTAGACATTAATGCTACAATTTCCATCATCGGCACACCATTTGTTTCATCTTTAAATTTTCCCAATACTTTTTTGTTTTTGTCATAGTCGTAATTTGGATGGTCCTTAGGATAATCGGAAAAATCAAAATCATCTTTATATACAAAGGTCCGTAAATCCTCATGCATGTCATTTGTTTTAATCCAGTAAATAAGTGCATCCGTATCCATATATACAATACCAATGTTATCTCTTCCATAATAATTAACCATCTTCTTATAATGAAACTCGTACATGTGTGTTTTAGAAATATCCAATATTGACATTCCAAGATATAAAGGACGATCCAATAGAACTGATTTTTTGTTCATAGAAATGACGACAAGATTTTCATTTATAATTACGGATGAACCAAAGTTTGGTTGTTGCACTAGTTTCTGTAATTTTACTGGATCAGTTACTAATTTGATATTCTTATGTTTCCTTTTGTTTTCTAAAGTCTTGCCAAATATTGCATTGTTCATCAGTTTGAAGAAATCTTTTTGAAAACTTGATGTAGCAGCAGCTCTTCTTCTTGTGT
>CM061536.1:114795016-114811341 GCA_030545055.2 Neoaliturus tenellus | reverse complement strand
TCCAAGTCGTCAATGTCACGTGGACTCTGACTGAAACTCGGAGCGTAGTGCGAAGAAACGGCAAAAGTGCCAAAAAATTTTGAGTTTCGGCGTGACCTTGACCTTAACAGTGTCAGTGACGTCATTTTGATGATATAATGGATGATGACGTCATCAGCATGTCATTTCTGTGACATCATGGGTGTGACGTCACGGAAATGACGTCATCGATGATGGACGTCATCAATTACGTCATCGTTGACGTCATTTTGATGACGTCATGGGTATGACGTCATCGATTGCGTCATCATCGATGACGTCATCGATTACGTCATCGATGACGTCATCGGGGTCATTGACCTTGGCGATGACGTCATCACATTCCTCAGAGGTCATTGAACTGAGCCAGCAACCGCAAAAACACACTACTAATGGTTTTATAGTGGTTGTATTCTAATTTATTTTTACATTTACATTCAGGATATCCTTTAGTCGATACAATACAAATGTTACACAAGACAAAATAATTATTGTGTAATTTGTGTTTCTAAATTATTTTTCAATGCATTTTAATTTTTCTAACATACTTTATTATGATAAGTACCGATGATTAAGTTTCGTTAGCTATTTTGAATAGTTACCAAAATTGCTACTTGGTTCTTGAAGATGTGTTCAGAACAAAATATAATTTCCTTTGGTCGTTTCTTAAGACGTGTGACTTACTGCTAGTTGGAAACAATTATAATATACGATACTTAAAACACTTTTATTATACTTATGGGAAAAAATACCAAATATTGTTGTAATTTCTGTATAAAATAAAACAAATAAAAATTACCGAAAAAACATAAGCACTTGTTAAGTTTACGTAAAAATAAGAGCAACAACAATGCAAGTTGACTCATGACTTTTTGTACCGCTCTTTGTTTAATGTTGATGTACTCTAATTGATTAAAAAATAATGATAAAGTATAAAAATTGTTTAAGTAAATATTGAAGGAATTTCGTCAAAATTCATTATGAGAGGGGGACAATAGATCCAATAACCATCACTAATTAGAGTCTGTCAATATGTTTTATCATTCACTTGAACAAACTTGATGATTAATTTATTATTGTCACCCATTATTACTTAATACTATTGCTTCTAAATGAAATTCGTGTTATGCTTGGTAAGAAACAGTTTATTTGGAAATTCAATGGTATTGTAAAAATATAGTATTTTTACCTACATGATATTTTTTTTATTTTATTTAATTAATTAATATTCCGTCTGTAAACTAAAAAATTATAAATTCTGTGTGTGAGGTTTTTAATTGCATTATTACTTAACGGTGTGTTTGTCAAAAAATATTTCAATCTTATATAAACTTTGCAAGTATTATTACTTTTCATATTTATTACAAACAATTTAGTTGGTATAATATAGACTTAGAAATCATAATTATCGTAAGGAAAACATCAGTAGCAATAGCTCGGTTAGTGTTTCATAAACATGGAACACTTGTTTGGAATGACTGCATCATTTGTACGTATAGTTTTAGCGAATTTCCCTATAGGGAATACGCTATTACGGTAGTAGCCATGGTAAGACCTAAGCCCGGGACCACTTTACTTTTTCATTTTGAGGTCCCCAGAAGCCAAAAACACCGTTCGTTCATTTTCATATATATGTATATATATATCTATATATCTATATATCTATGTGTCCGTGGTACTGATAACTTTTGAAGGGGACCTCCGATTTTGATGAAATTTGGTATGAACATGTAAGACCAGGTCTATTTTCATGAGTTCGCGAACCAGCATGATCGGGTTATGGGAACGGGGTTTTATGGGGTTCCAAAGGGGTCAAAAATGGGTTTTTGGCATTTTTGGACCTTAATTTTTAAAATTCATCAATTTTAACTGAAACCATTTAAAGAGCTTAAAAAAACAAACAATTTGGTATTTTGAATTTTAATTATAGCATAACTAGTTACGGGAAAATCCAAAAATGTGTTTTCCATGTTATTTTTATGGGAAAAAAAGAAAACCCTATATCTTGTTTATTTATTGACAAAACTTAATCAAATTTGGTATGTACATTATCTATAAAAGGTTTAACTTATACTTGCTTACAAAACCCATATAGCGGCAAACCTACATACTCAACCCCATGGGGTTTATAGGGAAAATAAAAAACTGCCAGAGTTTGATACAATTTTGTGTACTGTCAATAATTATTGATTAACTTAGATTTTCTAACAACACCCAATGGCAGCAAACCTACATACTCGATCCTATGGTGGTTTTATAGGGAAATTAAATAATATGTAATTCCATTGGAAATTCGCTGAGTACGCAGGTCTGCTGCGACGGGGGTATTTGTTTTTGTAATGTATCTACCGTATATTTTAGCATATTGGACCATGCGCTCCATACATTTTAGCAAGCTTCCTGCAGTGTGATGTATGCTAAATAATCGACATGAATTATATTCACAACTGTAAATGTTAAGTTCTCCTAACGTAAGAGTAAAAGATTCCTTTCATAAAATGGAATCACCGACTGTAGAGATGAAAAAACTAATCAGTAATGATCAGGTAATGAACTGGGTATATAACTTCCCTTTTTCCAATCTGTCCCCTCCTACATTGTTGTGTGCTGCTAGAAGCTTAATCAGAGGTACAATATAAAAATCTCATGCTTGTAGAACCATTTTCATTTTTATTATAAATTCTTAATATATTTTGAAGTATGTAACAATATAAATAATTAACATAAAAGTGATCTTAAGTTGTTTGTTTGTTCTTATATATGTATATATATTTTTTTTGTATGTCAGTCTGAATAGACTTGAGACTGTCATTTATATTGCTTAAAAATATTTATGTTTTAAATTATAATTAAAAATCATCCCGTTTTTTATTAGCTATTAAATAATTTTATTTGATGCAAATCTTAAATCCTTGTAGCATTCATTATGACCCTGGATTGGAATATACTAATAATGATATAATATTACCTTGTCCAAGCACTGGTTTTCAAAATTCGACATGTTTCGTTCCTTAGAACTTTATGAGGTCTATATTATGCAACTACCACATTGTCCAATGTTACTTTGTGGTTTGTCAAATGAGTCATTTATTGAATCATTCCTTCAACTAATACACTCAATACAAAGGACTAAGTGGTATTTGCATACTATAGGCCTGATGAAGTACTTATAAATGATTTAAAACTTAATAAATAAATATAAAATTTGTGAAAACGTTTAACCTAAAATAAGTTAAAATATAAAACAATACATGTTATAAAATAAATTAAATCATTAAAATAAACTTAGTTTTTGCTTAAAACATAACAAAGTTTTTAAGCGGTTTCCATTGCGGAGAAAATTATATTATTTTAAATCCTTAATTAAATATCAACACATGTAGCATAAAATATTAGTATTTAGTTAAAGTTTAAAACAAAATTTAGTGGACACATAGACATAGGTTTTATGTTTACCTTCACTTAAAAACACTTAAATATGTGTTTGGCAACAAAAAAGCACTACTTTATCACCGGTATTTTCACGGTATAATAAAACCTATTAAGATTTTAGTCACGATTTCAGCCTGAATTGGTTTTTAGCGAAACGCTTTGTAGCACGTTCACTGTACCGATAGCGCAGAATTGAGCTTTAAAGGGCTATTGTTTTATTTTGCTATCTGACACTGTAAAAACGGTTGATTATCACAAATTTATATGGACAGTCTGTGTTATATTGTAATACTGAATTCATAATTTTAATGTTCTTGCTGACATCGAATTTGGATGTCTTGGATGTTTTTAGCCTTAATACTGTATTAATGTGTAATGTGTTAATATTTACTATTTTAAAGGGCAAATTAATTTTTGTTTTTCCAACCTCATGATCGGCCGCCATTGGTAAATTTGATATTATTTTTATTTATTTTTTCTGTAATAATCTTAGTCACCTACGATGAAATGTCTACAAAAATGATAGAGTTTATCAAGAGGAAGTCATTTGTATATCTTAATCGTTTCATGACAAGGCGGGTTGATTTACTAACTAGCTAAGATTTTATATTTATTTATATTTTTAAACGGTCTGCAATTAATATCGCTTAATGAGCCACATATGTAAATGTAACGGGTTTTACCAAAGAGGGTTTTTAAATTAATATACCTTGTTATCTTTATTATTATTAGATTACATTTCATGTAATAAAAGATTTTGGTGCCATTTGATAAAAGAGGTTGGTTTGTTTAAGTTTCTGTATAAAATAACTGTTCTATTTAAATTATTATTTTTTATTATTAGCAGGCCATTTTGTAAGTAATTTTAATTACTTGATTCTATTATTAATATTTTTTATGTTGATGAAAATTATATAATTTATATGATTTCATATTTACACTAAAATAGTATTTATTTAGCATACTACAGATTTCTATAATCATTGTTTGTATCCAATAACTAAGGAATTTTCAGTGTAAGGAAAAACATTGTTTGATTGATTTTAGGGTTTGAAAACTTACATACATTAAAAAACCAGTTTGCTTTAATAAACATAAAAGCTAAACAGAAAATTTGAACGTAATATGGCAAATTACAACAGTTTTGTAGAGATATTTAAGATTACATTTAGGGCCAAGCAATATTAAGCGTGGGCGATCGCCTAGAGCGGGACATTAATATCTCAATCTGCTAAATTTATAACGGGCTGTAGTGGGAGATCACGAATCCGGGGTATGGAGTTGAACATGAAAGTGTAAAGGTGGGTCTCATGGTACAACCAGAGTTATATTCACATATTGAGGGTTAAATATTTGTTGTATATTCATTTTAATAATTAATAAACTGGTAGGCCTACTGTTAAAATAGTTTCCCTCAGGGGCAGTGGGCTTTCCACTGTACGGGTGTTTCTTGGCGACCCCGGGGTACCTGAGCCAAGCTGTGAGACCCTCCTCACAGTTCTTCCCGAGCTAGGGCCTTTCTTCTCATCTTTCAGGTCTTAGCTCACCGTCTTTATTCTTTCCTGAGCTAACCTTGCTCACCTTCTTGTTTTCGACCCCGAATCAAGGGTGTCTTTCCACCTTCTTTCGACCGGCGCACGCTGGGGGGTCCTGGGAGTGTCCCTGTTGTGTTGCAGGGACTGATGTGTGCCTCGCACTGCCGATGGTCTCCTCCAGTGTGTCGTCAGAAGCCAGCCGCTTCGGACCTTAGTCAGGAAGTGCGGCATGGATGCAGAGATCGGACTCTGCATTGCCACGGTGCGACCCCCAGCACGTCCGGCACATTTTGTGTATCGGTGCTGGGCAAACGGAGGTTTCGGGCCCCAGAGTCCTGGGGTAGGGGTGTCTTATCTCCTACGGGGGGTAGACCTCCGAGGGTGTACCCGCTCCCGGCCAATGAAGGGCCGCCTCTTGCCGCACGATGCGCTGGTGAAACAAAAGTATGGATTTTCAAAACCAAAACACGAAATTAAAGGAGAATGAGCAGGCCGCCTTTAAGCGCAGCTCAAAACTGCAGAGGTCTCCGACCTCGAAGACTGGGACGCCGACGGGGGGAATTAAAGCCTCCCCTCCGCCGATCCCGTTCAAGGCTGCTGGTGTCGCCGGATCGTCGGCCGTAACCGGAAAGGAGAAGGATGAGGTTAAGCTGGGTATGGGGGTGACTGAGCCGGTAACACCTCTAGCCGGGATGCAAGGAATTCCTCCCAGGAAGAGTCCTCTTCGTCCGGCATTCGAGATGCAAATGCTTCGGCAGCAGCAGGACGATGCCAACGAGGAGGAAGACTCATGTCTGAAGAAAATGAACGATCTTTTGAAGGAGATGGCCAAGGCTCTCCTTATTCAGAAGAACGTCAACAAGGCGATTAAGGACGGAATTCCAAAACTCGAGGATTTCCTTGGCGAAATCGAGGAATGCCGGAAGATCAGGCTGAAGGCAGTGAAGCAGGAGCGCGACGTTATGAACCGAGTTATGTCTGCTTCGCCTCAAGCTCATCTGGCTGAGTCCCAGACTCAAGCCAGAAAGCGAAAGAAGAGGCAGAGCGGTTCTTCGCCGGAAAGCCCTGAGCTTGTTGAGGTGGACTCAGTGCCGAGACCGGTTTTTGTCACTGCGGCATCGCAGACATCTCCTGTCCAGGCTACTCAATCCGCCCCGGGTGCTGTCGCGATTCCAGCGGCTACTCCTGCAGAGGTTCCTGCTCCGGCGGCTAATCCTGCCTTGGCAGCAAACTCTGCCTCAACACCTTTGGGGGGCTGGAAGACGCGCCTGTCTAAGAAAGAAAGGAGGAGGCAGAAGCAAGTGGAGGCAGCTTCGAAAAGTGCGTCGAGGGTGGAGCGGACGCAAGTCTCAAACCCGGTGGGGGAGGCCTCTGGCAAGTCTGTCAGAAAGCCTAAACAACCCAGGCCTAAGAAGCCCAGGACGGAGGCAATCTTGATCAAGCCCTTAGGGGGGCGATCTTTTGCTGATGTTCTGGGTCAGATTAGATCGCAGGCCAAACCGGAAGAGACCGACACCGTTATCAAGTCTATTCGGCGAACCCAGAACGGGGATGTCCTCCTCGAACTGGGGAAGTCGAGTGACAAGATCGGTTTTGCCGCTTCCCTCAAGACTGCACTTGGGGACAAAGGCTCCATCAAGGCCCTAGAACCGAAATGTTCGGTCGAGATTCGGGACCTTGATGCCCTCTCCACCGAAGATGAGGTGACCCGTGCGATCCAGGTGGCACTCCCGGAGATACCGGCTGATGGAGTGAGGGTATGGCTGACAAAGCCTAACCGAAGTCAACTCAGGATGGCTGTTGCTGAGATGGGCGAAAAGCACGCCAATAAGCTGCTTAGCCTTCAGCACCTCAGAGTCGGTTGGGTCAGTTGCAGGCTCAAACGGAGGGTGGTAGTTTCGAGATGCTTCCGCTGTCTCGGTTTCGGCCACTCCTCCCGAAACTGTAACGGGCCCGACAGGAGTGCCAACTGCTTCCAGTGTGGAGGCCAGGGCCACAAACGCAAGGAATGTTCCTCGAGCCCATCCTGCTTCCTCTGCAAGGATTCAGGCTCCAGTGCCCTCGGTCACTTACCCGGGTCTGGTCAGTGCGGTGCCTTCAGAGCCGCACTTGAACAGGCAAAAGGCAGCGGCCGGTAATTCGCATCCTCCAGGCCAATCTTCATAGATCCTGGGGAGCTGATAACCTTCTAGATCAGCTCGCCCGAGAACTTGGTGCTGACGCGCTCCTTATCAGCGAACAGTATCGGGACAGAGACCCAAACATTTGGATCTCCGACAGCCTCGGTACTGCTGCATTTTGGGCGCGTAATACACAGGATGTCTTGGTGCGGAGTCACGGGCGCGGCCGAGGATTCGTCTGGGTTCGGTGTAGGGACGTGACTATCTTCAGTTGCTACCTCACACCCAACGAGGCCGTCCAGGACTTTCGCGACAAGATAGATAGCCTAGAGGAGTGCGTTCTCGGCACCACCGGGCATGTCGTCGTTGGTGGCGATTTCAACGCCAGGGCCGTCGAGTGGGGAATGCCCTCTACCAGCTCCCGGGGGAAATACATCCTGGATTTCATCGCCAGGGCCGGTCTTGTCGTCCTCAACCAGGGCGACACACCTACTTTTCGGCGCCCCGGGCAGAGAGGCACGATCCCTGACGTCACCTTTGCGTCTGAGTCGCTCCTTCCGAGGATCTCTGGCTGGAGGGTTGTCGAGGACTACACGGGTAGCGACCACCAATACATCGTGTTTGACCTGCATGATCAGGCAAATCGTCGAGTTTCCGCATCTCGGGAAGGGCCACGCCGGTGGAACACCAACAAACTGGACGTGGTCAAGTTCACCGAAGTCATCTCTCGGGGAGCGCAGGGGAATCCTGGTGAGGCTGGAGCCGAGGCACTAGTAACATCCACGATGGAACTTATCGTCTCGGCCTGCGACCAGTCTATGCCGCGAAGGATACCCCGACGCGATAAACAACCCGTTTACTGGTGGACTGAAGAGATTGCGGAACTCAGAAGAACATGTTTAAGAACTAGACGAGCCGCCACTAGAGCGAGAATTCCCGCAGACAGAGTTCGTAAGTCGGAGGCCTATAAAGCTGCGAGAAAATCTCTCCGCCAGGCGATCAACAGGAGCAAGGCGAATAGCTGGAGGAGACTTCGTGACGACGTTGATTCCAACCCGTGGGGCCTGGGTTACAAATTTGTAACACAGAAACTCGGCGCCCGCTCTCCACCTTCCATCATGGAGGGCGCCACCATGGGGAGGATCGTCGCTGCGTTGTTTCCTGAACATCCACAGCGACCGCCGGTTGACTTCGGACGGGTAGAGGACGTTCCACTTTTCACTTTCGAGGAGCTGGAAACCTCCGTTCTCTCCCTGAAGAGCAACAAGGCTCCTGGCCCGGATGGGATTCCCAGTGAGGCTTTAAAGAAAGTATTTTTAATCAACGCTGACTTGTTGTTGAGAATGTACAATGCCTGTTTGGTAGAAGGGGTGTTTCCGGCTCCCTGGAAAACAGCCAGGCTTGTACTGATCAGCAAGGGCAAAGGTGATCCCGAGCTGCCGTCGTCCCACAGGCCTCTCTGCATGTTGGACACGGCTGGGAAGCTGTTCGAGAAGCTGATCCGTTCCCGCCTGACTTCTGCCGTGGAAGCTGCCGGGGACTTATGCCCCCGTCAGTACGGCTTCAGAAAGGGACGGTCAACGATCGACGCTGTCACCGAAGTTCAGAGAGCTGTGGAGAGAGCCGAGAGCCACAACCATTTCTCCCGCCGAGTAGTGCTTCTTGTTACGCTTGATGTCAAGAATGCCTTCAACTCGGCGAGGTGGGTCGATATGTTGGATGCGCTTCGCAACACCTTTCGTATTCCTGCATATCTGTTGCGGCTCGTCGAGGATTATCTACGCTCTCGAAGCCTGATTTATGACACGAGGGACGGAACGCGGACGATGGAAGTCACTTCTGGTGCCGCACAAGGTTCAATACTCGGCCCGGATCTCTGGAACGTTGCCTATGACAGCCTCCTGAGGTCCGAGATGCCTGAGGAAACCACTTTGGTTGGGTACGCCGATGACGTCGCAGCTCTCATTGCTGCACGCAACGTTGAGCTGGCCCAACTGAAGTTGAACCGAGTTATGCGGGTGGTCAACAACTGGATGTCCGATCACGGTCTCTCACTTGCTCTCAGTAAGACGGAGATCGTGATTCTTACGAAGAAGAGGATCGACACCGTCGTCCCGTTTCGAGTGGGAAGGGAGGTGGTCACATCAACTCGTGCCGCCAAATACCTCGGGGTTATGGTGGACACCAAGTTAAGCTGGAGGGATCAGATCTTCCGTACGGCGGACAAGGCCGCTAAGGTAGTGACTTACCTTAGTAGGCTGATGGCCAATGTCGGGGGTCCCCGATCCAGCAGAAGACGTCTGTTGATGTCCGCGGTCCAGTCCGTGCTTCTTTACGGGGCAGAGGTGTGGGCAGGCGCTCTAGATAAGGAGTGCTACAGGTTGCGACTCGCCCGGGTTCAGCGTCAAGCTGCGCTCCGGGTGTGTTCCGCCTACCGGACAGTGTCCGAGCCTGCCGTCCTGGTGGTCGCCGGAGTCATCCCTGTCAAGCTCTTGGCAGGGGAGAGGAAAGCGATTTATCAGAGACAAGGCGAGATCGGCAAGGACACGGCAAGAACAGAAGAGCGCTCCCGAACCTTCCCGCAGTGGCAACACAGCTGGGAGCACGACACCCGAGGACGATGGACTGCGCGACTTATCAAGCAGGTCCAACCATGGGTGGAACGGCGGCATGGGGAGGTGGACTACTACCTGACCCAATTTTTGACAGGTCACGGCTATTTTCGGTCGTACCTGAACCGTATGGGAAAGACCGGTTCACCGGACTGCATTTATTGCCCGGGTGTTCCCGGCGATGCGGAACACACATTCTTCCGCTCTCCCCGTTGGGAAGGGCCCCGCCTGGAGGCCACACAAATCTTTGGTGCATTTTCGGTGGACTCGGTCTGCCAAAAGATTTTGGAGGATGAGGGCAACTGGGATTGTTTGTCACAGTTCGTCCGGGGCATCCTCCTGGAAAAGAAAACCGATCTGGACCGTGAAGTGGCCCAGATCCCTTGATCGAGCGGCTGGATAAGGAGCGAGCCCCACGGGCGTAAGCCAAATTTAGGCCTAGCCTGACGTAATGTGACAAACAATTCCAGGTTAGATTCCTAAAGAGTAGAGGAGGTTTTTTAGTGGGTAAACTCGTTTTTAGGGGAGCCCCACACTACAGGCTGGCCACCTGTGTGCGTAATGCATTTTTCCGCCTCTCCCTCAAAAAAAAAAAAAAAAAAAAAACTGTTAAAATAGTTAATGAAATAAAAGTTCAACTTCATAAAAAGAAGTTAATCCACAATTTTCTATATTCAATCCATTTCAGCGTATGATTGTGTCATACTTTTTTAATTTAAAGAGTACGAGAGGTATTAGCAAGTATCTTAGAAAATCACATAATCTCAATTTTGATGATTAGAAATAAGTCGTAATGATGTCTCAATAGGTTTAAATTTGAATAAGTTTTCAAAATTAGATGGAGTAATTATTTAAAAAAGCATTAGTCATTGAAAGGTACTTGTCAGTTAAAGGTATCACCTATTACTTTAAGGTTATATGTTTAAAAAAATTATATTGATAATAATAATGTTTGATAATTGTTTATCATGTTAGTTTTAACCGTCTTAAAACTACATTGATTAAAATAATCATAAAAAATGGGATATTTCTTTTGACTCAATATTAGTTGAAGAAAAACATTATTGAAAGTTAATATAGCATTAATTAACTCCATAAATGTAAGCAAACAACAAATTATATTAATAGTATCAAAGAAAAAAACATGTTTTCACTAAAATTAGACTTAGGTTTTTTCTATAAAAATTATTTGGTAATGTAATCACTCATGCTTTCTGATTAACCCACTTGCCTATAAATAGAACATTAAATACTCCCTATTATATGGTAATCACGTGGTAATCCTCTAGGAATCGCAATCGTGAAGTCTGAAAACAGAGTTTCCAAAACACTCCAATCCAACTTTAATAGCTAATCTCTTTTATTCTTTTGATTATCAAGTGTACATTCATGGAGGATGATTATACAAAAATTCAATTACAAATAGGTTACGTACATCCGTTTTCATCATACAAATAGTAAGTTACTATGGTTTCAAGACAACTATGGTTTCATTAAATAAATTGTCTTCAACACGTCCTATTTCACAAAACCAAACATGAATTGTTCTTATTCCAAAAATATAATGGTTAAAATTTACAAAACACATTGCTCGCAACGAATATTTTCACATTTAAAAACGAGAAAGTGCACTTACTTTACATCTCAACTGTTTATTTAAATATTCGTTGCGTGTAATGTGTTTCGTGATTTTTAACCAATAAAACTTTTTGACTAAGAAAAATTTATGTTCGATTTTGTTAAATCGGAACTGATGATGAAAGTTTTTTTAACCATGGTAATCCAGTAACTCAATATTTGGATTTATTGCAGCTGAAGACGGAGGTGCGTAACCTATTTATAACTGAATTTATCAGCTTCGGAGGCTCAAAAACATGGATATTAAAAAGTTCAGATATTGTGCAAACATATTTATTACACTTATATTAAGTGAGGGTGTGACAATTTATCAAAGATAAGTCATACACTCCGATAACTTAGGTTTTGGTAATTAGGGGTTTTTGTGGAAATGAGAATTTTTCGAAACACAAAAACTTATGTACTCTCCCTCAAATTGAGTTTAATAATTTTGGATGTATATGTTTCTGATTCAAAATTTAGTGGCTTACCACTTGTTTTTACCATATTTACTATCCTTCAATAGTAATAAACATAATATGCAAATCATAGCAAAGCTTTATATGTATGTAGTAAGTATACTGAATTGTAACTGTGTGACGTAGTGAAAAACAAATAATTATTATTCACGCAACATGAAGTTTAAATCCTCTTTGTCACTTTCAATGCCACAAAAGTTACATACATCACTAAAACCGTAAATATTTGCAGGAAGCTAGGAACCATAACCAAACAAAACATTTTGTAAAACACATACGTGGAACATATAAAGAACAAATGTATTAAAAAGTGCTGCATACGGTTTTGTACCAAAAGACGAGGAGTCTTCGGATTGTGACAGTAGCCCTCCAAATCGATGGTGCCGGTTTTGTAATAGTTTGTGAGAAAGTTTTCCTTTTCTTGCCACCTCTTGTAGATCCAGTCTGCCACGTCTGCTGGGGAGGATATCTGGGAGGCGGGGAACAGCCGGTAGACCACTAGAGTGTTGAACGGACCCCGGGATGCGGTACAGACGTTGCCCAAGGTCATGGGGATCCCCTTGGGGTACGCTATGGTCACGTCAAGGATCCACTGCAGGTTATCGTCAGATGCTCTCGTATCATATGTTGCTGTTAGAATCAAAATTATGATTAGTTAAAAACATATTGTTGTAATAGTAAAATCTAATTATAAAACCAAACAAATGTGGTCATAACAAAAGGAATCTTTAATTGGAATATAAGGAAAATATTAAAGTGCATATCGTTAATACACAGGGTGTCCAGCTTCCACCCTTACAAATTTTTCCAGGTTATTGCCCACATCAAAATAAGCTAAAAGGTTCCAGTAAACATATGTCCTAAAATGCTTCGTTAACCCGCTAGCCGCCATTTTGTTTTTTACACTAAATAATTTTTATTTCCATAACGGATAGTTGTATTAAGTTATTATTTGGCATGAACCTTTACAATAACAATACCCATTTCCAGCAAAAACATTATTTTTTTACAATGTGTATTTTCAAAATGGTGGCCATTTCAAAATTTTAAACTCAAATATCTCAAAAACGGTAAATTTTATAAAAATGTTACAAGAAACAAAGAAGGTGGAAAATTAAAATATCTAAATATTGATACAAAGTTTGTAAGGATACGACAACAAATAACGGAGTTATTGAGATTTTTCTTCTAAAATAATCTAAATTGGCATTGATCATAGTGAAAAATCAGTGTTTTTCCGCAGGAAAACCACAATAACTCCGTTATTTGTTGTCGGATTTAGTTTAAATAGTCACACAATAAGTTCGAACAATAAGTCACATGGACAAAAATATAATAAGCATGTCAAAAGAACTATACTCTGCTTTTGTTATAATTGTGATTTTCTAGATTTCTTTGTTACTCAACGAGTTAACTCGATGTTTTTCTGTAATTACAAAATCGTTTTCATAGTAATCATAACATATGACGTGATCAAAACTTATCTGCAATCTAATTCAATAGCGTTTATTAATTTGGTATTTCAACTTAAGTTTAGAATATGAATAAACTACTTACCAGACAATCTTTTTTTTTAAATATGTGCATTAACTTAGCATCAATACAAATTGGTAGTTTTATTTAATTTTTAAGTTAAAAATATCAACATATTTTAGCTTCGGAACCTAAAAAAGGTTAATTAATTATGTTTTTAAATAACTCATACACTTGTTTAAAGTATAATAAAAGGGTAAGGTATAAGCAATTCCTCTTTTTAGTCTAACTTAATGTTCCAACAACGTAAAATATCTGACAAAAACTGTCTTATAAACACATTTTGTCATAATTAGTATCTTGTTCGTGGTAATTTTGTCATAAAAATTATTTCCACTTGAATATTAAGCACCTATTTTATCAATGAGATACAAAAGCAAGAAGAAAAACGAATCGAATAGTATTAAATGGGTGTTGTATAACATTTGATTCCTTGTTCAAATCACGTTTTTAAATTAAATTCTTTTGCAGAGTAAATAGTCGAACCTAATTTTTTATGATCATATGCTGTTTGGTGCCTCACCTTCCCGTGAGCCTCCGGTTGTGCAAACTTCTACGATGGTCCGTACAGCTCCGAGTCTAGGCAGACAGACGTTCTGAAGAACAGGCAGGTTATGTTGTAAAGCGAATTGTTGACTTTTCGCCCTTCGTTTGTGTAGAAAACCCCCTTCAGGAAAGAGTAAAATAGTTTTATGTTTCATTGGGAGTACGCAGTCTTCCAGGACGTTTTTAAAACTTATCAATCCTTGGTCTCTTTTTTCTCTACCTATTGGTATATAGAAATCTTTTTTTATCATGGATACAGCGCCAAACGGTGTATATTTAAATTCCTCGTTCATAACCCATATGCAATGGTTGAAAGTGCAATTGTTTGCAATAAGGATGTTACACATAACAATGACATCACCTGAAAGGAGACAAATGAAATTAAATTCTTGAAGGGAAAACTTATTATTCTTACTTTCACTAATACTTACTTTTACTAATACACTACATTATGATCAATTTGTAAAAATACAGATTATTCATTTATTTTTATTTCAAAATAGTTGTACCACCCCTAAATAAAAAAATCTCTGATTTACAAGAGGAAAATAACCCCGATAAGAGAACATTTTAACATTATCGTAGAAGTTCATGAGACTTAGATTTAAACCTAAAATATTTTAGGCCTTTGTATATTTGGATTTATATGTAACAGTTATTGCTTGTCTTACATATTTAAGTTAATTTTAATTTAATTGATACATACTTCGTAAATAAGTTTATTAATTTTAAATGTTTAAATGAACCTGTGTTTTGACTGTCTAACATGATGTTTTTAGGTTCTAGTGAAGCATTGGATTTTTTATTTAGACTATTGATTTATAAAAAAAATAATATCACTAAAATATTTTAAGTAATCCGTCAAACCTCACTTAACTATCTCCAAACCTTTTAGTAAAACAGGAAGTTCTTTCTCAACTTTAATTCGTCAGAATTTTGGTCATAAATTAACAATGCCAGTTATAATTGACGATACATATACACTAAATAAAATAAGAATTCATAAAAATACACTTCTGTTGCTTTCATAACCAAACATCCATTAAGTATTTTATATCAGGTAGTATTCAAATTCAAATTCATTTATTTCGAAAAAAAAAACATACAAACTGTACAAGATTAAAACGAAATAAAACTTCCCGCATAGGCCGAGGCCTGTGGGCGGAAAGTGAGCCAATTATCAGTACCACTAAACCAACCTGTTATCAGTATAGATAATACATTAAAAACTTAATTCTATTGGTGGATATAGTTCATTGAATTTGAGATATAATATACAGATTTTACGGTAGTTAAAACTACAATAAACATCAGGAATAATAAAAAAATAAAATTAAAATGTTCTACGGGATAATATTAATCTATAAATTATTGATGTAAATTGAGAGACAATGGAATACTAATTCTGTCTATAATTTAATTTCTTGGAGATTATAAATATAAAATATGATGTTAGTATGTTAAAGATAAGCCACATAACAAGTGCACACAAATACATAATGATTGATTAGCATTGGTTGGAATAAAAAATTCAGGTCATGATCTAATTGTATTTTAAACTGAAATTCTTGTGTTTGGTAGAACCGTTATACAAAAAGTAGTTTTACATGTTTTATCTCAACTAATATCATATTTTTATTCGGTAGTAAAAAAATTAAATATAAATACCTGAATAATATTACAGCTGTCTCTATTTAAAATAACGGAATTTTAATAATTTTAATAATCAAACCTTATATTTAAAAATATACAAGTGTACGACATTACTTTTTTCATAAATTGCCCACCAAAATAATACTGGAAGGAATGGACCAAATCAGTGACTAAGATGTAAGGAGAGCATAATTTGCTCCCTTTGAGTCCTATTTAAGATGTGGACTCATAGTCTGGTAAAAGTAATCCATAAGAAACCTTCAGAGAGTCCATATTCACAGAAAAAAAGTCATAAGGAGAGATAAGGGGGATTAGTACTTATCGAATTTTGTAGAAATTCCTTTAAGGAGCTTCGTATTCTCATTGTTGTGTCCTTGTGCATCCTCGAAGCCACTCTCTATGTTAGGTCGAGGAACCTGGAAACAAGATCTAGCGCGAATCCCTATGCAACAAGAAAAGCCACGAAAAAAAAGAAAGAAAGAAAAAGAAAGAAAAAGAAAAGCCACCTACGACCTCCCGGCCCACTGACTCAGACTCTTCAAAAAGAAAACCACCTATGCTGGAGCTAAGTTCCACAATCTGCTCCCTATACATGTCACATGACTGGACCCAAAGTTAATCAAAAGAGGACTGACGATTTTTCTGGAAAACAAGGTGGAGGAGTTTATGAAGTGGAAAGAGGACTACCCCCCTCATTAGAATCTTAAAGCTCAACACACACTACTACACATAAGTAGTGGGGTTTTGCCGGTTCTGGCCCATTTCAAGGCCAAGCGGTTC
>CM061536.1:114641594-114794993 GCA_030545055.2 Neoaliturus tenellus | reverse complement strand
TAAAATAGATACCCCCTCTTCTTCCTTTCAACCCACCTCCCGGATCAATAATCGGTCACGGCCAGCTGTTACCCCTCTCATTAGCGTACCGTTATAAAAGCGGAGCAAGCGTTGTTCACTCCTCATTCCGCTTCTACACGCCACTCTTGTTGTTTCGTCTCTGCTCTTTACAATATTACTTGCTTTAAAAATGCCTCCTCATCTTAGTGAAAATTTCAGTTCTTCCGAAATTTCTGATGTTTTTGAACAACCTGAAGACACTTTAAATAACGACAGTGAAACTGAAGATGATGATGAAGATGATTATTATAGCGTTAAAATTAGTGAAGAACTGAAAGTTATAGCAGTTGATCCACAATTCCCATTCGATACAATAGAAAAATTCATGTCTGAAGCTCATAAATGGTTGGATTCAGGATCTTACGTACGAATCGGCTCTTTTATATTGTATGATGATTGTAATTCTTTTCTTGTAACACCAAATGATAGAGACCGCATGCTGCAGTGGGCTCAAACAATGAAGGAGTGCTACGAACAAGGTGTGGATGTTGGCGGCTATTTTACAGCGCAAGTGGTTTAATAACCAAATTACCCTTCCCCCACCTTACACCTTATCCCTTTCCAATCCTTATTCCTTCCCCCTCCCCATTTTTAAAACTCATAAAAGGCGGGCTATGAACCTCCAGGTTTCTAGTCTGTACTTGCACCTTGTGCCGTCAAGATGCTTACTACTTTGTCTTTTAATAGTATTACAGGCACTGAGCGGAAATTCTATAGAAAATTTTGTTCTCTACTTGATAAACCGCAAAAACTACCTCCAAATACTTTCACCTACAAGCTACCTCTTATGGACAAGGATGATGTAAGCGAAATACCATTAGTTCAAGCGAAATTTCTGGAAGAAAAAAATCTTGTTTATGTAAGAGAAGTGTATCATAATGAATATTCAAAAAGATTGGCTTACGAATTCATTAAGGAACATGCAGGACGTGAAAAAGAACAGTATCCAGGACCATTTTATTTATATCTTTTTGAGAATGGAGCTAGTGTAACGGTAGAAATAAGTATCAAATTAATGTAATTCTTCCTATCAAATTTGTGGGGTGAGGGTTTGAAGTAGATTTGCGCATAAATTAAAAGTTAGTTCAAAACTGAAATTCAACAATTGTTGGTCGAACTAAATTTGCGCATAAATTAACCGGGGTTGAATTAAAAGTTCGCATATCTTCCTATCAAGTTTATGAAGTTAGAATTTTGTTTTGCTGTAAAGTTATTGAAATAGTATTTGTATACGGAAAATTCATATTGAAATACATGTTGTAATTTAGTCGTAAAGATGTGTACTGTACGAAAGCTGGATTTATAGTGAGTCGGCGCGACAAATGAACTTGTATTTATGCAGATTGTTAAAATGGAATAAAGAGATGATAGTAGCAAAACGCTCGAAGTAGAAAGTGTGAATAATGTTATATAAAGAAATAATAGTTAAACAAGGAAAATATTGAAAATTAAAACTGGTATTAAAAAATATGAACGGACAATCAATTTTGTAGAAGGTTAATATTTTGTTGAAAACGTTTGATTTTCTTGGATAGTGAAGAAGAAGAAGATGAAATAGTGGTAGGGGGACCGTTATAAAAGGAGGATTGTGAGAGCCCATTTCATTTCTCTGCGAAACTTCGAAGAGTAAACATCTCAACATGTATCATTGCGATAAATGTTCGGAATCGTTTCACGATGAAATTCTATTAGACTGTCATAAAGAACTAATTCACAACAACGCAGAAAAAAAACAAGAAGAACAAGAAGAACAAGAAGAACAAGAAGAACAAGAAGAACAAGAAGAACAAGATGAAATATCAGCAACATCTTCAACTACTTTACCGAATCTACAAGTATTTGCTTTACCCGGTAAAGTAGTAATGCATCATAAGATTCAAAATGAAAACTTGAACTTAGAAGAATTTATTAGAGAAGCAAAACCAATCGTAAGTAAAACTTTAAAAGAAGAATTGAAAAGATTGAACTTTCTTAAATTTGGTTTACTACTAGAAGCTATGTTTATAAATGTACAAGAAGAATTATCACCAAGAGGATTCATAACAAAAAACCGAACCATCATGGAAAGTTCAAACATTGATTCAATAGTAGAGAACTGTATAGAAGAAATATTAACAAAAATTCAGGAACACGAAGGAAGAGGATCTGGATGGAGTCTTACAAGCATTGAATTATTAGATATAAAAGTACACAAACATGGTTATGGATTAATGGGATCTAGTTATATTCCTTTGCCACAAAGAATCAAGGATACAAGATCGTGTATTAATGTGAAAAATCAAGATAACGAATGTTTTCGATATGCTATGACATCTAAGTTTGTACCAAATCATTTCGATACACCTAACCAACACTATGAAAATCAAAGACATAGGTACAATTTTCAAGGAATTACTTACCCTGTATCACTAGGAGATATATCAAAATTTGAGAAGAAAAATCCCGGTACGTCTATCAATGTTTTTGCATTAGATAGTTCAAACAAAGTGTATCCTTTACGTATTGCAAAAGAAGAGCTACCAGATCATACGGATTTACTACTACTAACGCGAGGAGATGTGTCTCACTATGTGTACATAAAGAAATTCGACTCACTTGTTAATAAGCAGCTTTCTAAAGATCGACACAGAAAGTTAATTTGCAAGAGATGTTTCAATTTTAAACGAGATGGACTACACGGAAGAGAATGGTTACAAGAACACAAAAGATTATGTAACAATAATTATGAAGCAAAGATTAATTTACCTTCGGAAAACAGAGCATTCGTTACATTTGAAAAGGTTCATCATCAATACCGTATCCCTTTAGTTGTGTATGCGGATTTTGAATCAACACTTGTTCCAGTTGAAGATGAAAATTGTGAAGCAAGAAAAAGTGTCAAGTATCAAATGCACAAACCAAACAGTTTTTGTTTAATGGTTAAATCAACATTATCAGAAGAACATTTGAACAAATATGGATTAACTTCAGAACCTCTAGTATATCGTGGTGAAAATGCGGAAAAAATATTTCTTGATCACCTATATTCAATAGCTGGAAATACACAAAGATTATATACAAATATTGTACCAATGAAACCGATGGACGAAGAAGAAGAAATTCAACATGAAAATGCGACTCACTGTTTCTTGTGCAAAAATGATTTTACTATTGAGAATTATAAAGTTAAAGATCACGACCACCTCACAGGTTATTACAGGGGTGCTGCTTGTAATAAATGCAACTTGAGCTATCGTTTACCACTATTTATCCCTGTGGTTCTGCATAATCTTAGTGGGTACGACGCTCATTTTATAATACCTGAACTAGGAAGAGACGACGGTAAAATCGATGTGTTAGCTGAAACTTCAGAAAAGTTCATAAGTTTTTCCAAAGAAGTTGGAAACGTCAAACTAAGATTCTTGGACTCCTACCGATTTTTGCCGTCGAGTTTGTCCAAACTTTCTGAAAACCTAAGGAAACAAGATTTAATCGAAACAAAGAAGATTGTAAACAGCGACAAACTGGATCTGGTACTTCGAAAAGGTGTTTTCCCATATGATTACATAGACAGTTTAGAAAGATTTAATGAAACATCACTACCTCTAAAAGAAGAATTTAAAAGTAAACTGTACGACATGGATATATCTCAAGATGATTATGATCACGCATGCAAAGTATGGAACGAATTAGGATTTAGAACATTGGGAGAATATTCAGATTTTTATGTTAAATTAGATGTGACTTTATTATGTGATGTGATGGAAGAATTTAGAAATACGTGTTTTGCGGCATATGGATTGGACCCTCTTCATTCGTACACTTCGCCTGGACTAGCGTGGCAAGCCATGTTGAAAGAAACAAATTGTAAAATACAACTTCTTACAGATATAGATATGGTTTTGATGTTAGAGTCAGGAGTTCGAGGAGGATTGACGCAAAGTGTAACACGTCATGTCAGGGCAAACAACAAGTATTTGCCCGATTATGATGCATCAAAACCAACAACATTCCTGGGTTATTTTGATGCAAATAACTTATACGGATGGGCAATGTCGAATCCCCTTCCATATGATAATTTCAAATGGATAGACCCAGAATCAATTGGAAACATAATGGATATACCGAAATATGGAGAAACTGGTTATATATTTGACGTCGATTTTGAATATCCCGAACATCTTCACGACGAACATTATGATTTACCACTTCTTCCGAAGACCGAAATTTCTCCAACTGGAAGATGGCCAAAATTATTGATGACTTTAACCAACAAGTCTCGGTATGTTTTACACTACTGGATGATACAACAGGCCTTAGACTTGGGATTAAGAATTACAAAAATTAATCGAGTACTACAATTCTCTCAATCTTGTTGGTTAAAACCGTACATTGACAACAACACAAAAAGAAGAGCCGGCGCTACATCAAGTTTTCAAAAAGATTTCTTCAAACTAATGAACAACGCAATATTTGGCAAGACTTTGGAAAACAAAAGGAAACATAAGGATATCAAATTGGTAACTGATCCAGTAAAATTACAGAAATTAGTGCAACAACCAAACTTTGGTTCATCTGTAATTATTAATGAAAATCTAGTTGTTATTTCCATGAACAAGAAGTCAGTTCTAATGGATCGTCCTTTGTATCTAGGAATGTCAATCTTGGATATTTCCAAAACTCACATGTACGAGTTTCATTATAAGAAGATGGTTAACTATTATGGAAGAGAGAACATTGGTATTGCATATATTGATACGGATGCACTAATTTACTGGATTAAAACAAATGACATGTACGAAGATCTACGCACTTTTATGTATAAAGATGATTTCGACTTTTCCGATTATCCCAAGGATCATCCAAATTACGACTACGACAGAAACAAGAAAGTATTGGGAAAATTTAAAGATGAAACAAATGGTGTGCCGATGATGGAAATTGTAGCATTAATGTCCAAACTATATTCATTTCAACTGTACATAAGCGAAAGGAATCAACATCAAGTCACGAAAAAGGCCAAAGGAATAAAAACCTCTTTCCTGAAGAAGAACGTACAGTTTGAACATTATAAAAGATGTTTGTTTGAAAATGTTGAAACAACTGCAACGTTCAACACTATTAGAAGTTATAATCATCAACTCTTTAGTGTCAAACAAACAAAGTGGGCATTAAGCTACAAAGATGACAAGCGCCATATTTTAGAAGATAAAATTAATACTTTACCGTTCGGCCACTACTCCCTGAACCCTATCGACCAGTAAACCTATTCTTCGTCCTCTACCTTCTTCCTTTTTTTCCTTTCCGTAAAGAAGAGGGGACATGGCAAGCCCAATGCCATGTTCCCTCTTTTTTACACTAATATGAAATGGCCTTGACCTATATTCAAACTATATAAAAGAGAATGAACTGTTGTACGGATCAGTATTTTTACAAGCGATGTGCAAGCAACACCTGAAGATGGAAAGTGTGAAGGACAAGATTGTAAATGAACTACATAAACCAGCAAGAAGAAGATTTCCAAGAAGAAGTACAATCATTAAAGGAATGAATGATCTTTACCAAGCTGATCTCATTGAAATGATACCGCACAGTAAATTAAACAAAGGTTTCAAATATATTTTAACAATTATAGACTGTTTTACTAAAATAGCTGACGCTTTACCATTGAAGGATAAGACTGGTAAAAGTGTTACAAAAGCTATGGAAACAACGATACAAAGAAATAAATTCAAAATCAAACATCTACAGACCGATGATGGAAAAGAATATTTTAATAAAGACTTTGGAGCTTTGATGAAGAAATATCAAATAAATCATTATTCTACAAATTCTGAAGTTAAAGCTTCAATGATTGAAAGGTTCAATAGAACATTGAAAGGAGCGATGTACAAACAATTTTCAAAACGAGGATCATACGTGTGGTATGACATATTACCACAACTTATAAAAGAGTATAACAACAAATATCATCGTACCATCGGAATGAAACCTATCCAAGTAAACAGCGCTAATGCTAAGGTTGTATTACAACGCATCAGAAATAATACAACACCTAAATTGGAAAAGTTGCAACCAAAAAAGTTTAAAGTCAACGATAAAGTTCGTATAAGCAAATACAAAGGTGTATTTAGTAAAAGATATCTACCAAATTGGACTAATGAAGTATTTACAGTTTATAAAGTGCAACCAACTATACCTGAAACCTACTTATTAAAGGATAACAAGGGTGAATTACTTCAAGGTGGATTCTACGGACATGAATTATTGAAATCAACAGTCGGTGATGTATATCTTGTTGAGAAGGTTTTACAAAGGAAAAAGGATATGGTTAAAGTCCGGTGGTTAGGATTTGATAAAAGTGAAGACTCTTGGATTCCTTCAAAAGACCTGGTATAGTAACTTAATAGCTCATTGTGTGTTTAACCTTGACACAAGATGGAGATTGTACAACAAAAAGATCGATTTAATATCAATAATATTGATGAATTGACGGTTGACAATGATAAGTTAAATCATGGTAAACATGGTGAATTACTACCAAATACAATAAGATGTTTAATAACTGGTCCTTCAAATTGTGGAAAAACAAATGTTGTTTTTAACCTTATAACTAATCCTAAAGGATTGCGCTTTAACAATATATACATTTTTTCAAAATCATTGCAACAACCAAAATATCAATTATTGGATAAAGTACTTGCAAGTGTACCTGAAGTGCATTTCTACAAGTTTAATGCCAGTGAAACAATTATGCAACCAAATGAAGCAAAACCATTTTCTATTTTTATTTTTGACGATGTGTCTTGTGAAAATCACGACACTATAAGGAATTACTTCGCTATGGGAAGACATCATAATATCGATAGCATTTATATTGGTCAAACATACAGTAAGATTCCAAAACAACTCATAAGAGACAATGCAAATATGTTGATCATCTTCAAGCAAGATGAAACAAATTTAAAGCATATATACAATGATCATGTAAATGCGGATATGCCATTTGAGAAATTTAAAGAAATGTGTGGCAAAGCATGGAATGAGAAATATGGCTTTCTCGTTATTATGAAGGAAGAAGATATTAAAAATGGTAGATATCGTATAGGGTTGGATAAATTTGTATTTATGCGTTGAACTACCGATGCTACATCTAGTTACACGTTGAACTTCACAGTGTAAACATGGTGAATCAAGAGAAACTATTGAAAGAAATAAAATCACTCAGTGATTCTATTAGGATGAAGAATCGTGCATTGAGGATGGGATTAAGTGAAAGAGAAGAATTTCTAGAGACTACATTTAAACCTATTACGGAACCTTTAAAACAGATATCAGAAACTATTGGTAAACCTCGTTATGAAGGAGATGTTTTACTACCAGTTTCTAAACAAGAAGTACAAGCATTAAAAAAAGAAGAAGATGATGATTCATATACAAGTGCTAGTGAGCAAGAAGAAACAAAAGAAGAAGAAGAACCAATTGTTGAAAAGGAAGAAGAACAACCAATACCTGAAGCTGAACAATCTATTCCAAATTTAACTCAATTGAGTAGCGATATATTACAACATGGACCTCTTGGAAGAAAATATATAATGAAAATGCTACATGACATGAAATCAAACCCGAATTTGAGTAGATCACACGTATACGGAGCAAGAATTGATGGGAATGAATTAAAGATCGGCGATTCAAAGCTTGAAATAACACAAGACGATTACATCATTATTGGTGAGCATAAATATAAAGGAACAAAAGGACTTTATGAATTAATTTTTAAAAACATACCACTAAGATATTCATCCAAAGATTTAAGTGTTTTTAAGGAGATTCTACAAAATACTAACGCTCATAAAAGAAACTACTTAAAGGATGCAATGATTAATCGTTCACGTGCAACAAAATATAACATTGTTATAAAAAAGTTATTTCCTCCACGAAAATTGCCAACATTACGTACTGCACCAGCGGTGAGACAACCACTGAAAAGAAAATCTTTATCACTTATGGATTTATCACTTCTTGAACAACATAGTAAAAAGAGTAAAGGAGATACTTCAACATCTGGCAAAGGATTGATGAAAAATCTATACAATACGAATGTGATTTACTACAACGACATCAATAAATTGGTTGATAGAATGAGACTATTGCATGAAGCCATGGAAGCCGGTCATACAGGTTTAAATAATGAATGGGTAGCTCTGATTGACGAACTCAGGAATCGCGGCATAATCGTATAATTGTCCGCGGATATATAAGAATTGCAGGCGTATAATGTGTCAGTTCTAACATGAGCGTCGACAAGTTCGGACGATACTCCGCGTTAGGAGTGCAAGTTGGAGAAAACAGAAAAAGAAGTGGATTACCGCAAACACCTGAAGGTGACTATAACATAAATAATAAACGTTTAAAGTTTGTTAGAGATCCAGAAGAAGATGGAGATGCAACAAATTTAAAAACAGTTAAGGAGGTAACATCTACAAGTTTAAAACTCGACGACAACCAACTGTATGATGCAAAATCTCACAGGGTTATTAACGTTGCAAAACCAGTCAATAATGGAGATGTTGTTAATAAAGGTTATTTTCTATCTGCGATGGAATACGCTTTACTGTTGGAAAAGACTAAAAGTGGAAAAAAGTACAATGCTTTAAATTATAAAATAACTAATGTGGCAGATCCAACTGAGGATACAGATACAATCAATAAGCGTTATTTGCACTCTGTAATACCAGAAAAGAAAAAAGATGGATTTTCCTTCTATAAATATACTATAAACGATATTGGATATCCTAAAGAAGAAAGTGATGGTGTTAATATTAAATACATAAAAGATAATTGTATTTTATATAATGGTGCTGTTATTGATTGTCATGGAAAAGTGTTGTCCAATCTGAAAGATGGTTCAACTCCATCGGATGCTGCTACCGTGAGACAAATGAATGAAAGCTTGAAGAAAGGAACATCCGCTTTTGTTAAACAAAATCAGGTGGTGTCAAAGAAAGGTGATGAGTTTGTGCAAGGAAGTGAAAAGTTTACCTTACTACAACTACAAAATAACAAGTGGGATGGAAAAAATAAAAGATTGTCAAATATAAGTTTAGGCACGGAAGAACATGATGCTGTTATTTTAACACAAGTGCCACAACTATCAGCTACTGGTGTTAACTTTATATGTGGAGGTAGACGATTAACCCATGTAAAATCTGGTAAAGATGATAATGATTGTGTTGTTGTGAAACAAACTATAGTTTTAGATAAAATAAATAACTTATATGATGGAAAAAATAGAAGAATATCTAACATATCAGCAGGAATAGCTCCGAATGATGTTGCTACTATTAATCAAGTTATAGCAACCTCTACAAACGATCCATCTGTGTATACATGTAATGGTAAACGTATCACAAATCTTGATAATCCTACACGTAACAAAGATGCTACTAATGTAGAGTATGTAATGAATCTTGTAGGTAATGTAGTTATTGATATGCATAATCATTTGATTAATGCATCGATGAAACACAATAAAATCGAAGATTCTCAGAGAAACCAATGGATTAAAGATGAAATCATTGATAGATACTAGTAAAACTTATGAATATTTAAGTATAGAATACACAAAAAAGGATTCATTATCATAAAGTATTTCATAGAGTGAAGACGTTGGTTACATAAAACAGCAAAATGAAGACCGTATCGCTCAGTCGTCGTCAAGACAGCGGCAAGAGAGGACGTGGTTTAACATCAGCTGCATTATCCCTGCTCAGACGGATTCCAATTGGTGCTGTTGTGAATCGAGCGATAGACGCTTTACCATACGAATTACATCTGCCCGGAGGTTATCAATATTGTGGACCTGGAACTAAGTTGTCAAAACGTTTAGCAAGAGGAGATCCTGGAATTAATAAATTAGATCAAGCTTGCAAAGAACACGATATAGCATATTCAAAGTATAAAGATTCAACAAATAGATCAATAGCGGATAAAATTCTAGCGGAAAAACCTTGGCAAAGAGTAAAATCAAGTGACGCCAGTATTGCAGAAAAAGCAGCGGCTTGGGCAGTAACTACAGCCATGAAGACGAAAGCAAAGTTAGGTGCTGGAAGACGTCGCAGAGGAAGACCTGCAAAAAGAAGCGCTCCCAAAAGAGGTGGAAACATTAAAAAAGGACGTCGTAGAACTCGTAAGGCAAATGTAAAGAAGACTTCTGTTTGGCAAATGGTAAAAAACGGAGCAGGTTTATACCTAAGACCATACCGTGTGTACTAAATAAAAAGAATCAATTGATAATTCCAAATAAAGCCTTAACAAATCATCAGTTAAATGATTATGTAAAATGTTTGAAAATACCATTTTTTCGAGGAGTTTTTATGAAAGATGCATTACCAACTAAAATATGGGAAAATGAAACTGGAATAGTAAATTTGGATTCCACCTATGGTCCAGGCACTCATTGGGTATGCTATAAAAAGCTCGGACAAACCGTTTACTACTTTGACAGTTTTGGCAATCTACCACCGCCGAAAGAACTGCAACATTATTTTCGAAACTCTAAAAACATTTTTTACAATTACAAAAGAGAACAACCTAACAATACTGAAATATGTGGGCATTTATGTTTGGAGTTTCTAGCGAAGAGTGTCAGTCAGCTTTAAGATGTCATCGTATACAGTGTCACTGAGTGGAAATTCATCCACATTGAAAAGTACGCTGTTCCCAGCATTGCGTCTATCCAAGGAAAGATTATGGGAAGCGGCATTACTTGATTTGACTACCTACAACTCAATACCCAATGTTACGGAAGGAAAGAACAATTTACTACATTATTATGAAACTAAGGATGCTTCAGGAAAATACTCAGAATTGAAAATAATTACATTTCCTACTGGAGCTTATGAAATCGATGATATAAACCAATTATTACAGAAACAACTCGGAGAAGACAATATCACCGTTAAAGGAAACAATAATACTTTAAAAGCAGAAATAACTTCAAAATATTATATTGATGTCAGCTTGGAACAGTCGATTGGCAGTTTACTTGGATTTACAGATGCAAAAAAGAAAATCTTAACTCCTGGAACTACTCATTCAGGTGATACAACTGTTACAATATTGAAAGTCAATAGTATCGATGTAACGTGTAATATTATACACGGATCGTATAGAGAAGGAGTGAATCAGCATATTTTACATACATTTTATCCAACAGTTGCTCCTGGTTTTAAAATTGTTGAGAAGCCACAAAACTTGATATACCTACCGTTAAACACCAGTTTCATTTCAGACATCGTACTGAACATATTGGATCAAGACGGTGTTAGTGTTGACTTTAGAGGAGAAACGATAACTATACGGATACACATCAGAGCGGCAACATAAAGGTCAACATGGGATTATCATTTAAACCGCAACGGAAGAGTCAGGAGCTCAGTAGCTCCTCGACATTGGAAGAGTTAACATCGGACAACATTCGTTTTCTACAGAAGATTGGATTGAAACTTAACAACGATGGATATCCTGGATATATCTCAAGGACCGACATTCGACGAAACACTATGGGAGAAGGAATATCACACGCACAACCCTTACACTTCATCAAAATTAAACAATAACGATGAAATAAGGATTCCCATTCAACAACAAGATATTTACACATTACCGTGTGAAAGTTATTTGTACATTGAAGGACGGGTATTAAAATTGGATGGAAAAACTGCTTCAACAGTTCCTTTTATAAATAACCCGATGGCATATCTTTTTGATGAAATAAGATATGAGATATCAGGGGTGACAGTTGATTCGACAAAAAAGGTTGGTATAACAACGACATTGAAAGGATTAACATCATTAACACCGCATGAAAAGAATTCAATAGTCACCGCCGGATGGGTTGCCCCTGATAAAGACACTATAACACCGGATTCCAACGGTCACTTTGATTTTCATGTACCTTTACGATTGCTTTTGGGATTTGCTGAAGATTACAAACGAGTAATAATAAATGTCAAACAAGAATTGGTATTACTCAGATCTTCAACTAACAAGGACTTGATACTTGCAGACCCTGCAACTACTGAAGATAAACTGGAATGGCAACTACAATTAGATAAAGTTGTTTGGAGAGTACCTCATGTAAGATTGGCTGATGAACATAGAATCGTATTATTGAGAAAGTTAAAATCTGACCGTGATATTGTGATGCCATTCCGAAGTTGGGAATTCCATGAATATCCTACACTACCTCAGACCGAACGACAAACATGGACCGTCAAGACATCAACTTACTTGGAACGAGCAAGGTACATAATACTCGGTTTTCAAACTAAGCGAAAAGATGTTATCACTGCAAATGCCGGTCAATTTGATAACTGTAAAATAAAGAATTGTAAAGTTTTCCTAAACTCTCAATTCTTTCCGTATGACAATTTGAATGTCATGTTCAGCAAAAAACGTTTTTCCATTTTATACGATATGTGTGCAAGATTTCAATCGTCATATTATGGAAAGACTAATACTCCACTATTATCACCTGACCAATATTATTCCAAGGCTCCGATAATTGTAATAGATTGTTCAAAACAAAATGAATCGGTAAAATCATCAAGTGTGGATATAAAAATTGAAATGGAATTTGAAGAACCAGTAGCGGATGGAACTTCAGCATACTGTCTTATTCTACATGATAAAATAGTTACTTACACACCGCTGACCGGAATCGTGAAGAATGTACTTTAAAAAGAATTAGTACAACGACTGCAGATTTTTGAGGTTAGAATTATCTGTCTCAATTTTTGAGGTTAGAATTTCGTTTGTGAAAGACAAGTTAAAAACAAACATTTATGTGAGTGTATAAATTTCAAGGATTCGACGAAAAACATAAAAGCGAGAAAATCATGAGTGGAAAATTCATTATATCTTCGACCGTCGTATGGGAAACATCGTTCGCAAGATGAGTTCTACTAACGGAGAAGAAAATACACCTCTAATGGATGAGAATAGTTCAGATATAGAAAAACAAGTTGAACGAGAAATGGACGAGTTCCTCAAGTTTAACAAACATAAGAAGAGAGAAGAAGAAAAAGAAGAAGGAGAAGCTGAAAAAGAAGTAAAACGAAAAAAGGTTGAAGTTAACATTACAACTAATATTTTAACAGAAGTATTTCTTCGGATTTTCTACCCCATTTCTTCATGCATGACGAAAAGTATTTCAGTTGGAATTTTAAAATCATTGGACTATTCACCGATTGTTATTTTAAATCATGGAAATAAAATGGTTACATTCACTGAAACTTCTTGGGAATCATTTATGAAACATTTACATCTTTTGGAATGCTATTTGAGTAACAACACATTTGGAAGAAGAACAAGATTAAGTTTATTGGAATCAAATATTGAAGTTGATATAGTGAAACATCGTGGAGGACAAATGGTTCGCTTCAGAGATTTAACTAGACATGATGTAAAATTACATTTGACTAAAGAAGAATTTTACACTTTAAGTTGTACTACCGGTCCCGTCACCAGATATTTGAAACAACTAATATTTTCAAGTGCAATAATCAAAGACTATCTAATCGATACATTGGACAGACAACCTTTCGTTCCAATTTTATACGGTCCCGTGGATACTTCAATTTTTAATCGAATACCTCAAGAAGTGGATATGTGGAGACAATTGAACAACTATCACACCAACTTTAATATCGACGAAGAAGCGCAAGAAGTTAAAGAAGAACAATCGTGTTTGTAATACAAGTCAGTTGCTGACGAGACTTCATCATGAGCAAACGGGTTTCGTTTTCTAATGCGCCACATATAATGGAAGTTAAAAAAGGTATAATTGAATTTCAAGCTTTTCGAGGAAATGATGGAAATTTTATTATAAAAGAATTAGTAATTTTGGATATGAACACATCTGTAGTTTATCATTACTTATTCAAACCTCCATTACCATTCAATAGACTAACAACTAAAGCGAAAGTTACAAACAAATGGTTGTACAAACATTTTCACAACTTAAGATGGGATGAAGGTTTTATTAATTATAACATGATGCCGCACATTATGAATCATTACTGCAAAGAGTTCAAAACTATCTACACAAGAGGATTGGAAAAAGCTAATTGGATACAATCATTTACAAGCAACGAAGTGATAAATGCAATAATAGATAGAGATTTCCAATGCTACTTCAATGAACTTTGTATTTCATCAAAGAGTTTTAAACATCGAAGGTCACAGTGCGCTTTGAAGAATGCCTACCGCTTAAATAATTTCCTTCAACAGAATGGTGGGGGTAATGTCGGTAATAAAAGTGAGAGCGCTACCATGACGCAGCATGAGTATTACTCGAACCTCCGAAGAGACAACATCTCCGACGGACATTATTATTAACAAGAAGATTAACAAGAAGATTAACAATAACATCAAGATGGCATCGCAGAACTTTCTTCAAAATTTGGTTGATCAATTCAACGCTCATTCTAAATCAACAATCTTACCGACGAAGAAATGTTCTGAACTAAAAGAAGAAAAACATTACATCATACATACAATCAAGAAGATGGACACTTCAATTGGTGATGCTATTAATTGCACATTGAGCGAGGCGCCGTATACAGTTGGTGACGAACCGAAGTTTCAAATCTTCCTACCGAAACGGTTTGTACAACTTCTACAAAATGAAGATCTTCGAGTTATTCAACCTGGCGCACTCTATTTAGTTTCACACGGACCGAGTGGAAACAACTCAACTGAACTAACTATTCATGTAACACCTACTACTAACTAGTTTGTACATAACATTGTAAATATATGTGTTTGTAATGGTTTCTCAATAAAGATGATATAAAACAAAAAAGAAAAAGAAAAGAAGCAACATATTGTTATGTCTTTGTACATAGCAACATGTTGCTTTTTTTAAAAATTCCACGGGATGACCTTGACCCAATTTTGTGTGATAATAAAAGTGAAAATCAACTTGTGAAATTCATTAGTCTACGACTAGCTTTCGTACCGTACACATCTCGCTCTCTATAACTAAATACAAAACTTCAACATGTCCCTAAAGGTCAAGTGTGCATCTTACGATACCAACACCATTACGAGTTTTGAACAACTTGAAGATTTAACCAACGAAATGCGAGTTTTACTTACCGGTGGTTATCACTTAACTGTTGATGTTAGTGCTACTAATGTAAGGATGTTTACTAAAACAAAATACTGCGATGATGAAGTATTTCTTTCTACACAACCTACAACATCTTCATCGCTGACTGGTCAACATAACATCAAGTTCCACAAGTACTACCAATGTTAAATAACTTTTAACAAATAAAACTAAGGAATCACGTGATCAATGTCAAGTTGATAAAAAAGGGTGTGATACTTGGATAACTAATTATTCGCTTCCCAACTCTCGCTGCGTCAACACCTATTTTTAAAGATGTTATACAGAATGATGATTGAACTTGATGGAAAGATCTATGGAAAAGATTACAACACCGTTGAACAAATGACTGAAGATTTAGAAATATTAACCCGAGAAGGATATCAGGCTAAATTAATTTTAAAATTTCCTGAAGTACATCCACTATCGACTGAAGAACTTATCGCTATGGCTAAAGCGGAGAGAGAGAAAAAGTCTGAAGAAAACAAACAGGAGAGAGAGAAAAAGTCTGAAGAAAACAAACAGAAACAAACTTCTTAAGTATCAATTTTCCTTACATTAGTTAGGTATAATTTTTTAAAACTTCGTTTGGATGACCTTGAAATTACCCCCACCACTTTTTGTAGTACATAAAACTGACTATTCAACACTATACACTCTTATTCTTTCACTGGACTCAGCAGCGTCAACATGGAAAAACAAAATTACAAGTACGAACCTCGTTACTGTTGTGAACAACAGTGTACAGATTTAGGACCAATGATGGTGGACGGGTTAGCTTGCACTAAGTGTGAATTTTTCGGATCTTGTTACTGCAAATGCAAAACAAAACAACTACCGCCACCGGAATTGCGAACTTTCAAATTTTACAAATCAAGATATTTTCATACATGCTGTCCTCAAAGATGTTTCAAATTTCATCCTCTCGATCTAGCTCATTGTCAACGCACCATGTCTCATCAAGATGATTTTTGTACACATATGATAAAAAGATGTAAATACAGGTCGGATTGGTATTCAGATCCTGTTGAACCATCGAATGTGTAATTTCAGTTTTACACTCTTTTTTAAAACTTCAATTGGATGACCTTGAGATTTCCCCCCACCATTGTTTTTTTTTTAGATTTCCCCCACCATAGGTCTTTTAGATTTTCCCCACCATTAGTGTAAGTTTTGTATCTTATTGAATCCACCTTTGAATTATTTCACTTCCAACATTCTAACTAACAACATGGGAACACCTTTCGTCAGGTTTCATCATATAATAACTGAGAGGGAAGAAATGGAAGAATTGTTTCAAAACTTGCTTGCTATAATGGATAGATATTATATGAGATGGATCAGAATTGATGTTCAATATTTACGTCCTGGTGAATTATCTTCATCATCACAGAGTGATGAGGACGAGGCAAATACTCCAGCTAAGATATTTGAATTAAAAGACGAAGAAGAAGAACTTAGCTTTTTATTTAATCATAAGCTCGCCGTTAAATAAGCCTCCTCCCTTGGCGGCGTTCCTCATTTACTCGCCGACTCTCCAACGATGAACAACTCTCCATTGGCACGGATGAATTCTAGTTTTGAAATAAACTCTAAAGAAGAGTTACAAGCTATTTTTAATATTTTACAAGAACTTGTAGATAATTTTACAACTATCAAAATGAATTTGGAAATAACATACGATTGTCCTATTTGTGATAAGGCTGAAAGTTCGGACGAAGACAGTTTACTAAATCTAACTCCTGCACCATCTGACACTACTGACGGTAATAATGAAGAGCAAAATCTTTCCCCCACCACTTCTTTGTAATTCATCTTTCCCCCCACCACTTTTTTATTTAACTAACATTTCTCGCTTTCACTCCTCATTTCGTCTTCGACTTTTGTACTATCAACATAACTTCTTTTAAAATTTCAAACACTAACACAATCATGATGGATATGATGGATGAAGTTCCCTTTGTAACTAGAATGGAAGAGGATAAATTGAAATTGGAAATTAAACGATTGGAACGGGAGAACCAACTCGAGATATTACGTTTCTTCAAACTTGTCAAATACGTCATCTGGGGACTCTGCCTTTACCTTATCCTCGTCGTCGGCGTTTACTTTTACAACTCCGTATTTCATCACAAAAATTCAACCTGTATTGCACATTGATTGTATTTGTTTTTGCACATTGATTGTATTTGTTTTTACGAATAAAGTTCAAAATAGTCTTCTACCTATCCCGCTATCACCGGGTAGTTCGACTCTCAGAACTATTTCCTGTGGTAGCGGGATAGGCTTTTTTAAAACTTACTCGGGATGACCTTGACATACTTTCCGTACCCCACATTATCAAGTTGAATTTCAGTTTTGTACCAACTTATAATTTATGCGCAATTTTAGTTCAACCGAGCGCCATCTCCACTCCCCCCATTGATTAATTCACCATCCGACAGGCCGGAAGCTCTAGACCCCCCATTAACTGACATCTACAGTCACGCATATATTTCGACGCGTCATGTTTCATTCTTCATTCTCGTTCTATCCGCGGAACTTAACACTTCTATCTACCTTCTCTCTCTCTCTCTTGTTATGACTGCGCTATGTTTGAACTGACTTTTATTTTCGTTCAACTATTAGAGTTTTTATTAACACCGTCGAATTACAATTTTGAACTAATTTTTAATTTATGCGAAGTTTTACTTCAACCCCGGTTAATTTATGCGCAAATTTAGTTCAACTCCCAGTTGTTGAATTTCAGTTTTGAACTTACTTTTAATTTATGCGCAAATTTAGTTCAACTCCCAATTGTTGAATTTCAGTTTTGAACCAACTTTTAATTTATGCGCGAATTTAGTTCAACCCCCCAGTTGTTGAATTTCAGTTTTGAACTAACCAATATTTTATGCGAAGTTTTAATTCAACCCCGGTTAATTTATGCGCAAATTTAGTTCAACCACCAATTGTTGAATTTCAGTTTTGAACCAACTTTTAATTTATGCGCAAATCTACTTCAAACCCTCACCCCACCTCCCCCAACCTCATTTAATATTCGACCGGAAGACACCTGCCCCGGAACATGGCTTCCGGCGGCACGTGGCCGGTTTTGAAAGTGGCTTTTTCTATCTACTTTTTTAGTCTAATATTACCACCATGTTTCTTCATGGTTGATCCATTTTATTCCTACCCCTCCTTTTTCCACCTCCTACCGCTGTTTTAGCCTTCATACCTGCTGTTACCGCTAAAGCTGCTGCTTTTTCCGCAATACTAGCGTCACTAGACTTTACTCGTTGCCAAGCTATATTTGCTAGCTTTTTATCAGCGATTGACCTATTTTTTGAATCGGTAAATGTGGAATATGCGATATCGTGTTCTTTACAAGCCTGATCTAACTTATTTATGCCTGGATCGCCTCTTTCCAGTCGTTTTTGCAATTTAGTTCCTGGTCCGCAATACTGATAACCTCCCGGTATGTGAAATTCGTATGGTAAAGCGTCTATTGCTCTGTTTACGATAGATCCTACTGGAATACGATTTAAAGCTTTATTTAACAGAGAAACCGCTGTGGACGTGATACCGCCTCCTTTCCGTATAGTGTCTCGATATGGACTGGTGTAATGAAATGCCATGATTGTCTTTTATATTCGAAAAGCGTAACCTATGTGTTACCTCTATGACAGGTTGCATATAAATGAAGTCATTTATTGGGTTATTTAATTAAATATCAATATCACCCCAATCTGATGATCTAAACTTTTGCGTATTAGGGTTTGTAAAATATTTATTAAAAATTTCCCGTTTAACCCAATTACCTCTATCGGATTCGGACACCCAACTATGATGTGTACGGGTTGCAATAAGATTGTATACATCAAATAATGCATTTCCTAAAACTTTAATAAGAAAATTAACAGTGACAGCATTATCCACATGTTCAGGGTCTTTAAGGTCTGTTATACGTTTATTATTACAAGTATACACTTTGCTATCCATTTGTGATAATGTGATAGCCTGTCCTACAGTTGCAGCATCATTTGCTTCTCTTCCTTGCGCCATGTTTGTTAATTTTTTATTACTACATATAAAAAACGCATGGTAATTATTTGGATCTAGATGTACTGTTTGTCCTAAGGCAGCCGCGTCTCTATCTGCATGACCCCATGACACATTTGATAGCCTTCCATACATGCAATCCCAAAAAGCGTTTTTGTATGTCAATAAATGAAATTTTTCATTACCTTGAATAAAGTCATCCCCTTGCTTTGATAATACTTCATCTCGTTTTGCAAATCCAGTTGTTTCTTGTTTTAAAGTCTCTTTCATTTGACCCACTGTTGCACCATCAGATGGTGCTGAACCATCTTTTACATTCGCCAAACAATTGCCAAAACAATCGATAACTCCCACATCACGTATGACACAATGATCTTTTATATATTTGAGATTTACAGCATCATTTTCATTTTTTGGATAACCTATATCGTTAATAACAAATTTATAAAAAGAAAATCCATCTTTTGTCTTTTCAGGTATCAAGGAATGTAAATAGCGTCTATTTACGCTGTCTTTTGCATCTTTTGGGTCATCTACGTTGGATATACGTTTATTGTTAGCACTATACGTTTTCTCATTGAACTTTAACGTATTTTTTAATTCAGATGACAAATAACCTTTGTTTATTGCATCACCGTTTTGGTTTGGTTTACCAACGTTGATAATTCTATGATCTTCCGCGTCATATGTGTTATTTTGTAGTCTTAATGTTGGCGATATCTTTTCCTTTAATATTTTTAAATTTATTGCATCATTTTCGTCTGTGGGATCTTTTATGTTTTTTAACCTTTTATTACTAATATCATAATCTCCTTCAGGTGTTTGTGGTAAACCAGCACTTCTTTTTAAACTATTCGCATAATATAATCCATCTGCGGAATACCGTCCGAACTTGTCGACACTCATGGTGCAACTGAATAGTAATTTAGGGAGTAACGCATTTTTATGAGATTACCCCACGGTTTCGGAGTTCATCCACTAAAGCCACCCATTCGTTTTCCAATCCAGTATGACCCGCTTCTTTAGCTTCATGTATTAGTTTCATTCTATCCACCAATTTATTGATATTATTGTAATAAATCACATTTGTGTTATATAGTTTCTTCATTAAACCTGTACCTGTAACAGATTTGTTTCTTTTTCTTGGTTCTGGAGCACTTATATCCAAAGTGGATGACACAAACCTTCGTTTTACAGGTTTTCTTGGCATTATCGGCATTGGTTGTCTTCTCGTTGTTGGTATTAACTTGGATACAAATTCTCTATATTTTAAAGACCTAGATCTAAAAACTGGTTGGTCAGCTAAATACTTCCTCCTGTATGCATTGGTGTGTTCCAAAATCTGTTTATATGCTTCCATGTCTTCTTCTTTAACTAACAATTCTAAAGGCTTTTTTTCAAATAATAATTCAAATAAGCCTCTTGTGCCCTTATATCTTTGATTACCAACAATAATATTATCATGTTCATCAATGTTTACCGGGCTATTACCAACCATTAAACCTTCTTCTGTTAATCTTACTCCATAACTATGGTAGTTTTTATTAGGATTTATTCCAGCTAACATTTTTATCATGTATTTCCTTCCTAAAGGTCCTTTGTTATGAATGTTTTCACCCAACAAGCTTATGTTTGACGGACCTTCCCTTGCTTCTTCTTCTTTTTCCTCTTCACTAGCAGTTGATACATCTTCATGTCCTCTTTTAGCTTTTACTTCATATAATTCTCTTATACCACTATAGTCTGGTGATTGTAGCTCTCTTTCAGGTTCTCCACCGGTAAAACCACTATATGTAGAGGATTCCAGGTCTTCATCACTAAAATCTTCTGATTTTACATTTTCTCTTTCAAACTTTGTAATAGGTGCAATTGCATCTCCTTCCAAAACGGGTTTAACAAATTTTTTGTTTAATTGTTTCAAGGGTTCAGTAATAGGTTTAAAGGAGATTCAAGAAATTTCTCCCTTTCGCTAATACCTAATTTTAATGCTCTGTTTTTATCTCGAATAGAATCACTAAGTGATTTTATTTCCTTTATTAACTTTTCTTGGTTAACCATGTTTGTAGCAAGACGTGTTGTACAACAATGAATGTTTTACATCATGATCAGTGTATTAGTATAAATTTATCAAATCCTATCCTGTATCGACCATTGTTTAGCGGTTGTTCCTTCATAATTGTTAAAAACCCATACTTTTCAACCCAAGCCTTTCCACACAACTCTTTAAATCGTTCAAATGGCATATCCGCACTTACATGGTCATAATATATGTGTTTTAGGTTGGTTTCATCCTGTTTAAATACAATTAGCATGTTTGCATTGTCTCTAATGAGCTGTTTCGGTATTTTGCTGTAAGTTTGACCAATATAAATGCTATCTATGTCGTTATGCCGACCCATGGCGAAGTAATTTCTTATTGTATTTTGATTTTCACAAGATACATCGTCAAATATGAATACTGAGAATGGTTTAGCCTCTTGCGGTTGCATGATACTCTCGCTCGCGTTAAATTTAAAATATTTAACTTCAGGCACATTATTGAGTATTTGTTCCAATAACTGATATTTTGGTTGTTGTAGTGACTTTGAAAATACATATAAATTATTAAAACGTAATCCTTTAGGATTTGTAATCAAATTGAATACTACATTTGTTTTTCCACAATTGGAAGGACCGGTAACCAGACAACGCACCGTGTTTGGTAACAAAACACCGTTTTTCCCAGTATTGAATTGAGAACCATCCACTGTGAGTTCATCTATATTATTAATAGTAAAATTGTCTTTTTGTGGTATTATCTCCATCCTTTGTAATGGTTCAACCCAAAATGATGCTCTATCATTATATTAGATCCTTTTTAGGTATCCAAGAATCTTCCGTCTTATTAAATCCTAACCATCGTACTTTAACCTTATCCTTTTTTCGTTGCAACACCTTTTCGACTAAATATACATCACCTACTGTTGATTTTAACATTTCATGTCCATAAAACCCTCCTTCCAGCAATTGTCCTTTATTATCTTTTAAAATGTAAGTTTCTGGTATTGTAGGTTGCACCTTAAATACAGTAAATACCTCATTTGTCCAGTTTGGAAGATATCTTTTACTGAATACACCTTTGTATTTGCTCATTCGCACTTTATCACCAACATTAAACCTTTTAGGCTTTAGTTTTTCAACTCTTGGTTTAGTATTCATTTTTATACGTTTTAATACAAGTTTTTCATTTTTATTAGTCACCTGGCTTGGTTTCATACCAATAGTTCTATGAAACTTGTTATTGTAATCGCTTAAAAGTTTTGGTAACATATCAATCCATACGTGTGATCCTCTGTTGGAAAACATCTTATACATCGCACCTTTTAAAGTTCTGTTAAATCTTTCAATTATTGATGCTTTTACCTCTGAATTGGTTGAGTAATGGTTAATGTTGTGTTTTTTCATTAAATTTGCAAATTCCTTATTAAAATATTCTTTTCCATCATCAGTTTGTAAATGTTTTATAGTATGTTTGTCTCTTTGTATAACTGTTTCCATTGCTTTTGTAACACTTTTGCCACTTTTATCTTTTAGTGGTAAAGCATCTGCCATTTTTGAAAAACAATTAATAATAGTCAATATGTATTTAAATCCTCTATTTTGTTTACTATAAGGAATCATTTCGATTAAATCCGCTTGATATAAATCATTTATTCCTTTTATCACTGTATTTCTTCGTGAAAACTTTCTTCTTGCAGGTTTATGAAGTTCGTTGACAATTTCTTGCTTCAAGTCCTTCATATTGCAGGTTTGAATGTTTCATGTATCACATGTATAATCACAATGAATGTTGTCTTAAATATTCACAACATTTATATAGGTCAAGGTCATCCAAACTTGTGTAAAAAAATGGGAAACACGGCGTTTGACTTGCCGTGTTCCCCATTTTTTTACGGAAGGAGAAAGGAATAAGGTCGAAGTTGAAGAAGGGCGAAGAATAGGTTACTAGTCGATAGGGTTTAGAGAGTGGCCAAAAGGAAGAGTGTGAATTTTATCCGGCATAATACGCCTTTTATCATCTCGAGCTGATAGTGCCCTTTTAACTTCAGTGACACTGTAGACCTCATGTTTAAAGCTTCTGATAGTGTTGAACGTTGCAGACATTGTAGAATCTTCAAACAAGCAGGTCTTGTAATGGTCAAATGTCACATGTTTCTTCAAGTACGATGTTTTGACTCCTTTTGCTTTCTTGACTGTCGGTGTGTTGTTCTCGTTGTACATTTTAAATGAATACAATTTTGCCATCAGTGCCACTATTTCTTCTAAAGGCATTCCATTTGCTTCATCTTTAAATTTTCCGATTACTTTTTTATTCTTTTCATTGTAATTCGGATGGTTCTTCGGATAGTCAGAGAAGTCAAAATCGTCTTTGTATGGGAAACTCCTCAGGTCTTCATACATGTCCAAAGTCTTTATCCAGTAGATAAACGCGTCGGTATCCATGTATGCAACTCCAATGTTGTCTCTTCCGTAGTGTTTAACCATTTTGTTGTAATGGAAATCATACATCAGAGATTTACTTATATCCAAAATCGACATTCCAATGTATAACGGACGATCCATCACTATTGTTGTTTTCTTCATACTGACGGCAACTAGATCTTCGTTTATAATCATGGATGTTCCAAAATGTGGTTTTTGCACTAATTTTTCCAATTTCTTAGGATCACTTACTAATTTTACAATCTTGTGTTTTCTTTTGTTTTCTAAGGTCTTCCCGAAGATGGCGTTGTTCATCAATTTGTAAAAGTCCTTTTCAAATGCTGATGTTGCTGCTGCTCTTCTTGTAGTGTTGGAATCAATATATGGTTTCAACCAACAAGACTGGGTGAATTCAATTGCTCTATGAATTCTCACTACACGTAGACCCAATTCAAGAGCTTGTTGAACTACCCAGTAGTGAGCCACATACCGATCTTTATTCTCCAACGTCATCATCAATTTCGGCCATCTTCCTGTCGGTGAAACTTCAGTCTTGGCTAGGAGAGGCAAGTCGTAGTGATGGTCATGAAGGTGCTCCGGATATTCGAAATCACAGTCCAAAATATAGCCTTTTGGACCATTCTTTGGAATCTGTGAGATGTCACCGATGGTGGCCGGGTCGATCCATTTAAAGTCACCGTAGGGAAGCGGATTTGACATTGCCCAACCATAAAGGTTGTTTGCGTCAAAGTAGCCTAGGTAGACCGATGGTTGTCTCTCGTCGAAGCCTGGGATGTACTTGTTGTTAGCTTTGACATGACGTGTTACAGCTTGTGTCAAACCGCCCCGTACACCAGATTCTATCATGAGCACCATATCAATATCCGTTAGAAGTTCCAGTCGACAGTTGGTTGACTTTAGCATAGCTTGCCATGCTAATCCTGGAGATGTGTACGAGTGTAGTGGGTCCAGTCCATAGGCTGAGAAGCAGGTGTTTCGAAATTCTTCCATCACATCGCACAGCAGAGTTACGTCCAATTTTATGTAAAAGTCGGAATATTCCCCTAAGGTTTGAATGTTTAGTTGGTTCCAAACATTACAAGCATGATTGTAGTCTTCAACGGTGATTGCACTTTCATTTAACTTGCTATTGAAGGCTTCAATCGGTGGCAGACTGGTTTCTTCAAATTTTTCTGCAGAAGTTATGTAATCATAGGGGAACACTCCTTTACGCATTACTAAGTCCAATTTATCTTCAGGTACAATTTTGCTGGTTTCTTTTAGGTCTTCTCTTCTTAGGTTCTCAGACAATTTGCTCAAACTAGATGGCATAAATCTATAAGAGTCTACGAAGCGAAGTTTAAATTTTACCTACTGTTTTTGAGAAACTGATGTACTTCTCCAATGTTTCAGCTAATACTTCGATTTTTCCATCATCTCGTCCTAACTCTGGGATAATGAAGTGGGAGTCATAGCCGCTAAGATTGTGTAACACGACAGGGATAAAGTTTGGCAGTTTGTAATTTATATTGCATGAATTACAAGCAGCTCCTCTGTATAACCCTGTCAGGTGATCGTGATCTCTTACTTTTTGATTTTCTTCACTGAAGCTCTTCTTGCATAAGTAACATCTTGTTGCTGAATTGTATTCTTCTTGTTGATTTTGGTTCAAAGGTTCCATAGGTAAAACATTACCGAATAAGCGTTGCACCTTTTCAGCAATGTCATACAACTGGTCTACAAAATACTTAGCGGCTTCTTCCCCACGGTAGAGTATTGGAGTGGATGTTAAGCCATACTCTTGCAACTGTTCTTCAGGCAAAGTAGATTTCACCAATAAGCAATAACTGCTCGGTTGATGCAATTGATATTTGGTTCTTCTAGTCACCTCACCATCTGGAAGCTCCTGTGGTACTAACGTGGATTCGAAATCAGCGTAGATAACTAGTGGAATCCTGTATTGGTGAACTGTCTTCTTAAACTGGACACATGCTCTAGATGGTGGTGGCAGGCTAATCTTCACTTCATAGTTGTTATTACAAAGCCGCTGGTGTTCCAACAACCATTCCAATCCTCCACGTCTGAATTCCTTGCATGTAAAACAAAAGCATCTCTTGCATATTGTTATCTTACGATTTTGTTTTGACACTTGTCGTACAACCAAAGATTCAAAGTTTTTAATATAAACATAATGTGAAATCTCACCTTTGGTTATCAATAATAAATCGGTATGGTTACTTTGCTCTACTTTTACTACTCGTAGTGGATACACATTGTTTGAATCATCTAAGCCGAACACGTTAACAGAAACACCTGGATTTTGTTTCTCAAATTTAGTAATTTGATCAAGACTCACAGGATACGACATTCCTCGAAAGTTATAGCGGTGTTGAACAGCTTCGTATGCTATGCTAGGTCTAATAGCATTATGTCCCACGTATTTTGCTAACATTGCATACCGGAAACATTCATTGTCCTCATTTTTCACATTGATACATGATTTAGTATCTCGGATCGCCTTTGGTAGAGGGATAAAGCTGCTACCTCTCATACCATATCCATGCTTGTGAACCCTCACATCCATACCTTCAATCGATGATAGCGTCCAACCAGATCCTCTTCCTTCGTGTTCTTGGAGTTTCATTAGCAGTTCATTCAAACATTCTTCTAGAATTTCGTTAATATCAGATGCGGTTGTAAGGGTTCGGTTTTTAGCAATAAATGCTCTCGGTGAATTTTCACCATCGGTATTAGTAAACATAGCCTCCAACACCAATCCAAATTTAATAAAGTTCAATTTTGCCAATTCTTCCGTCAATGTTTTTACAACTAGCTTTTTAGCTTGACTTATAAAATTTTCCAATTCTAATTGCACGTTATTAATTTTGAAATGAATTACAACTGGTCCTGGCAAGGCTGTAGTACGCAGTTGTCTTATATCTTCCATATCCTCTTCTTGGGTACGCAGTTGTCTTACATCTTCCACTTCTTCTTCCGTATCTTCTTCTTCCATTTTCTCTTCTTGAATAAATCCTCCAGCTGTAGATGGTCCAGCTCCGGAAAATTGAATAACACTTGGTCTTCTTCTTTGCATTAACTGTAAATAGCTAGCCCAGTCCTGCTTCTGAGGTTTTTCCAAAAACCGATCAATCGCATCCAAGTCTTCTTCACTTACTACAATCTCTTCTTTTCTGTCCTCTTCATGATGCAATTCTCGGTGTAACTGTAGATAGCTATCCAATTCGTCCATCTGATTATGGTGGTTTTCCAAAAACCGATCAATCGCATCCAAGTCTTCTTCACTTACTACAATCTCTTCTTTTCTCTCCTCTTCATGATGCAATTCTCGATGTAAAACAAAGATATCTTCGTCTTGGAAAAACTCACCACAAATATCGCAAAGGGCCATTTTTTACAGTTTGGCTTTGAGTGTGCACTCGGTGAATGTCCACGCAATAATGAGCAGCGCGCTCAACCGGGTCCCTTTATACCCGAGGTTGAAGGGTGGGGGAAGGTGACGTCATATACATCCGGTTTATCAATCATGTAGTAGATTTGGCTTTTAAACACCCATTTTCAATATATTCTTCAACAGGCTTGATAAACCAATGATGTTTGATCTAAATCCACTACTTTGTACAAGTTTTTTCAAAGATGTCTGTTTGAGCAACAAGTTTTTTCAAAGATGTCTGTTTGAGCAAGTTTATGTGGAACATGGTCATTTCAAATTATTATTTTTCAGCGAGGGATAGAGCACTGCAATGGAGCCATGGTATAGAAGTGGTGTATCCATCCAATTGGTTTGCCCTTTTTATACCCTCACAAACTATGCATTTATGTAGGTCAAGGTCGCGCACGGGTGAGCCCCACCCAAGGGTATAGGGTAGGGGTAGGGGTGGGGGCGGGGGTGTAGGGGTGGAGGTGTAGGGAAGGGGGGGGAGGGGGGGCGGAGGTGTATGGGGTGGAGGTGTAGGGGGTGGAGGTGGAGAAGGGGGGGGGGCGGGGGCGGGGGCGGGGGCGGAGGTGCAGTGTCAGTCTTTACTATATTTAGGTTGAGGTCACGTAAAAACTTTAAAAAAATAAAGCCCCACCTGGGGCATTTAGGTTGCCATCGCTATAGTCTCTAAAGAGACCCAACTATGGACAACTACAGACTTGTGTGTTAGTAATGCCTACCCATTAAAGTTTAAAAGACAAAGTACTTTAATATATTTACTGTGTTAATAAAAACCTTACTGTTAAAGATTTTGAAAACTTTCATATATTTAGGTCAAGGTCACAGAAAACTTTTAAAAAAATTAAAACCCACACCCATAGGGGTGTGGGGCACTTGGGTTGTCATCGCTGTAGCCTCCGAAGAGACCCAACTATGACAACAGGGCAACATCCAATGTCGTGTTCCCTTCGCCACGCGAGACTTGTAAACATTTACTGCATTGTCTTTTCAATAGCTAACAAAAATTCATTTACATAATTTTGAGTTTCCAGGAGGAAACAAACTGAGGACACCCTAATGGCTTACGTCCTCGGTCCGAGTGCAGAGGCCGCCGCAACCTTTTGCATGCCAGCGTACAAACGGACATACTCCCACAACCCCAGCCGCAACCTGTTGCATGCCTGAGAGGAGCCTAACAATACTTCAAAGTAACTTTACTCCCGTAATCTTTAATATTTTTAATTTAGCAATGCAGTAACTTTTTTACAAGTCCTTTGTGGGTCAAGGCCACACGGACATTAAAAAATTTCGGCCCCCGTACATCCATGGCGAACCACGAATGTTCGGGGGCCTTGGGGACTAAAAAACACAAATAGCTAACAAAGATTTATTTACATAATTTTGAGTTTCCAGAAGGGAAACTAACTGAGGACACCCTAGTGGCTTACGTCCTCGTCCGAGTGCAGAGGCCGCCGCAACCTTTTGCATGCCAGCGTACAAACGGACATGCTCCCAAATGCCATCCGCAACCTTTTGCATGCCTGGCAGGAGCCTAACAATTATGAAAAGTGGCTTTACACGGGGGCCTACTCCCGTTCCCTGTCGTTACAATTTAATTTGAGCTGTGAAAAACGCTCAAGGGGAAATGCTAAAACAAGCGTATACACTTTAGTTAAATATAACACACTTACAACACACAATTGAGCTCAACATGGTTAATGCTGGAACAAGCACATTCACATTAAACACATATGACAAACAAGACAAACAAGACAGACAGGAGACATAGGGTACAAGTGAAACAATCTTATATAAAACACTTCCCAATACCCAAACGCAAGCGCAATATCTTAGAAATAATACAAGTCTTAAAGTTAGAGTAGACTTCGCTAAACAGTGAAGGCGCCTTTCAGTGTTTAGTGAGGCCTATGGCGGTCCGTCCCGATCGTTCACGTTCAACGCTCGGGAGCGGACTGCGAGCTGGCTGTGGCCGGGCCGCCTTATATCCCCACCGGTCTCCCCCGGCATGGGGCGGGGGGTCCACCCCGGGGGCGGAGGTCCACCCCGGGGGGGGGGGGGTCCGCCCCCAAAAAACGGAGACGGGGGCGGAGGGGGCGGAGGGGGGGGGGCCGCCCCCCAAAAAACAGAGACGGGGGCGGAGGGGGGGGGGGTCCGCCCCCCAAGAAACGGAGACGGGGGCGGAGGTGGGGGGGGCCGCCCCTCAGGGGTGGTTCAAGGTCACCGACTACACTTTTACTGTAAGTCTGGTTCAAGGTCACCCACTACACTTCTACTCTAAGTGTTCGCAATACCCCCACCCTAATCGAGTCCCTAAGCTACGTGACGGCGCTCAGCCAGTATGTCTCAGGCTTGCATGCGGTAAGCATCGCTGCTCTTCGACTCTGTTCATGTAAGTGTTTTACAAGTTTTTGCCTCAAGGTCATTACACTTTAACTCTGGACTAACATGGCTTGGATTTTCTCTGATTTTACTCAAGGTCACTACACTTTAACTCTAGGATGATATCGACTTGTAGTATTTCAGTGTTTTGACTCAAGGTCATCACACTTTAACTCTGGGGCGGGATCGACTTGTAGTATTTCTGTGTTTTGACTCAAGGTCACCACACTTTAACTCTGGGACGGGATCGACTTGTAGTATTTCTGTGTTTTCACTCAAGGTCATCCTACTTAACTCTGGGGTGATTTCAACTTGTAGTATTTCAGTGTTTTGACTCAAGGTCACCACACTTTAACTCTGGGTCGTTATCAACTTGTAGTATTTCTATGTTTTTACTCAAGGTCATCACACTTATGTAAATTTGAGGTAGCACCAAAACGGTGCTACCTGGCTTGACATTTTCAAGTTCCCCAAGGTCATCGCAGTTCCCCCACCACTTCCCATATACCTAGAGTGCGCGGAGCCGGACAGTCAGTCGCTCGGTGTCTGTCGTAGGGTGCACATCGCGGTTGCAGTAATGGTCGAATGGGGGCTTCTGGGCCCAGTTCAAGGTCACCCGAGCGGTGTCACATGACGGTTTAGGCAGAGTCACGTTGCAAACTTCAAGTTTCCTCAGCACTTTTGCTGTTTCTCATCGCAAATTCGCTCCAAGTTGTCAAGGTCATGGTAACTGTGACTGAAACTCGGAGCGTAGTGCGAGAAACAGCAAAAGTGCCAAAAAATTTTAGGTTTCAGCGTGACCTTGACCTTTGTGACATCGATGACGTCATCTTGGTGACGTAAGGGGTGATGACGTCATCAGCACGTCATTTCTGTGACGTCATGGGTGTGACGTCAAGGAAGTGACGTCATTGGTGATGACGTCATCGATGATAGTAGTGAAGAAAGGGCAACTTTACCTCAGTTTTGGCATGATTTTATAGGGGGATTTCCTATTGGGTATTTTTTTGGACACAGATTTAAAATTTTGATACCGAGATTTGATATGTGCTAATGTTTATGTATGGTTATATTATATTTTATATATTTGTGTATAGGATTTTGATATTTAACATGGGGTTACTTTTCAGGTATTTTTTTGGACACAGATTCAAAATTTTGATTCTAAGGCTTTTTTGTGTAAACTAAGCATCCTAGAGGAAAATGTCAAGAATACAAATATTAAATTTGACTCTTTATCTACAACTTTCCCGCTGACAAAACTTGTCTGAACAATAAATAAAAAATTTCCTCACAGACCAACTTTTTTATGTCAAAAATCAATTTTTATATTTTTATTTATTATTTATGCTATGTTAATATTAAAATTAAAGTAAATATTTTATGCCGTAATGGCCACCATATAGTCTAGTATAATACCTGAAAATATTATAATTTTACTTCAACTCTAACTATATTTATTTATAGTGTTAATGAAATGTGACACTAAATCTTGTGCTGGTCGCCTGTACACAGTCCCATGCGCCTCTTCCAGTTGTCTGTTGTATGCCTATGTATATTATTGGTGTTATGGTTAGTAAAGTTATAATTTTGTTGAACTGTCTATTGATTAAGTAGTATAATAGTGTTATAAATATGTTTAAAATTTTGTTTAATTGTTTATTGCCTAAGAAGTTTATTATTGGGTATGGGTATTATGGCTATGAGTATGGTATTATTATATTGGGTATGGCTATTATTTAATATGTTTAAAGTTATGTTAATTGTTTATATTGGTGTTGTCTTATGTATTGCTTGTGTAATTGGATAGTTATAAAAATCTTGTTTGATTATTTATTTCAATTTCCTTCATCGTGGATATTGTTTGAAATGTTCCCTTTAAGTTGTTTATTTGTATTTAGCCTTTATTGTATGATTTAAAGAAACTGTAGGGGTTTGCTTGGGATTTAATAATTGTTTTGTGGTTATTCTACTGAATGTTTATAATAATACTTTAAGTTAGCTTACTTTATTTTTGATAAATTACTAAATATTGAGTTATTGGTGTAGTTAATATAGCTCTTTGGCTTTTTTATATTTGAGCATGTTGTTTTACTTGTTAAGGATTGTTACCCTTCTTATGTTTTATACATGTTTAATATAAATGATTGTGTTTTATTAGTGTTAAATATTTGTTTATTATAGTTATTTTACCTAGCTAATGTATTATTAATAGTTGTTATAGGTTAAATGTATGATTACAAGAGTTAATATTTAGTAATTTGTATTATTTTATTGTTATTTATACCATATACTGCTTATAAGTAAAATATAAGGGTGATAATGACTAATTTACATATGCTATTAGGGTTAAATACTTGGTAAATGCATGAAATTAAATGTATGCTTGAAATGGCATTTCACTAGTTGTATTTAAATTGTCTTGATGATTGTTTTGTTAGTTAAACTTAATATGTGGCATAGTTATTATAGTTGTTGCACTAGGTTTATAATTAACTATTTAGGGTTTCATTTTAACTTTAACTTGCATTTTGCTTATTATAGATTTCTATGCTTTAAATATTTGGTTATGTGAGTGTAACAAGTACTGCTTATTGGCTATGTAATTTCACTGGTTATTTGTATATAATATATGTTTATTTGCCTTATTAGGTTTGTTGTAAGAGTTATTTATTATAGTTGTTGTACCTGTCCCATGTTTTTGTTGAATAAATTATAAATAATTATGAATTTATGTTTATTAGGCATGATTTTTAGTGATATTTTACTTGTTAGAGGTTTATAATTATATATTTTAAATATTTAAGAAGTTTAGTATTAAATTTTAGTTGATACTTACAATATAGTTAGCACATTTATTGTTTATGGCAAAATTGTTTGGGCAGTAAAGCATATTCTGGACAATTGAGAGTATTTATTAATCTTTAACTAAGTTGTTCTCCTATGACATGTGTTATTATTTGTGTATTTATAAGATAGTTATGTTATTTAGGAATTATATTGGTTGTATTTCTCTATGTACTGAGTTTGTTAGAGTATAATGATGGTCTATTGTATATTATTATGACTATATGTGTGCTTGTTGTTACTTTACTATATTGCTTATAGGTGTTTGGCTATACAATTTAACTAGGTCCTAATTATGCACATGTCATTGGTCTTGGTATTTTTATTATGTATGTTGTTGGTTTACTTGTCTTATATATTGGCTTTTAATAAAAGATCTGTTAAATATTGTTAAATATTTGGTTGTTATTGTAATAATTATGTACTGGTTATTGCCTATGATTTGTATCCAGTTGAGGTAAATATTTATACATCTTGTGCCTTGATATTTTTGTCTGAGTTAGTTAAGTTGTTGATGTTAAATACTAAGTAACTTTATTTGCTCTATTAATATAAATGGTGATTTACTAATAATGTTTGTTATATTATAGAGTATTGGGAGGTATGTGTTAAACATTTTTACTGGTTGAGTTATTGAGTTATTGACTATTATGAATGCTATTGGTTATTGCTCTGACTTTCCTGTGTGTTGTTTGTAGTGTTAATTAACTATAAAATTTAACTACTTGTGTAAAATGTGCCATGACTTGATATTTTTACTTTATAAGATATTTGGTGTTAATACTTATCTATAGTTATACATACTATTTATAATAGTAGGCCTATATTTTAATGTTATTTAGTATAGGATATTAATATTTTGCTTATTGTAGATTATAAAGCTTACATTTTGAATTAGTTGAGTTATTAAGTTATTGGTAACTGTGTTTTCCCTACATTTGACTATATTTTAGTCATATTGTGTCTGTTATAAATTAATATGTCAGTTTAAAATATGTTTATTAAGCCTGTGTTTTACTAAATATTTAGTTGTGCCACTGAGATTGGCTATGGAATTTTACTAAATGTGCTAAATTTATATATATTAGTATGCTATGTATTGATTAACATAAATTAATTTTAAATATAAACCAGTCATTTGACTTCTTGTTGTTAATAATAATTGTGTTTTGGTTTTAGTTTGGGAGTTTAAAGAATATGTTTGAAAAAAATATTATTAAAACCTATTAATTATTTACTGCTAATTTTATATGAAACTTGAAGTAAGTTGAAGTAAATAGTTGACTACATTTGACAATTTTGCTTGCCTTATAGCTTATTATTGAAATTTATAGGTTTAAATGTTAAATTAAACATTATTATTAAGTAAATTTTGTATAATTAATGTTTTATAGTGATTTATTAAATATTTATGGCTATATAAACATGACACTTAGTGAATAAACTCTTTAAATTTATGTGTTACTTAAGTAAATTTTAGTGTTAGTGGGTATGGTATAAAAATGTGTAATGAATTATGGATTTTATTACTTTATATGTTTATTTATTACTATTAGAGTTTGCACATGTTAAGGTCAAATGTTAATGTTCCTATAAGATGTTAAGTAAATAGTTAAGGATGTTGACTATAGTTATGGTCAACGATTTTGTCTTGTCAAATTATATTTGCTAATTTTAACATTAAAATAATGTAATGTGATTTTAGTGGTTAGTAATATAATTTCTGATTATCACCTACTAATTTTATGTCAATATTGCACTTTAATGTATTTGATATAATAATATTATATTTTACTGTTTTATGTTGAATATTAGTTTAGTGATATAAAGGTGTTGTTTGAGTCATTGTGTCTGCTATAGTTTAATAATGTATTAGTTAAATTGAGATATTTTGTAAAAGACTCTGTAACTAAATGTGTTAATGATGTTAATATATATAGATAATATATGGTTAGGTAAGGTTAGGCTAGGTTAGACTAGGTTATGTTAGGTTAAAGAAGAAGCTTGGTTAAACCAAGGCATGTCTTATGTTGATTGTCAGTGATGTTGATGTGAATAAAGTGTGAAATATCAATTTTATGATTGTATGTGTTAATTAATTGCTATTATGGCTTGCATATGTTTTTATTAATTTTCAATGTTCTAGTAGGATGTGAAGTAAATTTATTTAGTTGTAGGTGTAAATGTTGACTAGAAACTACGATTTTGTCTTATAACTACTTTTGGCAACTTGTAGCAATAAAATTGTTATGTATGTATAATTATTGTTTAGTATTACAGATTCTGACTGTCGTCAACTAATTTATGGAGTTAATGTTGGATTTAATGTTTATTAAAATGGTGAGGAGGCGAATGCAAGGCCCAGCTTCTGCTAAACAGATGAGGTTTTGCAGAGTGTGAGGGAAAAGTTGTGTTTGTGAGGTTAAAAATGAGGTAAGGGTTAGGTTTATAGGGTTAAAAAATGACCATGGTTATGTAATATTAAACATGTAAACACCACTTCTGCTTGGTGTTTACATGTTTAATATTACATAACCATGCTCATTTTTTAACCCTATAAACCTAACCCTTACCTCATTTTTAACCTCACAAACACAACTTTTCCCTCACACTCTGCAAAACCTCATCTGTTTAGCAGAAGCTGGGCCTTGCATTCGCCTCCTCACCATTTTAATAAACATTAAATCCAACATTAACTCCATAAATTAGTTGACGACAGTCAGAATCTGTAATACTAAACAATAATTATACATACATAACAATTTTATTGCTACAAGTTGCCAAAAGTAGTTATAAGACAAAATCGTAGTTTCTAGTCAACATTTACACCTACAACTAAATAAATTTACTTCACATCCTACTAGAACATTGAAAATTAATAAAAACATATGCAAGCCATAATAGCAATTAATTAACACATACAATCATAAAATTGATATTTCACACTTTATTCACATCAACATCACTGACAATCAACATAAGACATGCCTTGGTTTAACCAAGCTTCTTCTTTAACCTAACATAACCTAGTCTAACCTAGCCTAACCTTACCTAACCATATATTATCTATATATATTAACATCATTAACACATTTAGTTACAGAGTCTTTTACAAAATATCTCAATTTAACTAATACATTATTAAACTATAGCAGACACAATGACTCAAACAACACCTTTATATCACTAAACTAATATTCAACATAAAACAGTAAAATATAATATTATTATATCAAATACATTAAAGTGCAATATTGACATAAAATTAGTAGGTGATAATCAGAAATTATATTACTAACCACTAAAATCACATTACATTATTTTAATGTTAAAATTAGCAAATATAATTTGACAAGACAAAATCGTTGACCATAACTATAGTCAACATCCTTAACTATTTACTTAACATCTTATAGGAACATTAACATTTGACCTTAACATGTGCAAACTCTAATAGTAATAAATAAACATATAAAGTAATAAAATCCATAATTCATTACACATTTTTATACCATACCCACTAACACTAAAATTTACTTAAGTAACACATAAATTTAAAGAGTTTATTCACTAAGTGTCATGTTTATATAGCCATAAATATTTAATAAATCACTATAAAACATTAATTATACAAAATTTACTTAATAATAATGTTTAATTTAACATTTAAACCTATAAATTTCAATAATAAGCTATAAGGCAAGCAAAATTGTCAAATGTAGTCAACTATTTACTTCAACTTACTTCAAGTTTCATATAAAATTAGCAGTAAATAATTAATAAGTTTTAATAATATTTTTTTCAAACATATTCTTTAAACTCCCAAACTAAAACCAAAACACAATTATTATTAACAACAAGAAGTCAAATGACTGGTTTATATTTAAAATTAATTTATGTTAATCAATACATAGCATACTAATATATATAAATTTAGCACATTTAGTAAAATTCCATAGCCAATCTCAGTGGCACAACTAAATATTTAGTAAAACACAGGCTTAATAAACATATTTTAAACTGGCATATTAATTTATAACAGACACAATATGACTAAAATATAGTCAAATGTAGGGAAAACACAGTTACCAATAACTTAATAACTCAACTAATTCAAAATGTAAGCTTTATAATCTACAATAAGCAAAATATTAATATCCTATACTAAATAACATTAAAATATAGGCCTACTATTATAAATAGTATGTATAACTATAGATAAGTATTAACACCAAATATCTTATAAAGTAAAAATATCAAGTCATGGCACATTTTACACAAGTAGTTAAATTTTATAGTTAATTAACACTACAAACAACACACAGGAAAGTCAGAGCAATAACCAATAGCATTCATAATAGTCAATAACTCAATAACTCAACCAGTAAAAATGTTTAACACATACCTCCCAATACTCTATAATATAACAAACATTATTAGTAAATCACCATTTATATTAATAGAGCAAATAAAGTTACTTAGTATTTAACATCAACAACTTAACTAACTCAGACAAAAATATCAAGGCACAAGATGTATAAATATTTACCTCAACTGGATACAAATCATAGGCAATAACCAGTACATAATTATTACAATAACAACCAAATATTTAACAATATTTAACAGATCTTTTATTAAAAGCCAATATATAAGACAAGTAAACCAACAACATACATAATAAAAATACCAAGACCAATGACATGTGCATAATTAGGACCTAGTTAAATTGTATAGCCAAACACCTATAAGCAATATAGTAAAGTAACAACAAGCACACATATAGTCATAATAATATACAATAGACCATCATTATACTCTAACAAACTCAGTACATAGAGAAATACAACCAATATAATTCCTAAATAACATAACTATCTTATAAATACACAAATAATAACACATGTCATAGGAGAACAACTTAGTTAAAGATTAATAAATACTCTCAATTGTCCAGAATATGCTTTACTGCCCAAACAATTTTGCCATAAACAATAAATGTGCTAACTATATTGTAAGTATCAACTAAAATTTAATACTAAACTTCTTAAATATTTAAAATATATAATTATAAACCTCTAACAAGTAAAATATCACTAAAAATCATGCCTAATAAACATAAATTCATAATTATTTATAATTTATTCAACAAAAACATGGGACAGGTACAACAACTATAATAAATAACTCTTACAACAAACCTAATAAGGCAAATAAACATATATTATATACAAATAACCAGTGAAATTACATAGCCAATAAGCAGTACTTGTTACACTCACATAACCAAATATTTAAAGCATAGAAATCTATAATAAGCAAAATGCAAGTTAAAGTTAAAATGAAACCCTAAATAGTTAATTATAAACCTAGTGCAACAACTATAATAACTATGCCACATATTAAGTTTAACTAACAAAACAATCATCAAGACAATTTAAATACAACTAGTGAAATGCCATTTCAAGCATACATTTAATTTCATGCATTTACCAAGTATTTAACCCTAATAGCATATGTAAATTAGTCATTATCACCCTTATATTTTACTTATAAGCAGTATATGGTATAAATAACAATAAAATAATACAAATTACTAAATATTAACTCTTGTAATCATACATTTAACCTATAACAACTATTAATAATACATTAGCTAGGTAAAATAACTATTTTTTTTTTTTTTTTTTTTTTTTTTTTTTTTTTTTTTGAGGGAGAGGCGGAAAAATGCATTACTCACACAGGTGGCCAGCCTGTAGTGTGGGGCTCCCCTAAAAACGAGTTTACCCACTAAAAAACCTCCTCTAAGGTAAAATAACTATAATAAACAAATATTTAACACTAATAAAACACAATCATTTATATTAAACATGTATAAAACATAAGAAGGGTAACAATCCTTAACAAGTAAAACAACATGCTCAAATATAAAAAAGCCAAAGAGCTATATTAACTACACCAATAACTCAATATTTAGTAATTTATCAAAAATAAAGTAAGCTAACTTAAAGTATTATTATAAACATTCAGTAGAATAACCACAAAACAATTATTAAATCCCAAGCAAACCCCTACAGTTTCTTTAAATCATACAATAAAGGCTAAATACAAATAAAACATTACAACTTAAAGGGAACATTTCAAACAATATCCACGATGAAGGAAATTGAAATAAATAATCAAACAAGATTTTTATAACTATCCAATTACACAAGCAATACATAAGACAACACCAATATAAACAATTAACATAACTTTAAACATATTAAATAATAGCCATACCCAATATAATAATACCATACTCATAGCCATAATACCCATACCCAATAATAAACTTCTTAGGCAATAAACAATTAAACAAAATTTTAAACATATTTATAACACTATTATACTACTTAATCAATAGACAGTTCAACAAAATTATAACTTTACTAACCATAACACCAATAATATACATAGGCATACAACAGACAACTGGAAGAGGCGCATGGGACTGTGTACAGGCGACCAGCACAAGATTTAGTGTCACATTTCATTAACACTATAAATAAATATAGTTAGAGTTGAAGTAAAATTATAATATTTTCAGGTATTATACTAGACTATATGGTGGCCATTACGGCATAAAATATTTACTTTAATTTTAATATTAACATAGCATAAATAATAAATAAAAATATAAAAATTGATTTTTGACATAAAAAAGTTGGTCTGTGAGGAAATTTTTTATTTATTGTTCAGACAAGTTTTGTCAGCGGGAAAGTTGTAGATAAAGAGTCAAATTTAATATTTGTATTCTTGACATTTTCCTCTAGGATGCTTAGTTTACACAAAAAAGCCTTAGAATCAAAATTTTGAATCTGTGTCCAAAAAAATACCTGAAAAGTAACCCCATGTTAAATATCAAAAACCTATACACAAATATATAAAATATAATATAACCATACATAAACATTAGCACATATCAAATCTCGGTATCAAAATTTTAAATCTGTGTCCAAAAAAATACCCAATAGGAAATCCCCCTATAAAATCATGCCAAAACTGAGGTAAAGTTGCCCTTTCTTCACTACTGATGATGCAATCGATGACGTCATCGATGGGGTCATTGACCTCGATGACGTCATCGATGACGTCATCGCTCGGGTGACCTTGAACTGTTTTAAAAGCCTTACTTTTACACTACTGTTAAAAATATTTAGTTTTGCCCTCAAAAGACAAAGGTAAATAAAGCTCTGATGCTGGTTTACTTCTTAATATCCCGGGAAGCATCCTTCTACCTCTTAAAAGTCAAGATGAACATATTTGTTTACAAAAATCTAAACAATAACAAACTTCTGTAAATTTATTTTAGTCATCAGTTTCCATTCAACCAATCAGCATTAGCATTTTCGTTTTTTATTGTGTGACACATTTTCCTGAATATTTTAGTATTTTTTAGTACAGTAAAACTATTTTTCATTTATATCTCGGTCATCCAACTCATGACACGTATGTGTAATAGGCGGTCTATAGTAAACAAACATAAAATATTACTACAGACCGCCGTCACACGCAACATAAATGCTCAAAATATAAACATAAACGCAACATAAAAGAAATAATATTTTATTGCAAATTTTGTGAGTAAATATATAGTATACATCAAATTATATGAAATGCCGTAAACATTTTTTCGTTCGGTCTGTGGTGAGAGTTTCGTGTACTAGGCTTGGTATGCTAGGATATCCCTGCGACTTGATTTCCCGAGCGTCGCGGTAGAAAACGAATTTTAAATAGCCGTCATTTTGAAAATACACATTGGAAAAAATAATTTTATCCTGAAAATGAACATTAAAAGTCCAAGCCAATTATACTAGTTCACAAATTTTTAGATATATAACCTTGAAAATTTCAAATGGACATAATTAAAAAAAATACATATGTAAAAAAAAATATTATTTCCTGAATGATATTGTCTAATAAAAAATTGATACCTAGATTTTTCACTTAGTTTTTATACACCCCGTAGAGTAAAACGTTAATTTAAATCGAATCACTTTAACTCCGACTATCTTTACGTCATTGTTAAAATTTAGAGCGATAATTGTTCATTATGTAACATAAAAGGAAATTTTATTTAGTTAAAGAAACACTTATTTGCAAAGAATTTTACATTTTTGAATATACAAACACACATATTAAAAAAAATTAACCAACTTCTATACTGTATAATATTAAAGAAAATTCTATGCAAGTTTCATTCAAGATTCTTACAATGATTTATAAATCAAAGAGGAAGTTTGTTCTATAAGAACTTAAAGAAGTTTCAAACTCATTAAGATTTCCTAAGTCACCATCTTGTTAACACTCTGAAACGTCGTATAATTGTATTTTTTACTTTGGCATGAAAATACTATTATGAAATATATTATACGTAATTATAATAAATTTATAATTAACCATATTCTCAAAGTAAATGATGAAATACAATATTCTCATGAAAGGTCAATCGAAAAGCCTTACGATATACATTCACACCTTGTTGATTATTAAACCTTATTTTATTTAATCAGTTTAAAATGTTTTTTATTAAAAGAGAGCACTTTAGAAATCTTTATCCTCATTTATAGGACATATTAAATACTACAAATGGAACAAACAAACTTACAAAGAAAGTACCTATTTTAAAAAGAAAAATATTAATACAATTTGTGTCGTAATATATTGTAATTTACTCTTTCGAAAAGTTAGACATTGTTTTTGTTTGATAATATGATAGAAGCCACAAAAATGGAGGAGGGATAACCAAATATTTATGGTTTTTTCGTTGCCATACAATCTGGCGAACCAGCCCATATGGAAATTTTACATTTGAAATATATAAAAAAAAATATATTTGGAATATATAGTCATATATTTTCGGTTATATATAATTACTATATTTCATATAGTAGAATTATGGGACGGAGAAATATATTGCTATATATTTATTTTGTGTTGATTATGTATTTTATATATATACAAAATGTATACCTTAAAATATATTATAAATATAAATCTAGTAAATATATTCGTAATATGGTTTAATTATACTGTTAATATATTTTTAATGTATCTGAAATGTATAATACATATATATAGCACAGTGGTTTTAATATATTTAAAATATATTTGAAATGTGGTAAACATACTTAAACATACTTCAACATACTTAAAATTATATATTTGTTATATATTGGATAAACAGTAAAACTATATTTCAAATAGATTGAATATATATTTTAAATGCATTTAAAATTAAATGGAGATATATTGTTAATATAATTTAAATATATTCACGATACATTTAAAATAGACATGAAATATATACATGAAATATAAACTAATTACATTCATAATGTATTTAAAATACACTTGAAATGTAATAAATAATAAATTTGAAATATACTGTAAATATATAAATTATGTATTTTAAATGCCCTAGTAATATATACACAGCAATGTATTTTATAGGCCATAGAAATATATACCGGTACAGGGTGAACAACTGTGCCACAATTGTATATCCTAAACCATGAGGTTTAGAGAAACCTTTGAGTGGGGAACAAAGGCAATTAAAAATATGAAATCCATTGTCTTGTAAATTGCCGCCATTTTCCAATATGGCGGCCAAATTTAAAATTTCTTATGGAACACTCTACATTTGATGATGTTTTGAAATTTTCATGTAATTTTAAGACTTTTTTATTCTTTAACATGTTTCTCTAAATCTAACGGATACGGAGCAGCAGGCCATTAAGGCTCATTTTAGTCCCATATAAGAATAACATGGGTCAAACTTCATCTGCTCATATCTCCGAGACCATTCAGTAAAATAAGAAATACTCAAGAATAAAAATTTCTTAAACTGATGTTCTAATGTCATTTTTTCATAATAACATCAATTGTAGGCCTATAAAAATTTTATTTTTTGACCGCCATATTAGAAATAACTTAATTTATGCGTAAATGATCATTTTTATGAATGAAGTGTTCTTGAAACATAATTTTAAGACATTTTTATTCTTGAGTATTTTTTATTTTACTGAATGGTTTTGGAGATATGGGCAGATAAAGTTTTTCCTGTGTTATTCTTATGGAACTAAAAATGAAATTTAATTACCTGTAGCTCCTTAACCGTTAGGTTTAGAGAAAAATGTCAAAGAATAAAAATGTCTTACAATTATATTGACATTTAAAAAACACCATGAAATGTAGGGTGTTCCATAAGAAAATTTTAAGTTGGCCGCCATATTGGAAATGGCAGCCATTTAGAAGAAAATGGAATTAATATTTTTTATTGCCTCAAAAAATAAGTGGTGTTCCCCACTTAAAGTTTTCTCTAAATCTCATAGTTTAATATATATGCCAATGGTGGCTCAGTTAAGTTGTTCACCAGTATATCATGAACTTGTATAATGTGATAACTAAGCATTGACTAGCCTACACAGACATATAGCATTAGAACACCAACTTTTTAAAATTAGCATTACTAATTATATAGAATGCCTAAATTTAAAAATACCATTGTTGCTAACTAGGGCTTAGTTTCTGAAATAAAGAGTGCTGGAGCTAAGGCACACTGGGGGTCTGTGGAAGGGGGGATGGTGTATGGAGTACCCCCATTGGAACAAGGGAGAGGGTCCGGAATCCTACCCTGGAAAACCATACTCAAATTGGTGCATTTTTATCAATACTGATTAGATTATGTTTTATGCAATAGCCTATTTTGTCCTGGGTAAGGTTTGGATCAATCATTATGCCAACAGTATATATTTTTTATAATTATTTATATAAATAAATTATACATATATATATATATATATATTTTATGTTTCAGTTAAAGAACAGTAGGCTATTTTGCTAGGCTACATAAAATGTAATGAATCCTTAAGTACTAGGCTTAAAATGTTAACATTTATAAATTTAAGAAAATTATTAGGCCTAATGTAGGCCTACTATAGTTTTTCTAACGTCTACTTTAAGTAGAGGATTGAGGTCTACTTAATTTGGAAAAACATAACTGTCTTCGTCATATATTGCACTTTGCTTTTTTCTTTGGGTTTGGATTGCGCGTCAAAAGAAGGTCCAAAGCCGAGTTCCCGGAACAACCGGAACCGAACAGAGAGTCAACAAGTGACAAGAGACCGGAATAGAGGAAAAAAGTTACGAAGTGTCTAACTTGTATGTAAAACTAAAACGTATTACGACGTAATAAAAGAAAAATAAACACTGATTTTGCTACTTTTCCTATGTGTGTGCCACTACAGAATTGAATTATGGTTTTGTAAATGTTTTATTTGATTATAAAGGTCATATAAACTTGCCCGCTCCGCTCACTCGCCCTCTTAATTTTTGGGACAAGCTCATTCGCTTCGCTCACTCGCCAGGCCAAAGGGTGCTGCACTTTGGTATAATTTACCTTTAAACATATAACACATTGGTGTTATCTACAGTTATCAGCTGATTTTTGTTCAATTTAAAAATCTCCATAAGGAAAACATGGGAACTTTGAAGGGCTCTAGCGCGAAAACCGGATTTTTCCCAGCTATGGGAGGAATGCCAATCGATTCCTGGTGGACAAAACTCCCATAATCAACCAAAAATAAAAAATCCTTGGAGCGAAAAAAAAGTTTGTTTGTACAAATAGAGCTTGTTTTAGAGTATAAGTACCAGGGGGACCGAGCTTAGGCTCGGTAAAATTATTACTTTCGTTTCTCTCACAAAGCTCGCTCGCTCCGCTCACTCGCCAGGCGGAAAGTTTGCTGCACATTTGTATGATTTTCCTAAACTACAGGTTAAAGATGTAACACATTGGTTTATTTTATCTACAGGTATCAGCTGATTTTTGTTCAATTTAAAAATCTCCATAAGGATAACATGGGATCTTTGAAGGGTTCTAGCGCGAAAACCGGATTTTCCCCAGCTATGGGACCAGCTCCAATCGATTTCTGGTGGCCAAAACCCAACCCCCATATTCAATCAAAAAATCAAAAATCCTTGGAGCAAAAAAAAAAAAAAAACTTTGCCCGGACAAACGGAGCTTGTTTTAGAGTATAAGATAATTTGTTTTATCAAAAACTAGACTATTAAAATTAAACTATAAAATTAATACTTTGTTAAGAAGAAGCAATATTAATTATGAATCAACATTGAAAATTTGAGGGGTTTGAATTAAAATAATGCAACTTTTTTTAATAGCGGTTTAAAAAATGTTTGGATATAAAGACTTTTAAAAATCTTTGTTTAGGGAAATATTTTTTATTGTCATCTTGCTGCCTCAATGGCAGATATTTCATCATAGTAATAATAATCACACACTGTACGTTAGAATGCAAAGCCCATAAGGCGTTATTCCCTTCGCTCACTTGCCTTTTCCGAAAGTTTTAATGTAGGCCTAACTTAGAACTAATGGCGCTGCTCTCTGGCATTTTGTTAAGAATCATATAGGGAACAAAAAATATATATATATATGGTAGGCCTAGTTATTTCTTTACATGGTCTGAAATCAAATAGTCTAAAATCAATCCAGGAAACAAACAAACACGAATAAGTAACCAACGGTACCGGTAATTATTATGGACAGTAGGCCTAAGCATTTGACAGTTTATGACAAAAAACAAAAGTGTTTTATAGTTTTTCTTCAAGTTTATGAGGAAAATGAATAATTTTACTTTTTTATCTATTAAAGAAATTAAAGCTCATGATTCTGAAAATGTTGGTTTTTCTAGTGGAAAAGTTAGAAGAAAATGTAAAAAACAGAAAAAAATATTTTTGTTTTTGAATTGGTCAAAGGGATATTGAAATAATCGATTTAATCACGCTAAACCCAAACAATGAATAGTTTTAAAAATCCAGCAATGAATAGCTATGATGAGGCCAGAAAAGCAAAAAAATATGGATTTTTTTAAACTGATCTGATATGTTTTTCCCTTTTTTTTAGGTTTTAGTACCTAATGCAAACGGATAACATTACGGTATCTTAAATATTTGAGTTCAGCTAATTTTCCCAAAAGATTATTACATACCCTCTTGACCTATTTTAAGAGTGAATTTTTTTTGAGTTTTCCAATTTTCCAGAATTTTTTTACTTTATCACCAGGAACGACTCATTTTCAGAACTACTGGGTGATTTTGGACAGTTTGATGAAAAAATCTATTTCTAAAAAGCGCTACATAAACTGCAGAAATATCCGTAAACTACGGTAACTGAGGTAAGCGGCTGACTAAGACAACCATTATTTTGTTGTACCGTAATTTATAAGTTGCCAATAATGTGTACGGTGTGTCTTGACACTTTGAGAAAGTTTGGAACCTCCTGTTTACACATAATTCTATCACATTCAGACTGAACTGGAAAAAGATTGAACCCATTCAGTAAATGTGGCTAAATAGTAAAAATCTACTAATAACACTGAGGGTTTTAAAAGTAGGCTACCTATTAGTAAGGTAGATAATTCTTTTGCACCATTAGGTATGTTAGGGGTCGTTATTAAAGGCTAAAGAAAAAAATTAACATAAAGCATAGAGGGCCTACACCTTTAAATTATACCCTTTCATGTGTACATGTTGTCCATACAATGCAATCAACGTATGGTAATAGTATTAGGTAAGCACCACCTGACAGGGTGCTTATACAATATTACCAGGTGTATTACTCACAATTTTTTCAGGTAAGGATAGTACAGATCTTTGTTGAAAGGAATTAGTTACCAATACTTTTCCGCACAATTAATACCTCTATAAATAACATCAATTAATTTTTTTTAAGAGGATTAGCATAAAATGTTCATACTTTTTCGGCTGCACTTCCCCAGAAGCCAGGTGGAACTGTCGAATGAAAATTATCAAACGAGTCGATCAATATAGGCCTATTGGTCGTATTCAAACGGTAAATTATTATCTTTTAGGAATATAGGTTAGCCTATTCATAACTCAATGTATCATATGATAGTTTATATAAAGTAAAAGTGTTTAGCAAAGATTTTATTACTATATTGTAACTAAGTTGATTAAAAAGTATAAACACCAAACATGATTGGGTTCCTCCAGGCAAAACTTTAACAAAAAAACAAATAACAAAATATTCAAACTTTAAAAAACATCTTATATTATGAAGAAAACATCCCTCTTTTTCAATTACTGGAATATAGACTTTTTGAGGCATTAAAAAAATGCCTAAATAGATCAGCTGCAGACATTTTTACGTTTCTTTTAAACAGGTATTCAGCTAGGCCTAGATGCGGTTTTCTAGATGTTAGATGATTTGAGTCCTGTTTTCAATTACTTTTTATGGCCCTCCATGACAATTCTATGGTTTGAGTGATGGCAGATGTTATTGGATCTATTCAGTAGGCCTACCCGATATTTTTATACCGCACATGAATTATGGATAAATTCGATTGTACATCTCGATAATTTTTAGTCGCTAAGTTATATCAATCGAATCGATTGATAATTTTCATTCGATAGTTCCACCGGGTGTCTGCGGAAGTGCAGCAACTTGTTCTTATAGCTTATACTATTACTTTTTTTCGATAACCCGGAATTTTCACAAACTTGGACACCATTCGGTCCATCTAACTTAAGTCCGGGTAAGAACTCAGGCCTAACTTTGTAAAATGAAAACATCTGTAGAGATTATAAAAATAGCCTCTTCACAGGTGCATCGAAAAAACAAGAAGTCTGCCGATTAATTAGATAGTGCCGTTCTACATAATTAGTTAACCGTGTGATTTGATTCATTACAAAGGTTTACTTCATTGAGTATATTTTATTTCAATAAAGTGATTAGGGTGTGAATAAAAGTCACTCAATTTTTTGAAACCCGCTAAAAAACCAAATTAATAAGCCTACGGCCAAGGGTACGAGCACTACCAATAACCAGTTTTTTTATGACCAAGGCTATGAGCGCAGTGGCCGCATAAGATTTTCGGTAGGCCTACATAAAAATGTTAAGTTGAATAAAAATAGAGCTGTAAATTGTGAACCCAAGGCTTATCTAGTCATACAGCAAAATCCTTAAGATAATCCAGCCTAACCCTGGGGAACCCACGGTATGGGAAATTACTTTGGAAGATAGGCATAACTTAACCTACTAACTCAGGGGAGTCTACGGTTTGGAATATAGATTGGCTAGAAAAACAGCAACAGCAATGAAAGTGTGAGAGCCTAAATTAAGTATAAGTACTTTATGTATTAAGTTAAGTAAGGGATTGACATACCAGAAAGGTTGATTAACAGTGGCATGAAACATAACAAGCTGGCTACCCAGCCTCCTAGGCTAGCCACTTTTTCAATGGTGGTGTTTAATTTAAACCTATATGCCACTATCATATTTTAATACATTCCCTAACAAATAATCCTCAACGAATTTGCATTTTCATTTTCACAACACAACGGTCGAACGGGCACTTAAATTAATTAATAAAGCAACATTCATGACAGAATGACAGTTGACTGTGTTCCGTGTTCGAGTTGACTTTGACAGTTTCAGCGCCGGGCGAGTAGGCGAAATAGAAAATGTGGCATGGAGTAAGAAAGATGTTCTCACATTTGAACCGTTGATTTTATATACATTACGCTTTTCGTTTTGTAACCTTAATTTAAAGCAAAAGTTTGCTTTAAAGTTCACGCTTGGTGACCTCTGACCATTCGGCCTGCAAGAAAAGTGTTGATTTTCACTGAATATAACCAGAATTTTACATACCTTCCTTTTTTTTTGGAAACATGCTGAGCATCAGGGGTATCTCCAATTACCAAGATAGTTGTTGCAAGAAATCTTACAACTTTTTATCTGTGATTCACCAAATCATAATGCTTTCACTAGTGAAATTAACTATATTTTTATTGAATTAATTTATTCAATTTTTATTTCATTCGCTCTTATTTTTAACAGACTTTGTGGCCATCATGCAAGTCTAGAATAATTCATTGATTTTCCTATATAAGCTTATTTTAATGACGTATTATGTGTTATTTAAAACATTCTTATTTTTCTATTTGGCTCAAATTGGCATTCGAAATAAGTGCCCATAAATGTACATAAATTACATACTTAGTGTAACTTTTTACAATATGAAGTTTTACAGGGTGTTAAAAAAAGGGTGTCTTAAAAAAATGATTTGTTTACTAGGTCAAAACAAAATTAGTAGCTTTTTTGATACGTACTTAAATGCTTATTTAAGCCTCTAGCCGCCATTTTGTTTTTACACTAAATAATTTTCATTTAATTTTAGTATAACGGATCATTGTGTTTAGTTCGTATTTGGTGTTAAACTTTATCACAGTAATGTTAGTTTTCAGGGAATTTTTTTGCTATTTGTATTTAAAAAATTATGGCCATTTTTAATTAAATTTTACAACCAACGAAATGTTACCAATCAAAATATTACAAAGAACAAACTAATTAACAAATTAAACTGTCTAACCAATAATACTATGTTTATTAAGGTTTGACAACAAATAACTGAGTTAACATCTTCAACATATTTTAAAGTTATATCCATTTTGGTCAAGTAACATATGATTTAAAATAGGCATCAGCAGATATGTATTTTAAATATACATATTATATATTTTATGTATATTCTACAATATATTACAAATTATACATACTGTATGCATTATAAATATATGTTGCATTATAGTTAAAATATATCATGCTATATATTTCAAGTTTATTTTAATATAACCTTAAAATATATCTGTCGGAATATAGTCTAAATATAATAATTTTATATTATCTATATATTTCAAAATGCATTGTTATATTATATAATAAATATAATATAAATATATATTGCATTATAGTTTAAATGTATTATGCTAAATATTTCAAATATATTTTAATTTAACATTAAAATATATTTGTCAGAATATATCCTAAATATATTAATTTTACATTATCTAAATATTTCAAAATGCATTATTATATGTATATAATAAATATATTATAAATATATGTTGCATTATAGTTGAAATATATTATACTATATATTTCAAATACATTTTAATATAACCTTAAAATATATTCGTCGGAATATAGTCTAAATATATTAATTTTACATTATCTATATATTTTAAAATGCATTGTTACTTGTATATAATAAATATATCATAAATATATGTTGCATTATATTTGGAATATATTATGCTATACATTTCGAATATATTATAATATAACGTTGAAATATATTTGCCAAAATATATTTTAAATATATTCATTCTACATTATTTATATATTTCAAAATGCATTATTATATGTATATAACAAATATATTATAAATATAAAATGAAATATACATTATATATATTTATTATGTATTTCAAATGCTTTTTAAGTTAATATATTTTAACAAATATAATTTTAATATATTTCGGCATTCAAAAGGCTATATTAAATATATAATAAATATATATAAATATATAACTTTTCCATATGGGAGAGTAACGTGGTTTCATGGTGGTCAACCTCTAATTTATTTTGCATAATTTCAAAGTTCTTATAACTACGTATCACACACTACTTTTATTTTCATTCATAATGCGACGGTAATTATATATTATAAATAATTTATATGAATAATCCTTTTTTATAAGTTTGATTTAATAAGCATAAAAAACATGTTGAAATTTAACTGTTGAGTGGTAAATTCATAAATTATCGTCTTCTTACTTCCTAATCAGCCTTATTTACTCCCACTAAAAACGCCAAAATGTATTGCGAGTTCATCTAAGCTTTGGAAAATTTTGGAAATGACAGATAACTGTGGAAGAGTTTTACATTTACTAAAATAAAAAAAAAAATATAAATTATGTTTGCATAAAACATGGGATTACCATTAATTTTCACATTTTATTAAATTAGTAACAAAATTATAGAAATTATAATTTTGTTATCATATTTAATAGATAATTAATAATTTTATTATTAATAAGTAGGGTGACTTGGTGGAAAAGTGGTTAGCTCTCATAACTTCAGAACTGTCGCAGCGATGTCGTGGGTTCGAATATGAGTTTTGCCAGGAAATTGTATCAATTCTCTTCATGTCTACAGCATTGGATCGTCGCCTTACTTTGGATATTACGATCCATGCACGGATGAGGCACAAGTCCATGTGGATGGGGCAAATTACGTAAAAATGAGGAATGTCAACAATTTAAAAGGAGTAAAAATATAAAACATTTAATAAGAGGAAAAATACTTGTATGAATCTCTATGTAGCTTGGCTGCTTTTTTATTGAAAGGGAACAATAAATGTAAATACAATATTAAAAATAAAAATATCGCAAACCTCAAATTTTATACTTTGAATCAGGAACAAATCATATTAGAATGCAAGTCATAATGAATATATGTTTAGGTATAAAGCGCCACGAGTTTTGTTTGAAGATGATTTCTAATGGAATATTGGCACAATCTATCTTAATCTTTTCATGCAAAATAAAAAAAGTAGCTCAAATTTAACACGTCTTGGTAGGTTTGAATCGCTGACTGTGGAGATGAACATCCAATCAGTAATGATGGGGTAACGAACTGGGGGTAAATCTCCCCTGTGTCCCAATCTGTCTTCCTTTCAACCCTGCACTGTTGGCTGGAATGAAATCTAATCAAAGTTACAATTTAAAATCAGGTTGATCAACAAATCTCAAAATTGCCTTTACAAATACATTATATTTTACTTGATCAAAGAACATTCCAAAGAAATCTTTTTATAGTTATATTTGTATGGTTTCACATTTTCTGTGGCTGAGTGTAGCTTAAGTATATTTACGAAAATAAATTAACTCAATTATATAAAATATCTTGTAAGACGTCACAGTTCTTTGGAAATATCTACAATATTTGCAAATCGTCCATAGAACGAAAATACAGTCATGTGATTTCATATTCATGTAATTCTTATCTCTAATAACGTAATTAAAAATGTCAATAATGGAAGACACTGAAAAGAAATTATGTTTCTTATGGTAAATATCCATAAATGATGTAAACACAATTGCTCTTGTTGGTGCTCAAAGTAATGTTTCTTCTCAATATAAGATAATGGTTCAAGCTAATATATACATTATATATATATATATATATATATACATATATATAAAAGAAAACATGTTTTAGCAAATTTATTTGTTTAGTGAAAAATTAAACGTAATTTAAATTGAAATGACTTTGTATAAATACAATTTATTATATAAAACAATATTTGCATTATATTCAAGTTCAATTGATAAAAATAACGATACAAATTTAGAATGACACAACATACATCTTATACAAATGACAAAAGCGGCCTTCACTTCAAGGGTAGACAATGATTCCTAAGGGAAATCGTGCGAGTGTCAATTTGTTTAACTACTTGTAATGAGTTGTTCATCTCTTAAGTACTCTGGAAATTCAATCATTGTATATACTTCATATACTATTATTTCAAATAGTAAATAGAGTCTCACAACAAAACATAAGTTAGACGACCATAATTCATTTAAGTTATATTTAATTTCCAAATAATAATTTAACTAGCTGTAATCATTTTTATTTTGCTTAAACATTTCTTCTGTGAATCTACCATATTTTAGTTGGTTGATATTTTAGATTAATTTATAAGTACTTGAATTATGAATGGTGTCATTTGCATAATACAAGCATAAATAGTAGAACGTCATAGTAATAGTTATATTAAGATTGGATTTTTAACTAGTTAAAGGAAAAAAATAGCTTTTAATTGGCTTAAAGAGATTATAAGTGAAGAACTAATTTACTACCTTAAAACAAGATTAATAAAGTTCATATTATTTTCTCCTTTTGTTAAAATACTATATTTTTGTGATATCCCCCAATAAACCTTCAGCACTAATATATTAATGGGATATATTTAACAAATAATTATACGGTTCTTCATGTACCTACAAAATTTAGTTATTAATCTTAAACTGAGGAAATAACTGACAATCTAATATTTAATTTACTTTCGTTTCTACGGAATACGTAATTTGGGGAATAAGTAATACAGATAAGTACTAGTTGGATTTGTAATAAAATTAAAATTAAAATTGAGGTATTAAATTCAGTGCTTGTTTATTAATTTTATTTTCTCTGGTTAAGGATTCAAAATGATATTATTTATTTACTGTGCCCTTTTTGTTTCAGGTCAAAGGCCAATCCCGACTATATACAAAAGAGTAGTATCATTTTGAATAAAAAGTACTTAGAAAAAAATGCAAAATAATATAAATTCCATAGCGTACAGTAACCTCTTAAAAGAACGTGTCGTATTGTGTTGTTAAAAAAGTGTTGTTAAAAATATTATTTTCAAGATACATGAAAATCATTTAATTAAAATTGTTCTATACTTGAAAATGTATGAGCATTTAAAAGGTTTTATAGTAAAATATAACTTAACAAAAAAGTATTTAAGTTTAATCAAAAAACCACGAAGATTTATATGACATTTTTTTATTATTTATTTTTACCGTATGAAAAACATAATTATTTTTTACATATTTTTTACATCTTGAATAATGTAACTTGTATTTTACATTATTTAGAACATTTATATAAAAATAAAAATTGAAAACTATAGTTATTTTTTTACATTATTGAAACATGTTTCAAAATGAAATAAAATATATATCAAAGTCATTATTTATTAGTAATTTGTATTACTTAATCTTAAGTGATATCACAAAAAAATCTAAAATATAATTGTATCCACAATATAATTTGTTACCGTAAAGATAAATATAAATTGTCTTATTAGTTTTAGAATAAATTTCATTGCCTACTATTTTTAAACAGTTATATTTTAACGTTGGGTTAGGAGAGTTCTTCTTTACCGATATCGAAGACCTTTTATCTAACGTACTCGTACATTACCTATACTTTATTAATTAATATTTTATTTTGATTCCTTATGACACAACTACAATCCCAGTAATAAAATAATCGGGTATAAAAACCATATTTTTATCATAAATAATGAGAAATAAAGATTTTAAAAAGTCTATTTCGGTAAAATTACTAAACCGTTCTTGAACTTTTATGGATATCATGTTTGCATATTTTGGTTGTCTAACAATAAATTCCTTGAATAAAATAAAAATAATGAATGCAAAAATGTATATGCACGTTTTAGAGTAATTAAAAAACCATGACCACCAAAAAACAAACTAACTTAAATATGTATGCAATTGTTTTACATGTAATTTTAATGTTTCAATAAGTTAAGTTAAAACGAATTCACAGTTAATTTATGCACCTTGGTGTCAAAAATACAAAATAGTATATTGTAATGTTGTATTCAATTTATGTGTTTAAAGAATTACAATAATTAACAAATCTTTATTATAGGAATTTTTTTAATTAAGTATAATTAATGAAATTAATGCATTTAATTCATTCATGCAAAATACTTGGAAAAACTAGTCACCCATTTCATTGGGGTTGTATTAAGCAACTTTCGAAATCGTAAACAAGGAGATGACTTTGGAAATCTTAATGAGTTTCGAAACTCCTTCAAGTTAGTAAGGAACGCACTTCCTGCTGAATTATAAATCATCGCAGTAATGTTATAGAACTGTTCTGCTCTCTATCTTGATTAAAGTCCATTTAATGCTTTTTTGATACTTATTTAATCTGGTGTGATTTCCAACATTAAAATTGTGATAAACCCACAACATTTCAAATGCAAATTTCAAACCAATCATATTTTGAAAATGTTCAATACCTAACAGATAGGGTATAGCACCATCTTTATATACGATTAAAGTTAAATTTATTCTTATATTAGTAATTGCAGGCCTGACAACATTTTACAGCTCCCGAGAACTTTTACATTTTGTAAGCATCTACCGATGCAATGTTTAGCTTAATAGAATTTGAACTAGGCCTACCTATAGTTATACTATGTAAACTCGAGTCTTATGAACGATTACAGAATTACAGTTAAGTAATTTAATAAGAAGGAATATGGTTTAAATGGGTTGTGTTCAGTAATAATATACATTTTTTATATTTGTCATGGTGTACAGATCAATATTTTGCCTGAGAGTTATTATGCAGAGGGTCCCAGAACTCTCTAAACTCCTTTTGTACATTTTATGCATCGAGACTAACTTATTTTACAATACTAGACTTATAAAGGCAAAAGCACCCAATGATAAAATTGGAATAATGTAGAACTTATTGAAATACCAGTACTTTACCAGGAAAGTTTCCAGAAGATTTAGTTTTTATCTATAATATTTTAGCAATATCGTTTGAATCTTTACGATCTTGAGACACATGTCATGAGTGAATGCTTAATCTTTCCTATCGTTAAAGACTATATCGATTAAAAAACATTCAATAAATCATTGTCCTTGAAGCTTAGACAAAAGATTAATGTTACTAAAAATGTGCCAATGAGAAAAAAACATGACAGATGCTCAGCACCCATTTTAGGATTATTACCCTACACGTTCAATAGTGTTCATTAGACACAATCCTTTTTTCAACCATTTGAGTATCTTGTTTGACCTTAAGTTGAAATAGTATTTTAGCTCCTGTCAGGTTTTAATGTTTTTAGCACAACATTTTAACAAACCACATCAAAGTAAACCTTCTTCACTCAACGTCAAATATCGGCTATGGGTTCTTCAGTACCGATTTTTCTGTATGTAATATTGGATTAACTAATGAGATATTTTAAACCCAATAAAAGAATTGAGTTGAAAATTGGCATGTCTATCAAGTACGTAAAGACTTTTTTACTCTTGAATTTTGAGATTTCTACCTTTTTCTGTTTAAAATGACGGTGATATTAAGTTTTGAAAGTAAAAAATGTGAAAAAATGAAACATGTTAGGAAAATAATATAAAACACAAAAATATTTAAGCTTACCTATTCATAAATACCAAGTCAAAACATTCGACCATAAATCAAGATAAATGTGGATTTTTATATAAATAAACATGCTTTTTAATAGTTTTTCTACTAAAATAATTTTGTCCTAATACCAATCACAATTTCTCCACTGTAATATTCATGCCAAGTTTCAACGACATACTCAAGTTATAACCTCTTTACGTTTAATAATTTCAAGTTTTAAAGATCTCATGAGTTAAGCCAAAAATACATAAGGATGATCTGACAGAAAACTGGGCAACCGAGACCCGTGACGAATTGTAGAATATGATTCAAGAAAATATAATAAAGGGTTTCAAACAGTTCAGGGACACACTGAATATTTATATTATATTCATTAATTTGTAACAGTAAATTGAATATTAGAGATTTTAAACTGTTACTGTTACCAATTTTATTACATTTATAATTATCATTAAATTATTGTAAAAAATAAAATATGTCAATAGTGTATCAAAAATAGCTTATCCTTTACCAAAATAATAAAGTAATAATATAAACAAATTGTTTGATTTACACAAAACAAATATGGCTATGTATTTTGAAATTAAAGAGAGATGGTTGGAAAATCTAGCCCAAAAATAAAACAAAATTGTTTATGTTTAGATGGCTTTATTCTAAAACCCGATAGCATATTGAGGTATAAAAATATATTTCAAGCATGTAAGATTCTTATAACAATTGAAACATACATACTTAACGTTATAAATTCCCCTTGTAGGCCTCAAAAGCCTATTTTTACCTTTTTTAGTAAAAAAAAAATATATTTTCTGTGAAAACGCCCTTAACGCACACATGCGCTACGCACCGCTGAACAAGTCTCTTGCTGTAATTTCCCGGGGGAGAACTACGGGGTTCGATTATGTGCTGATAATGTTCCTCGACAATGAATCTGTGTTTAACAGATTCGATTGTCCTATAAATCAGGTTCTCAAATTTGCGAAACTGATATTAAAGTTCTTCATTAATGCTATTTTTTTAACTGTTCTATTCTAAATAACTTTATCGATATTATTATTACTATTTTATCCAAATTAAATTTACAAAAAAATATGGTAATTGATTGTGTATTACTTTTACACGTTCTTCATTGAGATCATATGTTTTTTTGGATTGAAACCACAGTAACATTAATAATAAAAACAATGCATATTTAAATAAGTAATTTATTTTTAGTATGTTTATTTATTTTCAAATTTTAACCAATCATCTTAAATTCACATGTTTATAATATAGTCCTATCATAATTATTTTCTACCAAATTGTATAAGAACAATAAAAGTTAAAAGATTTAAAAAAAACAAACAAACAAGTGTAATGTTTTTTAAAAATCTGTTCTTGCAATCAATCCTTTTATTAAATTTCTTGTCATAATAAAAGTACACGAAAATTGTTCCGATAAATTGATTGCCCAATTACAAGTTAATTTAACAATTAAACAAAAACAATGTCTTGTAATATTTTAGAAGTTTTAGTTCAGACATTAAATACTAAACTTAATTAATTAGTATCTTTTAATGTTTCAGTGCCAGTTGTGTATCCCTAATGCCTATAAAACTACTAATAATGAATAAAAACTTACTCAATTATTTTACTTCATTTAAAAGATCTTAATTGTAATCATATATGGATAGATTACATTTTACAGAAACAACCTAATGCCTGAATTGCAAATGCTGTTTTTACTTAACTGCAGCTTAATCATATTGGCCCTAATATACAATCACCTCCTGTAAAAAATTTTGAGAGTTACAATAGATATCTTATTTTGCATGGAAAGTGCAAAAGAGTATTTGACTTTATAGTAGTTGAGGTTTTTGTAACGAAAGAAAATTTTTGTTTCATAACTTGCAGTAAAGTAACTTCAGAGTTGTTATATATTTGTATTTTTTTCTGTTAAATTTCTTTTTATTTCAACTTACTACGTTTCTATAAAACACATATTGACAAATATATTATCAAAAATTATCCTATGGTAATGTTTTTATTTGAATTTTTATCAATATTGATCAACTAGCATAGATTTCAAAGGTGGAAATTCATTTTTTCCATATATGAGATGTGTAATTTATTAATAGTATTAAATAGAAAAAATTCTAAATATAAATCAACATATTTATAACATTTCATAGCATTGAAATTTGCATAACCATATATAAACACCTATATGAAACACAATTACACTAAATTCGAGTCCACAATGCCACCGCTGACATAATCACTACATAAAAGCACCTCAAGGGTCCTCTGGGAAATAACCAAAAAAGACATTTCAGAGGCCATCTGTTTCCATTGAATGTCTTTCCAGGTTTCAAATCGCCTCTAAGCCGCAAAACGTCCTTTATGTGGCAGGAGGGATACGCGCGGTTTTTCATATCTCTTGTAAATGCATTAATGCTTAGTTTTATTACTATCCCATGTTTTGTGTAATTTTCTTTTAATTTTGTCCAGATTCGTGGTTTAACTTTTATATTCTATAGATTTACTACCGGTTCAGGACGTAATGGTAAAATATAAATATCCTTTAAACACACATTAAATATTTAATTTATGCCTTAATGCGGAAACTGTAAATTTATGCTTCTAAACGCAATTCTACTCTTTACGGGAAAATATAATAAATTAAAAGAAAATTCAATCCTACTGAATAGAAACAAATAAAATGCACACTTTATGCCACAAACAAAGAAAAATATTTTTTTATAAACACAATGATTCAAACATGATTTAATAAACAATAAATAAATAAATCACTATATCATTGGTTTATAACAAATAACTTTTAATTACACCATATCAATGTTTTGTTTTATGATAATTCGTATACAGTACTACAATATCATTGTTTATAATGTATCCTATACCAAGAGGCCTACTTGTACGGATATATGAAACCCTGCTAATATAATGTGAAAGATTGTTTATCAGTATATAGTATAGCATATGTTTATGACAAGCAAATAGATGTTTTATTGTTTATCGTTCAAATAAATTGAACGACACTACTTTGTGCTACATACTAAATTTCATCATGAATTCTGTTGTAAGAATCGTTTTATAATTTTGTAAAAAAATATGTTTGCTCATATTTATACGTCAATATTAAAAATCCTATGAAACAAATGTCTAGTGACAATATCGTGCAAGTTACAGCTGATTACTTATGGTAAAAGCCGCATTCAAAGCAAGTGAAGGCAATAGTTCTCATGGGAAATCATGCCAGCGTCAGATCGACTAACCGCCTCTACTAAGTTGTACGCCTACTAAAAAGACTTAAATTCATCGCTAAAATTTCTGTTCCGTATATATTAATAATCTAAATTGATTCTTATAAATTATACAACTATATGAAATACGTAATTTTTAATTTAATGTTAAAATATAGATACATGGAATTTGTTTTTACACTAACAACACAAACATTTTATTCAAGAGGTCTTAATTGTGACTTGTGGTGATATTGTAAAACATTAAATTAGTTAGTCTTTTGTAATTGAAGCTATTCTGTTGATTATACATTATCAATCAAACTCTTATCCGAATATAAACGTTTTCCAACATAAAGTAAACTATTAAAAAAATAATTACACATAAAAGGTTGGACTATTTGGGTTTCTTGAATAAAATTCCACAGTATGAAAATTACATACAGGCTATAGCTCACCGTTAAAGTATTTCCTTATATTTTGAATTCATGTAATTTTATCAATTAATAAATAAGCAAAACAGGAATAAATTTGTAATTTTTTTATTTTATGCAATAACAAACAACAGTATTCTTTTATAATGTACACTTATAGTATTAAAAAATCTACTAGGTGAATAAAGAAATATATCATTCTGATGAAAATTTTTAATTACTCGTATTTAAAAGCGATTTATTTTAAGGTTTTGTGTCATGAAATATGGTAGTTAATTAAAACAATGAAAATTCACACGTTAGTACATCCCTAAGTGAATAAAATTTGGCTATAGCAAATACCAATACCTCCTTCACTAGAGAATCAAACTTTAAATTATTCATTTTGTTAATAGGAAGCGTTGCTTAGAATTTCAGGTGCGAGAAAGTTACTTTAAAATAATCATAATTACATCCAGTTCTGTTTAAAAAGATATATATTCTTTATCAAAATTATCAGTTATTTACTTTATCTATAACTGTATAGCAAAATTTTTAAATACAAGGGTTGTAATAGATTTAACCACATGTTTTAACATTTAAGTGAATTTTTTAATAAGATTACTGAGAAAATAAATTAAAAAATGGATTTATTATTGCTAATTATTCATTTAAAATTTATATGTAAATAAATTTTACACATAATTTGAACATCGTTCTTTTTATCTAATTAATTATAATTACATTCCTGTGAATGTTTCGTTCAATAAGAAGGAAATACTAAACATTTATGTTCACAACTAATATGCTGAATAGCCAAGTAAAACATAAATATTTCGAAAACGATTTAACTTTTAACTTTTTAACTTTGAAAAATGAGGATTGTTGAATACCTCAGCTTGGTTGATAGTTTAAAACATTAGTTACACGAAACAAAACTCGTATAACGGGTCAAAGGGTTCCATGGCTCCACTATAGGAACGGCTCAGTCGCTGGACGTGAAATATAGGATTAATCGGGCAGATCAGCGCTGCAAATGAAGTTGTAAATCGTGATAAGGCATTTTGGCAGGGCCGTTATCAGACAAGCAAGCGATTTCGGATCCCAATACAAGGTTTGCCGATACAAATCGTACATCCTTCCATAAAAATATTTAGTTTGTTAGAGTATTACGAACTTTAATAAATATAAAGTTAAATTAAATAAAATTGATTATATATTAAATTATAGTATATTTTAGTTTTGTATTTTTTTATATTATTTAAAATTAGCATTATTAATATATTTTAAGTAGAACATCTTTAAAATACATATATGATTAACATTACAATATATTAAACATTTGAAATTTAATTTAGATTAATAAGATTAGAAAAACAAAACAAAATGTTCACTTTATACTTTCTAACAATTGCCATTTTTTTTTATTTCATAATTTTAAAGAAAATCAATTAGTTCTGCCACTATGCCATTGTGATTCTAATATTAAAATCAAATAATTTTATCCAGTAATATATTTCTTGGCAATCAGGTAATAAGTCTATAACCGTTGCTATAATCACCAATAATAATGATATTGAAAGCTCGGCATTTAGTGAAAGTAGTATTTTAATAGAAGTTGAGCAATTTGCACATCAACTGATTGTTCTATGACAATTCACCCTTTTTTTATGCATTTCATCATGTGTAAGTGAGATCGACGATTTGTTCAAGCAGCATATTTGTAGCTACCTGTTCGATTGATGGTCGTCAATATCCCATAAATTATTAACATTTTTATTCCTACAATCCATTAAATTTATGTTGGTCATAGATAAGGTATGGTATGCAACGATTGTATTCACCTTTTAACCCACTCGTAAACTATTTTTAAAACTAGCTTCACTCGTATTGTAACTATGCAATTAAATCGAGGTCTTTAAACCTTCATAATACAATTGTTTCATGGACTACTATCAAGTTCAAACTAAAACATTAAAATCGTTCACGTTTTTTCGGCACTTACCACAGTAAACCGAATACTTCTCGAGCTTTTTCTGTTTTAATAAAAATGCTCGTGTGTTTACAATAAGCTGAATGAAAGAAAACAAGTTAAAAGCTGATTTGAACGGTTTTTAAATGCTTATTTCTTAATATAAAAAAGAATGATAACATTAAAGAGGATAAAAATGCTGACAAGGAAAAGTCTTGATTTTATTTCAAATAAATGACATGCATGTAAATCTATCGAATGGAAGCCTTAAATGAACTGTAAATATGTCTTTTGCCCAGTATTTTAAATATACAAATGCTTTTTACCATAAAAGGTATGAAAGAATAATAGTGATCTATGTTTCCACTGCTTACGAGTGCAAATAAAGTAGAAGCATTTTATCGTGTGATAAATTTATACAGAAAGTTAAAAAAATAAATCTTTGGTTTCATTATTCTTACTTCTAGATTTTGATTTCAATTAATATAAATATTTTTTTTCCTTTTTCATGTATTTTCTTGGAGGTCAAAACATGTTACGTGGCAACATGTATTCACAACTTCAGGCTATCTCCATAAGGGTTCGTTTAACATGTAAAACTGATAAAACACACAAACACTAATAAATAGATATACATTTAACATTATAATCGCTGTAAAAGGGACACAAACTCGTGGTGCGTGCACGCATTTTGTCGGGCCGGACTGCGAGTCACTGTGTTTTATAAATTTTTAATGTTTTACGAACCTGTTTGGAGATAGCCTGGTGATGGGTCTGTTGCTACGAAACATGGATTGAATTCTAAGAACCAAAACATTGAAAAGGCAATAAATGTATTTATATAAAAAAATGTGTCCATTACTATGTTTTTCTTCACGAATATATACGTTTTGTGGTCAACGTTTATAAATTAACTTATTGGTAAAAATGTTAATATGATCAAACAATCATTCAAGTTTGATAAGAGTAGTATTTAAACATTAAATCGATATTTTTACAACTATAGTTCTATATGGTATAAACAGAAACTAAGCTCACCTCCGTAAAGGTACTATGAGGTCAGATAGTGCCCGTTTTCGGTCTAGGGGATTAATATAACATCCTGTGTAATCTTCATGTTAGGCTCCTGGGGGCTTAACTGGGAATTCAGTGTACCGTCATCGACTCTAATCTATTTGCCAAACTCCTGAGGTTGAATATTAATATAGCTAATATAGCTGCAATATGTGAATCGAGTTAGGTTATTTTAAATGTAGTAAATAATGATACATATTATATATTGCTGTTACACATTAATAACATTTAATTTTTAGACCAAGCTTTGTGCTAATACAATTAAAATTATTGTAATTGAGAATTTTTAAATATATTCTATTAATATAGACATATAACACAGTCGGTATAACCAAATAAAACAATTCATATGTCTTTTTTACTTCTAATTATTATCATTTATTTTAAATTTATTTACCTTAATAAAAGGGTTTAAAAGTAAAAATTTCCAACAAATGATAAACATATATAAATTATAATGAATATTTAATTATTTATTTTTAAATTTTTCAATAGTAAGTTATTTTAATTTTAATCTACGTATATGTATGGTATTATGGGGAAACCCTATGCGTCTTAATTTAAATTATTTTAAAATTTTGAAACTATAATAAATATTTAGACGAAAGAACTAAATAAAAAAATATTTTCATAATGAGCATCATACAAAAAAAAAATATTGATGCATTGATTTTATTAAATTGGTTATAACATTTAAAGTATTGATCGGTAATCGAAATAATATAATTTATATTTATAAACGTCATCTAAACAGGAACGATATCAAGCGATACAACATAAACCGACTGAATAGGCCTGATGCGGTCGTAATCTACCAATAATGGGTTTATAATGTTACGAACCACTCCGCCATGGTTCTGCTTCAACAATATTAACTTCACTGTTCATGTAAAAATTATATAGATCGACTAATAAAGTTAAATATAAAAATAATAAGCTTTTATGGATTTTAGCTTGAGTTGCTATGTATTCTTACATAGAGTACAAATTTAAATAGTTTTCTATTTTAAATACTGTTTTTGTCAAAATATATTACTAACAATTTAATTAAATAAAACTTACATTATATTACATAAACATATAAGTATAGTTTCAGAGAGGGATACAGATAGTGATATGATGCTCGGAATCTATGCCTGTTAATGCTATACTCTAAATAATATTGCATTGAATCAACTATCAAAAAAACATATATTTCAGCGAAAACAGTAAGTTAAATAATATTATTGAATAAAAAACTAATTAAATAATATGTTTTTGAAAAACTATCGAAATATACCATTCTGTAACCGAAATTTTCGAAAATACATTTGTGAATATTTATTGTTAACAGAATAAAGTGATATTCCTGGATTTAAAGTTATTCATCCCAAGGGCTTAAAAACAGTCCTTCGTAAAAAAATATTATTGGAAATGAGGAAAAAATCAATATTACTTTAAGTAAAGCAGTTTATTAAAATGTACCCATTGTTTTAAACACGTGATCTAATTTGATTTCAAAACTGTAGGCATATGATGATACACAGTAAATAATATAGTTATATCATTTATGATTTTTATAAATTAGATACTGATAAGTTACATCATAATCAGCCTTATTTACTCGTATAATTAAATATTTCAGAATATCTACAAAACTAAACTTGTACTAGTAACGATCCCAAAGGAAATTCTACAATGTTATATCCGATAGCTCTGTTTTACCGCTTGACTAACGAATGTACAAACATAACCGACAGCACTGTACCACAACACAATCCAATACTCATTGATCAACTTTAACACAGGTTCATTCTGGTGATAATTGATGGTCCATGTAAACAGCGGCTGTACATGGCCACAACCGTCAACCCAACCTCTATTTGAGTTTCAAACATCGAGTGGATAGGCTATAGATGGTCCAAAAGTGTATCTAGTAACACTAACTTTTATTATACACTTTAATTGTAAATTATATAGTATTTTTTAAGCAAATCCTTCAGTTTTTTCTTATTTTTTAGATTATGTAAAAGAAATAAAATAAAAACTATTAGAATACATATTATTTCATTTCATCGCGTTGCTCTCTAAGGAATGCGTTTTTATGGTAAGTTGGCTCACCAATACGCAGACTTTGTAAAATTTTGTGTTAATCCATTTTTTGTATAGTTATTTTTAAAAGTGCTTATGTAATATAACTATTGAATTGATTATGAAATAAATACTTAGTAATTTAAATTATTTTTAGATTCTTGAAGAAATTTACTTCCCCATACATTATAATTTTATAAAATATTACAACAGGCTATAATTTATGCGGTTGTGGTGTAAGTTATAGTTTATTTTTGTGTATATATTTCAGTTTTTACAATGGAAGTTAATTTTTTCGGAAAGGTCTGAAAACCGCATACGAATGTAACCAATGTCGTATTTAGCAAGACGATCTAAGTAGGGACAACACTCAAGATAACGAACCAACGCTATTTCGCATAAACAAACACAAGAGAATCAGCTTTGTCTTTGATCTCCACATACTTGTACAGTCTCCACGACTGAGTTGAAAACCCGTTAAATTCCTCTTGCACTTTATAATTCCTCACAAATAACTCAAAAAATATTTATATAAATATCATCACTTGCATGGCTGTAAAATGCTCTTATCTATGAATAGAAATATTTTTACCTTTTATCTAATTAGAATATAATGCTTAAATTTTTACTTCATATATAGTATAGGAACTAGTGTTATGAATGAATACATAAATTTCATTAAAATAAAAACATCTAATATTTATTGCTTAAAGGTTACTACAAACTTTAATATTTTAATTTTTAATGGTTTTATTGGAAATAGTTCAAAGCATTTTTAATATTAAATTTATTATTTTGGTCACTAATAACCAATTAATAAATAAAATGAATTAAGGCAATAAATTTGCAAACAACTTTATCACTTTTTAAAATTGTATTCAAAATAATTACAGAATAATGTATTTATTTCACACTTATAAAACATTTTCCACGACAATATACTCAAGTAGCCTTAATCATTTTATATCCTGAAATAAAAATTTAATTTAAATACATATTTGTTTTATATATTTAAAAAAATATCTAATAGAAACTTATTTATTACTGTATTTAACTTTATTTATTTTTAACTTATTTATTAATAGTAAATTATCTAATTTATAACTTTTATGAACAAAATAAACTACGTTTTGTTTCGTAAATAACAAATTTATGGATTTTTATATTTTATGTTTATTTTAAATTCATATTCCACTGTACAAGAAACAACAAATTTGCATATGATGGTTGTTGGGCCTAATTTATGACTCGTAGGGTTTTGTTTTAATTAAGTGTTGTATCTACGTCTGAAATTTCTTTCAACGTTTTGAAGGGAATCAGATCAAATCACAGTCTTGTTACTTTCTAACGTCGAAAATTTGTTTCATAGCATAATTAGGCCTAGTTAATTTCACAATTTTAAATGGCAACTAGGTCCAGTATTGAACCTGTAAAAGCTACTAACTCTTATCTCAATTGAACCGGAAACCTTTGGATTCAAGTCGAGCATTAAAACACTTAGATACAAACCAGTTAATATCTCTTTGATAACTCTTATTTTTATTTCATTATAGACAATTATTTTATAATTTGGCCACATGGAAATGGAAAAAATATTTAATCCCGAAAAGAAGTAATAATACATTTTTAATTCATAAATAGTACCTATTTTTTTATTGCATTTTTTAGCACTTTTGATTTCCAAATTTTAACAACAACATTATATTAGAGCTATAGTAATATGTGTTTAGAAAAAAAAATTCCTGTTAACTTTGAATTCGTTCTGATTAATATATTCTTTACCTACAAGGAAGTATTAATGTTTATTATAGAACTCTTTAGATGTATATTTGAAGTATTCAATAAAGGATTGTTATTTACAATTTACGAACGGAAAGTTTGATAACAATTACAAACCCAATACAAACAAATAATAGTATTAAACTATTATAAAGTTTCACAGCGTGTAACACTTAACTAATACATAACCAAACCATATAAAATATCAACAATGAGATACCATAATAGTGTTAAAAACTAATAATTATATGCCTACAATCGCTGTTACATAAAAACACAATAGCATTGCCTTCATGTAATATGTAATTTGCAAATATTTATTTCCATTCTAAATCACAAAATATCTTTATAATTTATTATGGCCTATAACTATTTGTAATAGTTATACCTACTATTTTTATTTACATTTATTAAATAACAATTTTGTACTTTGTATTAATAATAAATTTTATAATTTACTCTTCTACGGGCTTTTTTTCATTTTTTGTGTCACTAATTGCGGAACACTGTGCTATAGGTCTTGGACTTCAGACGTAGAATTATCTGCCAAAGGCGAAAACCCGGTTTTTATAAGTTATGAAATTTTTTGTGCCTAGGCCCTAGGCTCTTGAATAATTGGATATAATAAAAAATATTGTAATACCGGAGACAAGCGCATTAAAGTCTCCGACACAAAACCTAACTTAAACTAACCTCTTGCATAAGTTATTTGCAGGTATTAACTTTATACAACTCTTTATTGCAGAGGAAACACGTGCATTTAATATTAAATTTTTTCACTTTGGAAATTTGGGTTATTGTTAATTTATTTTAACTCCCGTACCGATTCTTGTCCTCTTTTGATCTTTATGTAAGTTATTTAAACTAAATCAGTTGATTTACAGGGAAGTTTAAACAAAAAGTGTATATTTGTCATTATTCATAGGTCGGTTTGAAATGTAAAATGAAAAGTGTTGTTTAATAAAATTGACTAATCTTTAATAATTTTGTTTATTTTAAGGACATTTTTATTAAACTTATAAAACTCTACTTTTTACCATTGGTATTTTTATATCCACTGGCATTGAAAAGCTTGCATTTCATAACAAGATGAGCTTTGGTAATATTTTTACCGGAATTTAATTGAAGGATCTTTTAATAATAGAGGAAAAACAAATATCGTTCTGGATTTAATAAACAATTAATTTGATAACAATCTCAGAGTGAGGAAAAGTTATAATTAATTGCTCTCAAGTTGTAAACAACTTAGCTCAACTGATAACAAGTACAAGATTACGCCACAGCTTTGATGATGTCCATGAGCAATGCAAATCATAATGAACTTTAAACAAACTAGGAAACATTTTTAATGGTTTATGAAATATGGCATTATTGAGTGTCAAATAAAAAAAAATGCTTAAGTTTATTTTCTTGATTATTGAATTACTTTTTCCAGTAAATAAATTCTTTTTGAAACTAAACCATTTCTTATTTTAATTCTATTGAATTTTATCGAATAATGCCCATTTCCTCCGAAATTGATTATATGAAATATTTATTGATAACATTTTTTTCATTATTCTCAGTTATTATTTGCTATCCCAACTATCCTTGTCATTTAATGCAAAACTTGTATAATTTAACAATAATCAAAATGTCCTTTTTTATCAATTTATATGTAAAACTAATAAAACAATTTGATGGTAATGAAAAATCCTTTTATTTTTTAATATTGAAAGTAAAACACTTTGTAGTTAGTTTTAGGTTTTTCAATAAATTACGTTCATCACACGTTCACCATACGTTCATAAGATTAGATTAAAATTTCATTTAAAATATTTATGTCACAATAATCTTTACAAATTAATTTAAATTATTTTTTCATTTGTATCAAAACCAATTTGTTTTTAAATTTTTGTAATTTTATTATTTATTTTTTATTTTTTGCTTTAATAGTTTAAATATTTAAACAAAATTAAATTGTTTATTGACCTTATATATATAACTTTAGTGTTTTTTTCTTATGAGTTCAAGTAATTAGAAAGGATTTTTATGCTATTGGACAACAAGAAAAGAAAAGAAAAATAGACGAAATATGTAATGAAGTATTGACACTGAAACATTCCATGAAACTGAATTTATGAACTTTTTAAAAATATTGTCATATATAAAACTTGGTAAAATTATTAAGTATTGTGGGATATAATTCTCGATTGGATGAATCTTCATTTGTATACAAAAATTATTTATTTTATTGGTTTTATGATATCAAATTGTATACTCCAGATTAAAATATACAGTATAGTTTTATAGGTTTTCGTTAATTAAAATTTACACTATATTAAACACTCTTAACAATCAAATGACCTAAACCATTAAGGGAAGTGAAAACCAAGATTTCTTCCCCCAAGGAGCAGATCGTCGAGTCATCTCCAGTTAATGGGTTTCTAATTCGCTGCAATAAGCCCCCAGGCGGGTCCATTACTACTTCGGGTTAAACGTAATAATAATAATATTTCAATTCACATCTATTTAAGGATGGTCAAATTTTTTCTCATAAATAATTTCTATACTGATTTCGATAGATAAAGCTGCAAGCAGAGACATGTAAAACATTGAGAATTTTTGTCGTATTGCAAGTGCCATTTATTTAAAAACATTTAAATATAATATTTTATACAACTTTTCACAAATTAAAAATGTTTCATGTACAACTTTCATAAAGTCAAGAGATTATTTTCTTCCATCGTTTCAACATGCAGCGAAACCAAATGTTTATGACCTGGTGGCCAGCAGCTATTTTTTGACTCGATAAAAACAAACTTTAGTCAAAGAACCCGTGTATTGAACTTATAATTTTTTATGAATTATCAAGAGAAATATTGTTTGCTACTTCAAGAACATTTATCCGTAAGTCATGCAATTGAATCTTAACATCTGTGGAATATAACTACTGTTACCTACAGTATAACTTTATCTAAGACTTTTGTTGCATTTGCCTTACTTAAGTGCCAGTTATGAGAGTTATATAGTTATGTACAAAATTAAAAAAAATCATTAACAACATAACCAATTGTTTTGTTTTACAATTTGGAAGGTTTTAAAATATATTTCTTATGGATGTGGCATGCCTTTATCAACTAAATCAGCATAGATATACTTAATAATATCATATTAACTGTATTAGTAACACCATCTTTACAAAGTCCTTTTTGTAAGTCATATTTATTACCTAATATTAGACTTGGCAATCTTAGTCATACTTTCACTATAATATCTCCTTTATTTCAAGAGAGATGGCTATCCGATTATGTTTAAAGACTAAAACTAAAGTAACTACGGTCACTGTTAAAAACCCAGCAATTAAAAAAGCACCAAATACATTAAGCAGGATTCCTGTTTTATTATGCTTTATGCAATGTTGTAATTTACTCAACTTGTATAATAAAGTAACAATAATTCAAATAACAATTTGTAAGTTAATGATTCTTGTAATTGCATAAACAGTTTTGGTCAGTTAGCGGTTAAAAACATTGTCATTACTTTTATCAATAAGCTTATTGTTCAGTGTTTTCAAAATCTGTACCCAACGTGAGATTTTCAAATTAGGAAAAAAATTAAAGATGGTCTAGAGGCACATTTAAATGTAAGAACATGCTATTACTGTCTAAAACTGTTGTAATATAGAGTGGCTAAAATGTTCTATTTCCCTATAATTCTCTGAATAATAATATTAACAACATTGAATACTTATTTTTATAAATTTGTTATTTTCAAAACCAAACAGAAACTCAAATATTGATCTAAACATTTCTGAAGGTAATTATTTATATCTCACAGTTATTCTTCATTGTACAGAACTTTTTAACGCTGTTTATAATATTCTAAAATTGTAAGCACACAATGCAATATTTTGTTACTTTTTATTCATTTTATTCCTCTTTGTTTTATAACAATTCGAATTGATTTATGTTATTCAAACTGCATTAACTATAGGAACAAACAGTATTTGCTTAGAACTTAAGTGTAATCCTGTTGGGCTTGAGGTACTCTACCTCTAATTTATTTATCATTTACCTTAACACAATTGGAGTGTTAATGCTTAAGGTAAGAGTACCACAAACATATATTTATATAAAACATAAACCACAGCTTTAGTTTTAATATTTTATAAAATATATATTAAATTATTTCTTAAGTTTTTTACAGCTATTAAAAAACTCAATACATTTCAATGTGTGAGTCTTGAGTAGCCTGTAAATATTCAAGGTGACTTTTTAGCTAGTTTTAAATTACCAACCATATTTCGGTTTGAGATAACATTTTCTGAGTAACGTACGTCAATGTATTTATTTCTTTGTCTTTTACAGTTTCTAAATTAAAACTGCATTATAAGTAAACTGCATTGTTTTCAGTTAAATTTAGGTGTTAACAAATTAATGAGAAAAAACTAAGTAAAATTCCCTAAATAATAAATGTAAGATGCGTATGGCTATAATGTTATCCGTACAGCCAAGCTATGCAATCATGGCAAGACTTTGTGGACTATATATTGATTTATATTTATCAACAAAGAAATGTAAATACTGAGTAAAACAAATTACCATATTATAATTATAATATAAAACAAAATTTAATCATAAAAACTTACAAAATAAGGGAATTTCATTTATAGATTTGAATATTATCAACTCCTAAGTACTCGCAGTCTTTTGTGTGACACAACTCTAGCACCGTATCGGTTGGACTTCTGTTTTGTAAATATTTATATTCCTAGAATACAATACATTTAAAAAACTAAGAATATTACAATTTTTTTGACAATATTTAATTCAAATTAAACTGTTTTACTTACTTTTAGTGGTAAAAAAACCTTAAGTAATCATTTTCATAATAAAACCACATTTCTAAATATTCAGGCAATAAATAATGACATAAAAAAATACTTATTTTTTTAAAGAATAAATCAAGATATATCAAATATTCTGCAAGTGTTCCACAGAAATCGGCTTGTTTTATGATGGAGAATTCACAGGCTTATTAAATAATTTTAGGTGTCCAGAAACGCCACGTATACAATATCCACACAACATATTGTGTCAAAAATATTTAAAATCCTTAAAAAAAGACGAATGTTTCCACATTCTAGTTTGATGCTACTTACTATTCATACAAACACCGTTAGAAACACCATGTCTGTGTTTCGCACAAATTTTGTATTACACATTAGTTGATGGTTTGAAATCAAATAAATAAACTTAATAAAATATCACTGCTTTTTACTTTCCATTGTAACTGAATACTGTCTTAATAAATTCAGATGATAACACTGGCGCACTAGTATCGCGGCACCCCAATGTACCGTACTGACACTTCGTACTGTGGAAATTTCCAGCAACTGACCTTGGGATAAGGCACTGTTCAAAGTGGAGCATGAGTGCATTCGAAATATTCAGGAGCTATAGACTTAAAAAAGTACCACCTTGGGGTCTTAGAACTCAACGCCTTGTTACTTGAAGGTTTAAAATGTCCCTTATTATTATTTATGTACTTTTCCCTAACCACTATGTTTTGTTTTTCAGATGAAACAGTCATAGGAAACAGTTAATAGGTAAGACCGAAAAAAATGATTTAACCTAAAACTTACGTTAACTTGCATTTTACAATATTTACAATAAACAACTAATGCAATCCATGTTTATATGCTAAAATACAACAAAATTACTTTTTATTTAAAAGTTGCTCCTTAAAAATATAAATAAGTTACAGTTTATTTGTTGTAATTGTTTTGTTTGTTTATTTAAACTATTCACGCAATGCTCATCTTATTTATTTATATTTTCAATTGATTTTTTTGTATACTACAAGTTTTTAGTGTTTTAGTGGAGCAATTATTTATTAATAAAACTAATATATACAGAAGGTGAATATTACGTCAAATAAAAACTTTTATAATCGTAATTAACCATACGAAATAGTATAGTTTATCTAGAAATGATAAATTTTTAAGAAACCTTTGAAGGAGTAAGTGGTATATTTGAATAATATAGAACAAATGGTTTTATATAAATATACTAAATTGTTTTGTAACTTTCAAACATCGAACCTGTCTAAAACAATTATTTGTTATATATCAGAAGGTAAGATTGATATCCAGGTTACATATCCATAACCTGCATCAGCTGATGTGATTACTTTTGTTCTTTTGATTCACTCCTGATAATCTAAGAATGGTGTATTTTATTTTTTATCCAATTTAGTAAGTTAAGGGGTTCGTTGCGAATTCAGCAGAAAATAATTCCTTTGTAAAAGATAAATTACAATTTTGATTATATTTACATTATTGAAGATAAACTATAACTCGAACATGAACATTTTTTGTAATACAATTTATGAATGAATAATGTAAGTTTGAATTCATATCCTACTACTGGAATGTCGAAATTAATTTGAACTAGGCATTACCTTCTGACATTCCTTGAGACAAGTAATGTCAGAAGGTAATGCCTAGTTCAAAATAATGTAAGAATCTTCCCATGAATTGTGAGTCTAAATTGTGCATACATAGACTTTCCTTCAAAAGTTGTATGATTGTTGATGGCGTTAATTCAGTTTACTTCAAGTATTTTTTAAGGAAAAACTTTTAGTAATAACGATACTACATAGGAATTCTCTTTATTAAAATATCAAACTACTCATTATATATATATGCAATACATTATTTTATAACAATATATATGTGCAAAAACATTACATGTAGAAAAAGCTATTCAAAATTAAACATATATAAAAAGGGTAAATGAAATATATTCAATTGGTCCAAATAAATGTTTTAACAGCAAAGGTAGTTAATTTAATCTTGGTAGAATCATCTTATAAGTACGTTATCTCAGTCGAGCATGCAGTAAATATCAACAACAGTTCGCGGGTTCTCAGCGAGTAATCTGGAGCCTTCCACGCCTCATAAAGCCCACAACTAACTCGCTAGTTTACAGTTGCCTTGTAACCACATAGAATATTAGTTATAACACTACAAAACTATTTTAAGTTGGATATACGGTATTCCTATATCACTTTTTAAATGTTCTTATTGTACAAACCAATACTATGAGTACGGATTTCATACTTATTATTGTACAGCATATTACTCAATTATAAATTTTAAATAAATGAAAGGTCCAGATATCTAATTTATACTTTTATATTTCGTTCCCTAATATTGTATCTAGGTTGGATTATGCCACATGTTTTCCAACTCCTCTAGGAACATTTTAAAATCTACTAAAGAAATACTGTTATTGAAGTTTATTAATCAGGCTGTATTACAACAATTGTATTAAACTTACATTAGGGCATAGCCTATCGGTTATTCTATGCACATAATGGTAAAAAACGATTTTATTTACAAATGAAGAAATTTACAATATAAAATTAAAAAATTTATGTTATTTCCTTTCTTAATATCGCAAAATACTTCTGTGTTTAAATTAAGCTATTGTATGTTGACCATAGTTTTTTTTTTTTTTTTTTTTTTTTTTTTTTTTTTTTTTTTGAGGGAGAGGCGGAAAAATGCATTACGCACACAGGTGGCCAGCCTGTAGTGAGGGGCTCCCCTAAAAATGGGTTTACCCACTAAAAAACCTCCTCTACTCTTTAGGAATCTAACCTGGAATTGTTTGTCACATTACGTCAGGCTAGGCCTAAATTTGGCTTACGCCCGTGGGGCTCGCTCCTTATCCAGCCGCTCGATCAAGGGATCTCGGCCACTTCGCGGTCCAGATCGGTTTTCTTTTCCAGGAGGATGCCCCGGACGAACTGTGACAAACAATCCCAGTTGCCCTCATCCTCCATAATCTTTTGGCAGACCGTGTCCACCGAAAAAACACCGAGTTTTCTTGTGGCCTCCAGGCGGGGCCTTTCCCAACGCGAACAGCGGAAGAAGGTGTGTTCCGCGTCATCGGGAACGCCCGGGCAGTAGATGCAATCCGGTGAACCGGTCTTGCCAATCCGTTTCAGGTACGACTTGAAATAGCCGTGACCTGTCAGGAACTGCGTGAGGAAGTAGTCCACCTCGCCATGCCGCCTTTCCACCCATGGTTGGACCTGCTCGATGAGTCGCGCAGTTCATGGTCCTCGGGTGTCGTGCTCCCAGCTGTGTTGCCACTGCTGGAAGGTTCGGGAGCGCTCTTCTGTTCTTGCCGTGTCCTTACCGATCTCGCCTTGTCTCTGATAAATCGCTTTCCTCTCCCCTGCCAAGAGCTTGACAGGGATGACTCCGGTGACCACCAGGACGGCAGGCTCGGACACTGTCCGGTAGGCAGAACACACCCGAAGCGCAGCTTGACGCTGAACCCGGGCGAGTCGCAACCTGTAGCACTCCTTATCTAGAGCGCCTGCCCACACCTCTGCCCCGTAAAGGAGCACGGACTGGGCCGCGGACATCAACAGACGTCTTCTGCTGGATCGGGGACCCCCGACATTGGCCATCAGCCTACTAAGGTAAGTGACTACCTTAGCGGCCTTGTCCGCCGTACGGAAGATCTGATCCCTCCAGCTTAACTTGGTGTCCACCATAACCCCAAGGTATTTGGCGGCACGAGTTGATGTGACCACCTCCCTTCCCACTCGGAGTGGCACGACGGTGTCGATCCTCTTCTTCGTGAGGATCACAATCTCCGTCTTACTGAGAGCAAGCGAGAGACCGTGATCTGACATCCAGGTGTTGACCACACGCATGACTCGGTTCAACTTTATTTGGGCCAGCTCAACGTTGCGTGCAGCTATGAGAGCTGCGACGTCATCGGCGTACCCAACCAAAGTGGTTTCCTCAGGCATCTCGGACCTCAGGAGGCTGTCATAGGCAACGTTCCAGAGATCCGGGCCGAGTATTGAACCTTGTGCGGCACCAGAAGTGACTTCCACCGTCCGCGTTCCGTCCCTTGTGTCATAAATCAGGCTTCGAGAGCGTAGATAATCCTCGATGAGCCGCAACAGATATGCAGGAATACGAAAGGTGTTTCGAAGCGCATCCAACATATCGACCCACCTCGCCGAGTTGAAGGCATTCTTGACATCAAGCGTAACAAGAAGCACTACTCGGCGGGAGAAATGGTTGTGGCTCTCGGCTCTCTCCATAGCTCTCTGAACTTCGGTGACAGCGTCGATCGTTGACCGTCCCTTTCTGAAGCCGTACTGACGGGGGCATAAGTCCCCGGCAGCTTCCACGGCAGAAGTCAGGCGGGAACGGATCAGCTTCTCGAACAGCTTCCCAGCCGTGTCCAACATGCAGAGAGGCCTGTGGGACGACGGCAGATCGGGATCACCTTTGCCCTTGCTGATCAGTACAAGCCTGGCTGTTTTCCAGGGAGCCGGAAACACCCCTTCTACTAAACAGGCATTGTACATTCTCAACAACAAGTCAGCATTGATTGAAAATACTATTTTTAAAGCCTCACCGGGAATCCCGTCCGGGCCAGGAGCCTTGTTGCTCTTCAGGGAGAGAACGGAGGTTTCCAGCTCCTCGAAGGTGAAGAGTGGAATGTCCTCTACCCGTCCGAAGTCAACCGGCGGTCGCTTTGGATGTTCAGGAAACAACGCAGCGACGATCCTCCCCATGGTGGCGCCCTCCATGATGGAAGGTGGAGAGCGGGCGCCGAGTTTCTGTGTTACAAGTTTGTAACCCAGGCCCCACGGGTCGGAGTCAACGTCGTCACGAAGTCTCCTCCAGCTATTCGCCTTGCTCCTGTTGATTACCTGGCGGAGAGATTTTCTCGCAGCTTTATAGGCCTCCGACTTACGAACTCTGTCTGCGGGAATTCTCGCTCTTGTGGCGGCTCGTCTAGTTCTTAAACATGTTCTTCTGAGTTCCGCAATCTCTTCAGTCCACCAGTAAACGGGTTGTTTGTCGCGTCGGGGTTTCCTTCGCGGCATAGACTGGTCGCAGGCCGAGACGATCAGTTCCATCGTGGATGTTACTAGTGCCTCGGCCCCAGCCTCACCAGGATTCCCCTGCGCTCCCCGAGAGATGGCTTTGGTGAACTTGACCACGTCCAGTTTGTTGGTGTTCCACCGGCGTGGCCCTTCCCGAGATGCGGAAACTCGACGATTTGCCTGATCATGCAGGTCAATAACGACGTATTGGTGGTCGCTACCCGTGTAGTCCTCCACAACCCTCCAGCCAGAGATAATGGGAAGGAGCGACTCAGACGCAAAGGTGACGTCGGGGATCGTGCCTCTCTGCCCGGGGCGCCGAAAAGTAGGTGTGTCGCCCTGGTTAAGGACGACAAGACCGGCCCTGGCGATGAAATCCAGGATGTATTTCCCCCGGGAGCTGGTAGAAGGCATTCCCCACTCGACGGCCCTGGCGTTGAAATCGCCACCAATGACGACATGCCCGGTGGTGCCGAGAACGCACTCCTCTAGACTATCTATCTTGTCGCGGAAGTCCTGAACGGCCTCGTTGGGGGTGAGGTAGCAACTGAAGATAGTCACGTCCCTACACCGAACCCAGACGAATCCTCGGCCGCGCCCGTGACTCCGCACCAAGACATCCTGCGTATTACGTGCCCAAAATGCAGCAGTACCGAGGCTGTTTGAGATCCAAATGTTTGGGTCTCTGTACCGATACTGTTGACCATAGTGAGTTTTAATACTAAGCGGTAAACTACATATACGAATAATAAAATATATACCTCATTATCTGCTTTCTTGGGTCAAAACGATCAAAATGGTCCATTTTATGGTATATCCTAAAATGCATATTTAACCAAATTCCCGCCATTTAGTTTCATACACTAAATATTTTTGTATTGTAATGAATGATCAATGTTTTTATGTAGGTAAAGAACATATTACTCCGTGATCTGATATCTTTATAGCATTGGTTTCATTGGTTACATAACTCAATTTTACAATTTTTTACACACTGTTAAGTTTGGATACAATTTACTGGTTTTAGAAATTCAAAATTTTAAATGGCTGTTATATAGAAAATAAAGTCTATTGGGAATATATATCTGTGTATTAAGAGTTCAAAGCAAGTCATTTCCACTCGACAATTGTAGATTACCGCACGAAGAGTTAGTTGAGTGTGGAAAAACATCTCGGGAGCAGTAATACTATTTGTGCTCATAATATATACGAGATTTTTCCAACCATTACAATTGCAACAAATTACTTTTTTCTTTCTTCTTGAAATCGCAATGTCATTTGGGTAACGTTGATTTTTTTATTGAAAAATACTATCACATAAGATCTCAAGCTAAAAACAACATGAATTACCAAACGACAACAATGACCGAATATATGTTTTATGATTTATACTATCAGCTGATCTTACATAACTACTGGAATCAGTTAGAAGGTGTCGTTGCTGCTATAGAGCGGAAATAAAATGCAAGAGGAAATTAAAGGTTTTGCCTACCATTTACAGGTGTGGCAATGTAATTCCTTCGATGAAGTGGTAGGAAACTTTTTCGTAATGGGTGTGATAAAGATTAACACCAAATATTAACTTAATCCAACCATCCGTTACGGGAATTAAATTCATTAAGAAAGAAAAACAAAATGGTGGATAACATTTTCAATATGCATTTTACTGCGCAAATCAAAATTAACATTTTGCATATTTCGTCCTAATTACCCTTATTACGATGTTAGGTGACTAAACTTACACCCTGTATATATAACTTATACTAGCATAATTCGGAATTGAAACTAAGTATAACAGGAATGCATGTAAATTGTTAATATTAGTTTTCAAAAAGTGTTATGCAAATAGCTTTAAATGTTAGTGTTAAATTTCACTGTTATTTTTACAATGAAATGGTATTTTCAGTGGGACTAACGTAAGAAGACAAAGACTCACCTGATGTCCCACAAATGAATCCAAGAAGAAATTAAATTCTTATTCTGAGAAGAAGTTGGTTGTGAACCAATTGTAGACTACATTATTCCATCCTGGTAAGTGATATTGTAAATACAGGGTGTATCAAAAAGAATCATTCGATTTTATAGGTCAATAATTTTATAACTAATAATTATATAGACATAGGGTTATTTTTATACTAAAGGATAACTAAGTGCTCAATATGGCCACCTTTGGGTGCAAAGCACAAGTCTATGCGATATTAAAATTCGTATTAGACCTTAGCTGGCATGTCATTAGTGATGAATTCGATGGTTGCTCTAATTTGGTTCTTATGTTCAATCAATGTTGTTAGAAGGGGAGGCATATAAACAGTGCATACCCCCATAAGAATACGAACACCCATAGAAAGAAATCACAAACCGTAATATCTGGTGACCTTGGTGGCCAGTGATTAACGTGCCATCACTAGGACCAAGGTGACTGAACCATCTTTGAGGAAGCCTACCATTTAAAAACTCTGTAACATGATTTCTTATTGTGTGCGTTTGTAAAAGACACTGTTTATATCCGTACCCTTCCAACATTAGTTGAACTGAAGAACCGCATCAGAGCAGCCATCAAATCCACCCCCCCTCACCACCAAGACAGGCTAGCTAAGCTGTGGGACCAATTTGAGTATTTCCTTGACTTGAGATGTGCATCTAAAGTTGGCCATATTGAGCACCTGTAAATGGTATGTAATAGTATATTTCGTCACAAGGGCCGAAAGTGGCGTTTTGCCGGCCCCGAGATCGTGTTTCAAGTTCGAGACGAAGTCGAGAACTTGAAACGATCGAGGGTTGGCAAAACACTTTCGGCCCGAGTTACGAACGATATTTTTCATCACACTACACAATGCAACAAATATTATACTAATGAAAAAATATTTTATTCAGAGCCAAACAACTAAGCCAAGCATAACTACTAACCTAATCTAGCGGGATGCAATGTGTTTCCGGTTGCTAGGCAACCAATTCATTTCATTGTTTGTTGCAGTCACATGTTTTTGTGATACGACGTGTTATGAATGTTTTTATATAAGGTCTGGGCCAGCTGATTTTGCAGGCCTAGGCCGGAAAATTTTGCCGGCCAAGCCGGCAAAACAGGTGTTTCGACGGTAGAAACGAGGGTCGAAAACAGGTGATATCGATGTAGTGTGATGAAAAAACATTATTACTTATCTTTTAGTATAAAAATAACCACATGTCTATATGATCATTAGTTTTGAAATTATAAACCTATAAAATCCGATGAGTCTTTGTGATACACCCTCTGCTAACACGTTTTTTGTACGTTCTTTACACAAAATGGTGTAATATCAATATTTAAATATTTACATTTTATACAATACTTCTTTAGATGGTTATTGGATTGGTCAATATATGACTTATTTAATATACGGTTATAAATTTGAAAAAAAAGATAAAATTACATAGTAAAAAATAAAATAAATGTCTTAAAATACTTATGCTTAAATTATCATATAACACCAACAATTTACATCAAAGCTAAAAATGTGTTAAATGAATTGTACATTGACTATTGTACGTTGTACTTACCATATTGACGGTTATTTTTGTAGGTAGATAATTGTACTGGTACAATATTTAACTATTCTTGCGTGCCGTATACTATTTTAGTTAGCGGTACAGTTGTGTATTCCATAATAATCTTTCACGAACAATTAGTATTAATAATTTGGGGTTTTGCCCTTGGGGACCCAGTGTGTAAACATAAACGAATTTTGTAGTTAAAGTTATATAAATAATGTACTTTACGCAAAATTACCATGTCCAAGAGGTTTTTTTTTCTAAACGAGCTTGTTCACTTCGCTCAGTCACCTTTGGCATGTTTTAATATAAGACTAAGGGTGCTGCACTCTGGATTTGTTGAAACTGAGTCTGAGTTTGTTGAAACTGAAACACATTTTTTTTTTTTTTTTTTACATTTCCAGTTACCAACTGATTTCAACATTGTTTTAAATTCTTATGTAGTTAAATTCAATTACAATTAATTATTAAAATTGCTTGTTTGCTTCATCCTTTTTCTTTACTTTTAAACAAGTCAATTGTCATGATAAGCTATTTTTATTACCATTATTACGTTAATTCGGTAATTACGTTATTGGCTACAATGGATAAACCATATGCTTATAGTGAAGCACTTGGTTGTATGCTTTGACAATAACTCCATAAGTCCAGCGTTAAAGTGTTTTAAAATTCAATTCAATATTATAATTTAATAATATTTTTTTTCGCATTTAGACTTGTATAAATATTTTTTCCAAGAACTAATTTATTTCGAAAGTTTCAAACAATCGTTAGAGCTGTTTTCAAGGTCCGTGCTTATATATCACCTTACACGTATTATAATATAAGTAAAAATGTAATCTGTAAAATAAAATGAATGATCTCTTTAATTTTTTAAAAAGAAACCTATGTTTACCAAGGAATGAAACTGAAATATTTTCCAGAAATTTCTTAAAAATCTTTTATTGCTCTGAAATACGTTATTTTTTTAGAGAATCTCAACCAGTCAGGATTGTTAACAACACCCACAAATTGGCCCTTTTGACCTTTAATTTATAAGTAAGACTACATACGTTCACTTAATTATTTTTAATAAAACATGCGTGTTAAATTCCTACTTCTTAAATAACAAATAATCCTATAATGATTTTAAGTAAGAAATTCTTAATATGTGGTTCCCGTTTTTCGGAAATTGATAATCCGGTGGTCCGATGGCAAAGGAAACAAAAGTGCAAGCCTTCTTAGGCTAGGAAAACTGTCAGTAAAATTTCTAATATCCCTCCAATAAATGAAATATTATGTTTATTATTTAACTATTACATGGAAATGTTATTTGTTGTATAAAAATAATTCATTATCCGTTATAATCTATACAAAACCCAGATCCATCAGCATAAAAACGTGCTGTTGAACACGGTGTAAAATCGATTAACAGCGATAAGTACCCTCAGAGTTTGCTACTCTGGCAACCCTCAAGGGCGTCCTTAGTCGAGTCTTCATTCATGATGAAACGACAGTCTTCACATAGACCCTCTACATGCAGTTGTGGATCTTCCAGAACACGTTTATAGATATAAAACTTAAAAATAATAAACATAACTAAGTAACAAGTAAACTTGAGTAAATTTTTTTATAACATATTTATATATTAATTTGTATGATTTTTTTATTGGACGAATTGAATGCGTTCTCACCAATGCATTCAATTTAAAAATGCATGACAATAAGCGAAAAATCTGATCCTTATAAAGCTTGATATGCCCTTATGATCATCTGGTGAATTCTGACTACCTGACAGGAATGTTACAAATTTAATAATTGAATGATTAGGAAGATATGTACCGATAAGAATGTTTTAATCATAAACAGGGTCTGGTATTTACAATCTCCCTATTTAAATACACATTATTTTCCTCACATTATTTATGCATAGGGTAAATAAATATTTTTGTATTCCTTAAACTAGAATGCTGTATATGAACAAAAATAAACTTTTTTATTTTCCCTTAAACTTTCATGTGTCATTTATTTAAATTAATTAAAACACTTTTTTGTAATTTTTTGACACATTTTATTTGTTTAAAACTAGACGTTTCACCTGCACTTTGGCCGGTTTCATCAGTTTCACCGTTTCATATTTCATCAGACTGATGAAACCGGCCAAAGTGCAGGTGAAACGTCTAGTTTTAAACAAATAAAATTAGTGTCAAAAATTCCAAAAAAGTGTTTCAATTAATTTAAAAAATAAACTTAACTGCCATAAAAGGGAGAATGATAATTTTTGCTCTGCAATTAATTGAAGTTTTTTTTTTTTACTTATGTCAATTTAGACTCTCAACGATATTTATCTTTCCAGGCAGATAGACAAGTTAGTGGATTTTGTTCAACTGTAGTGGTGTTTCATGAAGGACTTAATGGATTTTGTTATAATCTGTCGAGAAACATTACAAGGGGTGGGGGTTTGTGTTAGTGACATATCGAGAGTAAAGACTCCAAGTTTAGTCACATATAGTTTTCTGATTCCAAGTCTCACGTATGTGAGGGCTAGTATGAATTTAATGAAATAACATCCTTTGCATTAGTTGAGCTGCCCAAATTAAATATAAGTAGACTAAGCTTTGTTTTCTACACAATGTGTTTGCAAAACATAAAATTTATGAGTAATTATGAAGTTGAGTTTGAATAAACTTTTGACGAGTTTGCATAAGTTGTTTATAGTAATCAGTCCTTGTTTAACACCTTGTATTAAATGATATGTTAACATCATTACGATATTAGTTGTCAGCGTTATAACAAGTGACTGTTGTTGCAGCCCCAGAATGGAGGAGCGGCGGCCAGCACGGCGGAGGGGCGGGAGAGAGGCCGTATGAGTTAGGGGCGGTGCGGGGCGACGCGGCGAGATGCTGACATGAACCGACTGCTACTGGTCCTCCTGACGACGATCTCTGCCGCCCTCGCCCTCAAGTACAGCACCAGAGTTGTGCGGACCAAGTACGGGCCTCTCCGAGGGCTCATCGTCCAGCATCCGCCCGTCGAGGCATTCTTAGGTACAAAACACACCCCCACAAACAAGTGTTGGACCAAGACTTGAGTTATTTTAGATCCAAGAAGAGGGGTATGATGACCCCCCTTCCCACCATTCTAGACGTACCCAAGAATCCTCGTTAATGTAAACGGTCGTGGGCTATACTGAACACTATTGACCGAGCAGTGAAGGCTGTTTTACGCAACATGACATAATTTTATGAATTGTACTGCTTCCTACGTCAATTCCTTATTAAATAACAGCCAACTGATAAAATGCTATAATCCAATACTTTTAACCTTATTGTTGTTTCACAGTTGAGTTCCAACCAAAGTACACAAGAAATATGGAAGTCTTATCCACCGTAGAAAAAAAGGCAGGGATAAGCTTTAAAATAAGAATGAAACACTGTCTAAGAAGTTCGGCTAACTTTACAGATATATATTCGTAAGCGTTTACTTTCCTTTTTGTTCAAAATTGTATTTTATTTTTATTCAAAGATGTACAAAAAACATCTAATATTATTGTTCTACGGTGAAACATTAAGTAATCTATGAAATAAAAATAAATCAACGAATACATTTATTTTTATCTCTAAAGTAACGTCCTATTTCATGTATAACTGCATTAAAGATAATTATTCAATCAAGGGCTTCTTATATACATTACAAATAAAAACAAAGCACGTAAAAATCTCATAAAGGTACTTTAATTAATAAGTAAAATAATTGTTAAGTAAATTTTTGTAGTCGTCGTGTCTCTTAACTTTCCAGTTCTAAAAAAAAAAACAGAGATGCCAACAGACAAACTCCTCAACTGACTTATCATTTTAGAAATTAACCAGGGAGGATAAATTTATAAAATATATAATAATAATAAATTTTATTCCTCGGACAATAATTAACATTGTATGGGAATTTACATTTTAAGAAGAATTTACATAAAGTCTTTCCAACTGTTTCACAATAAAAAAATTACAATTCCGGATTTTTCAACAAGATTTTTTGTTAATTTATTTAATACTCTAAACTTTCTTCAAGTCTTTTCAATCATTTTGAAATTGCTTTTTCTTCTTTCTTTTTTCTTCTTTCTTCTTTCTTCCTTCTTCTTTCTTCATTCTTTTTTCTTCATCTCTACATTTAATAAAAATTTTTCGTCTATCCCTTATTATTGTTTGGTTTTTAATTCTACTCTTCCTTCCTTGAAACTTTCTCCTTTTTCTGGCGTCTCCTTTTCATTTTGTGCGTCTCACCGAGAACAAAACAGACAAGGACGAAAGAGTGTGTAACATTTATGATTGTAATATTAAATACAATTATGTAAATATTGGTTATTTATGAATAAGTTTATTATTATTTTATTAGTTTGTAATTTATCCATAAATATTTATTTTTCAATAATAATTATAATAATTTAATTAAATTTTATTTTGCTTATTAATTGGGATCACTACAGCCCGGATGCTTGGGATGCGTCATATTTCCCAATAAAATGTTGAGAAAGTAATTGTTTATGAATTTTTAATCCATATGTATGATTTTATGGCATAGTATTTATCTGTTACTCTATTTTCATTGAATATCTAACATTGCAGAGTTTATTATTGTCACGAGTGGTTTTGACCACTTTAAAAGGGGATCATTTACTTTTATAAATACAACTAAATACTACTATGGGGCAGCGAGTGAGAGGTACTATATAATAAAACAATTGAGATGTCTAATAAGGATTTAATAAGATTTACTATTATAGTAACTACACAAACACATAAAAGAACAAGGAGATAATTTTAATCTAAATAAGTTCCTTTTAATATCTAATCAAACAAAAACCGTTAAGAATTGAAGTCAATGATAAAGAGTACTTGATGATCTCAGATCTATTAATTTAATTTATCAAACAGGTAGAAAGTTATTAAACTCGATTAATATACGATATCAGTGAATCAATGATCTTTGTAATATAAAACTGAAATTAAATTAAATCTGGACAATCCAAAAGATTAGATACATACAAAATAAATTAAATTCCGCCTTACCGTAAAACTGAAGAGGAAAGGTGGTCCTCGGTGTCCGGGGACACACACCACTCTAACTTAACGAGGCCTCCAACTCACCGATGAAGCAACCGCTGAGTCAGCTCAGTTCGGCAGTTCATACAGAGAAATATTAAGAATCATCAAGTACCTAGATTCTATGTGCCAATTCCTACAACACTGGTATGTGTATTGTGAAATCCCAATACCAGGTTTGATACTCTTATTCACCCATAATTTTAAATAAAGAATTTTGAAAATAGTGACAACCGTCACATCTCCCCCGCCCAGCTAGACATGGTCCCCATGTCAATTAAAAGGAACTTACGGGCAGACAAAAACATTCTTTAACATTGAATTTGTGAATTGATAAAAATGTCAAACGGAATTCGTAGTTCAAGTTTAGATATTTGTCTGTGAAATGTTTCAATCTTGAGGCAAGTTGTCCATTGTAGTAGTGTAGTGCTCAGCTTGATGACTGTAGACAGAGTCAGCAGTTTGGCTGGTGACCTTGCTGGGTGTCGCATCGCCGGTACTGGCGGTCGGCTCTGAAGTGCTGAGGCGTGTTGTCCTGACTCTTGGCAGTCTAGTAGAGTTGTTACTCGACATGAAAAAGAATTAAAGTGCAAAGATTAGTGTTACTTAAAATAAATTACATTTTATACATTGAGTAGTAACTTCATAGTAAAAGTTTTATAGGCAAGGCGGATGACATTAAACTAATTCTTCTCTGCAACAATTTAAAAATATTTAAGCAGTGTGATTAAATAGGAATGTTTTAAAATAATTTGTTGCTATTTGCATTTTGAAACTTTAAAATGAATCTACAATCTTTGATTACATGATCCGTTTCAACACTTTGTAAAAAAATTTGCTCTAGAATCCCTATTTAAACTCATCATAATTATCATGGGCACACAACAACGTCATTATTAGCTACAATATCTACATTATGCTAAGTTTAATAATAAAAGTCCCCAAAAATTGTTGTCATATTCACTTAGTTAAGTTACGCTCTTGGATCTTATTTACAATTGCATTGCATAGTTTCCTCTTTCCCCACCTATTTAAATGAAGACCATGAGAAGTGTAGCTTCTTACAGGTATGTTAGATAGAGGAGCGACATTTAAGTGGTCATACTTCAATGATTCAAGGACTAATTTAATATTGGTTTGTCTGATTTTAAAGTTTAAATCAGGTCGGTCATACCTCTGTGGAATAGTACATAAGATTACATTAGTGTGCAATGTCTTAAGTGCAAGCTCTTTTACATACCGTTGTATATTCAATCCAGCGGTTGTATTCACATTATTTGTACCTCCTACAATTACGAGATGATCGTTCCTTCTTAGCTTTGAAATTTCACCGTCTAGACCACTTATCACATTTTCAAACTTAGCATTAGGCTTTACCATGCTGAACACCTCACTCGAACACACTTTTTCTTTTATTAAGTGGCCTAGACCGCGACCATGGCTGTCTGACAATAGCACGATTCTCGTCTTAACTGATTTTTCTCTACAATTATTACTGTTCTTCATTTTTTTCTAAAAAATTGTAAACTGAATTTACAGAGAAGTTTAGCAAGTAGCAACGATCATAGGTAACAGGCAAATTATTTCTTATAAGAGAGCATATTAGGTGACAGTAGTGAAGCACGTGGGCCCCACACTCCACACCGGACTGCTGACGACAACACCGCAGGCTCACAACGTTCACTTGGGGGTCTCCGCTGATTTGGGCCGCCAATTTCCGCGCATGCTCTAGGTTGTGTGGCTCGAGGCTATCCAGGTGGTAGAAGGTGTCCGTGCCTCTGGTGTACATCAGTAATGACCAGTGGCCTCCGCCCTCTTTGTCGTCGTTTATACGGTCGTTCACAGGTGCTAGCACGTAGTCATAGGTGTCAATCGCTCTGCTCTCCAGTATCTCCACCACCACATCTTTATCCACAGTATTTTTCAAGATATGACTAACAGAAGGTTCTACCAGAAGAGTGTTTTTAGGAGCAGTTATTTGTTTTAAATACAAAATTATATCTTCATCGACCATTTTATACCAAGGTACATTGCCATTTACATTTTCATTAGGGACTTTGTATTTAAAATTATCACTAATTATTACCTTTTCGTTCTTGTAATTACTTGATATCTCAAAATCCTTCCCTAACGCCAAGTCTTTAGTTTGAGGGTTTTTCATTCTATACTTAGTTTGCCTCATTAAGTCTGCTGGGTGTAGGTGTTCAGAGCTGGGAGTTTCGGAATTAGTTATTGCTTCATTTGAGGCAAGTAGACTTCGGGTTGCTTTGTTCTCCGTACCAATATTGTTTCCATCCATTGGTTTAGAGATCGAGTCTGATTTTGCAATTTTTTGTTCTAGCTCTACTATTTTATTTGTGAGTTTTTCATTAATAGAGACCAAGGCTGAGACTCTCTGTCTCAGATATCCATTTTCTTCTTCTATGGATGGAGAGTGTTTTTCAATACCAAAAAGAGAGTGTTCTTGGACAAAGCTACCTGAGGTTGCAGGGACATATCTCGTGGGATGTGGATTAATGTCTGCAGTTGATTGATAATTGGTTTTATGAGCTAAGCCTTTAACATGTGAAGGATAGCCCATCTCCAATGCTCTAGTGTTTTTTTCTCGTTCATGAAGGTTACTTATAAATTTTATATGATTCTGCTGATAAGCCTGTTGGATTTCAGGGCAACGAATTGAGTTTATAATACTATTTACACTAAATTCACTGGCAGTCCGAGTATCTTTTTGGCCTGTGGGGATTCCTCGTCGACCCCCTGGCCGTACTAGTTTTTTTGATACCAAGGAGCACGGCAATCGGATGATAAATGCCCCGTATTGTAACAGTTACAACAAGGGCTTTGAGAGCGATAAGGACTGTGTCTTCGTCTGCTTTGGGAACCATAGGCTCTAGGAGGAGAACGGCGGTATTTATCATAGCGTGACGACCTAGCGGGCGACTGGTCGTAACCTTTGGCGTTCGACGAACTGCTACCATCCCTTCGGCGCGGCGACCAACGTGAGAAACCCTGGTTGTAAGGAGAAAAATCTCTGCGAGAACGCCTCTCTCGACATTGGTTGCTACTGTCCCTAGCCGGACGGTTCGATTGTGACCTGTCAAGAGATCGGTCTTGATGATTATTAACATCCCGACTCTTCCGAGTAGATACGTGAATTTCATGTACCATCTCCGTTAGGGTGTTAACTTTAGACTCAAGGTCGGCCGATTTTGAAGGAGCTGATTGACCAGCAACACCAAATCTGCGCCGCAACAAGTAGTTAGCGTGTTCGTATTTGGCCATGTTTGATTTTAATGATTTTAGCGTTGTGTTGTCGAGAATAGAAATCTGTTGCATCATCGCGGGGTTTAAACCCTTTAAAATGTGCCCGCAAATGCGTGCCTCGTCCATAGTGGAGTCGACTGACCAACACAGTTTCTCAACGTCAGCGGTATACTCGGCTACCGTTTCATTAGGCTGTTGCACCCTAGAATTGAGCTCGAGCGTCCTCAACTCCTTTGTCTCAACCGGTGCAAAGTTCGAAATTAAAGCCGACTTGTATGTTTCGTAGGTCGTATCGGGACTCCTATTTTCTGCGGTTTCAAAGAAACTTAGAGCCGCTTTATCTAAATACATTGGGAGATATAACACCTTTTTATCGTCGTCCCAATTATTGATTTTGGACGCTCTTTCGAACCTATTAAAAAACAAATGTACATCTTCGTCTGCTGTTCCAGAGAATGTACACGGTTTGTAAAACGGTGACTTTTCCTTATTCATCCTGTTATCTTGAGCGGGAGGTTGTTCGTTAAGAGGAAGGCCCTGATGTTGATCAGTGTTGTTAATTTGTGCTTGTTCAACCGTGTTTTCGTATGTTGGAGGAGTTACAGAACTTAAGAGATTCCTATGTGTTTCTACAAAATCATTTTCATAAACATTCTCGCTAATAAAAGAATTTTCATCCCCTTCTGATACTAAAGTAGGCGATTGTGACAGAGGTAAATCGGTTTCTTTATCGTGTTTAAGCTTCAACAAACGAAGATGACCCCTTAAATAATCTAAATCAGCGTCTCCAGGATAAGGTAATCCTAATTCTTTATACAACCTAAGTATTTGTGTCCTACCCAAACTTTTAATTTCAGAGAGAGTCAAAGACTCCATAACTCGCCATTAGTGGCTGTTCGTAATAAAAATCAGAAATTTAAAGAAAATACCATACGAAAATTTTAATTACACATAAAATTGATTACTCTTATTATGCGGGATTCAATCAAAACTTAGTAAAATAACTATTACGATCTCAACAAAAATTACACTCTGACAAAACTTAAATCAACTATATTGCATCAAACTTCCTTATAAATTTTATTATTCCTCCCTAACAAACTTATACCTTCATAAAAATTAGACAAACAAACAACTCAATAAAAAAATAATATACTTAGATAATAACATGCACAAATGTGGATTGTCCAGAGGATATCGACTTTACAAAAATAAATTCTATGACAGAGGCCTAACTTCAAAATTTATTTATGAGTTACAACTCACATTAAATTATGCGCAAAAAAAATAGTACTCTTAAGTAAAAACTTAAGCACGGCTGCCTCCACCAGTTTGTCACGAGTGGTTTTGACCACTTTAAAAGGGGATCATTTACTTTTATAAATACAACTAAATACTACTATGGGGCAGCGAGTGAGAGGTACTATATAATAAAACAATTGAGATGTCTAATAAGGATTTAATAAGATTTACTATTATAGTAACTACACAAACACATAAAAGAACAAGGAGATAATTTTAATCTAAATAAGTTCCTTTTAATATCTAATCAAACAAAAACCGTTAAGAATTGAAGTCAATGATAAAGAGTACTTGATGATCTCAGATCTATTAATTTAATTTATCAAACAGGTAGAAAGTTATTAAACTCGATTAATATACGATATCAGTGAATCAATGATCTTTGTAATATAAAACTGAAATTAAATTAAATCTGGACAATCCAAAAGATTAGATACATACAAAATAAATTAAATTCCGCCTTACCGTAAAACTGAAGAGGAAGGGTGGTCCTCGGTGTCCGGGGACACACACCACTCTAACTTAACGAGGCCTCCAACTCACCGATGAAGCAACCGCTGAGTCAGCTCAGTTCGGCAGTTCATACAGAGAAATATTAAGAATCATCAAGTACCTAGATTCTATGTGCCAATTCCTACAACACTGGTATGTGTATTGTGAAATCCCAATACCAGGTTTGATACTCTTATTCACCCATAATTTTAAATAAAGAATTTTGAAAATAGTGACAACCGTCACATTATATTTCAATAGTTATCTAGTAAATATAGATAGATGTAAATGTATGGAATTTATATTTTGAACGAGAGTTAAATTCATGAGTGGCAGATTGTTGCTGGTACGTTTGATATTTTTTAAGGCACCAGTGGGTTCTTTTCATACGTATAATTTTAACAACTGAACTCTGAGACATTGCTGAGAGAACGAGCCCTTACCCCCCCCCCCCCTCACAACCACTGTAAGGTGGAGATGACAGCTGGCATGTGTATTGTTGGTGGTGGTGATAATGGTATCACTTTAAAGTGGTGGGTGAATCCGGCTCGTTCTTAACTCTATTCCACCACCTCAGTCATCGACAAAGTTGTGTTAATTTATATAAATAATTGTGGTTCGTGTTTAAATCTAAATATGACTACAATTTGAATGTGAAAGGTATAATGGCTTACATACGGTTACTAAGATAATTTTAGGTTTGATGATATCAAATAAGAGCTGTATTTGTACTGTGGCAGGTGTGCCGTACGCGACTCCGCCGCTAGGGGCGCTGCGCTACATGCCGCCCGTGACGCCGTCCATGTGGAGGGCGCCACGCCTGGCTGACTCGTACTCCGCGGTCTGTCCCCAGAGGGCGCCCCACATTGGCAACAGAACGGAGGCGCTGCTGGAGTACCCACGGGGGCGCCTGGCCCATCTGGAGCGGCTCCTGCCCCTGCTGGCCAACCAGAGCGAGGACTGCCTCTACCTCAACATCTACGTGCCTAGGAGTGGTAAGCCGCCACTTAAGAGTCATCTTCTCCCCTGGGCCAGTAGTCCATTGTTGCGCAGTCGGCAATGTTAACCATACGGCTTTTAATGCAAAACATGATATTTTTATTCCCGTGTTTCGGACGCCGTTTTTCAACCGATTTTCCTTAAACTTGGTAAGTGGTTAGTTGAATAGTTATATTAGGCCCCTCATACCTCGAAATTATGAAAATTTAACAAAATATTACTCTCTGTGACGTTGCAAAGTAACTCGATTTTCCTTAATAATATTTGTTAAATTCTCAAAATTTCGAGGTATGAGGGGCCTAATATAACTATTCTACTAAACACTTACCAAGTTTTAAAGAAAATCGGTTGAAAAAACGGCGTCCGAAACAGGGGAATTAAATACCATGTTTTGAATTAAAAGCCGTATGGTTAACATTGCCGGCTGCATAACAATGGGCTACTGGTTCAGGAGTGAAGATGACTCTTAACTTTGAACTGAATAAATGAATAATAAATGAATAAATTATGTATTTCCACTTCTTAAAAAAGTGACAAAAACAGTACAAATACTTGGAAATTAACTATCCACTTATCCAGTAGTGTGGCCATTGCATTAAAACTATTTACAGTCTCTTCATCGTTTCTTATCAGTCAGTCTATCTCACATGATGATACGTCCCTGTGGTGTCTAAGTACCTACCTACTTAAGCTTGATTGCCCAATCCATTATATAGTAAGATAAATTACTATATATTCTAAGATCTTCTTTTATTTAATTTTTTATTCTATTATAGAAAACAAGTTTTTGATTGTGGTTACAAAATAATCAAGAAAAACAATATTGGAAAAAAACCTGAATGAAAAGTAAATAATAATGTGTTAAATAAAAAGAGAAAAAGACCATTGAAATGTATAACCAAACCATGAACACTCGCTTACACACTCATTCCCCTCGGTCCCGATAGCCTAATACAATACTACCATGACCAACGCTACCTCGCACCGAGACAGCTCCATGTCCCTGGCCCGGCCATGTCGGAAATCGGAAATTTGTAACCATACCAGAGGTTAATATACAGTTAGTATAGGTTAATAGAGCTATTCCTGCGGTTAGTATACATTCCGGTCAAATGTTATTCAATAAAATGTAATGGCGGGCCAGAGACATGCCAGCCCGGCCATATCGGAAATCGGCATTTTTAACCATACCAGAGGTGAATATACAGTTAGTATAGGTTAATAGAGCTATTCCTGCGGTTAGTATACATTCCGGTCAAATGTTATGAAATAAATGTCATGACGGTCAAAGACATGCCAGACCGGCCATGTCAGAATTTGGCATTTTTGACGATGTCAGAGGTTAATATACAGTTAGTATAGGTTAATAGAGCCATTCCCGCAGTTAGGATACATTCCGGTTAAATGTTATGAAATAAAATGTCATGACGGTCAAAGACATGCCAGCCCGGCCATGTCAGAATTTGGCATTTTTGACGATGTCAGAGGTTAATATACAGTTTACATATTTTTTTTTATTTACTTAGTGCTCATTTTCGATATGATGGATTTTTATGTTTAAACAAATTATGCAAACCTAATTTATAAATAAATAACCTAATTCAAATATTTTAGTTCCTTTTTCCCTGAGTAATAATCCAATATTTTATTTACAATATATTTAACATGGTAATTAAATAATAGGTTTATTTTCATTGTGATGTATTAAACACTGTATGTATTGCTACATGATGTACAAATGGCGTTTATTAACTTATAACATAGTAAAAATAAAAAAATAAAATTGCCACAATCTCCGCGCTAACATTTCTTGAACCGCAATGACATTTTGTTTATAAAACATTAGACTCAAATATCGGTATACTATCTTCGATAATAGCTCTATTAATATACTATACTAATTGTATATTAACCATTAACATTGTCAAAAATGTTTAAAATGTTCTGACATAGCTGGACTGGCATTTCTTTCACCCCCATTACATTTTATTCAATAGTATTTGACCGGAATGTATACTAGCTGCGGGAATACCTCTATTAACCTATTCTGTATTTTAACCTCTGGCATCGTCAAAAATGCCAATTCCCGACATGGCTGAGCTGGCATGTCTCTGGTCCGTCATGACATATTATTTCATAACATTTTACCGGAATGTATGCTAAATGCGGGAATATCTCTATTAACCTATACTAACTGTATATTAACCTCTGGCATCGTCAAAAATGCCAAATTCCGACATGGCCGGGCTGACATTTCTTTGACCGCCATGACATTTTATTTCATAACATTTGACCGGAATGTATACTAACTACGGGAATAGCTCTATTAACCTATACTAACTGTATATTAACCTCTGACATCGTCAAAAATGCCAATTTTTGACATGGCCGGACTGGCATGTCTTTGACCGCCATGACATTTTATTTCATAACATTTGACCGGAATGTATACTAACTGCGGGAATGGCTCTATTAACCTATACTAACTGTATATTAACCTCTGACATCGTCAAAAATGCCAATTTCCGACATAGCCGGGCTGGCATGTCTTTGACCGTCATGACATTTTATTTCATAACATTTAACCGGAATGTATACTAACTGCGGGAATGGCTCTATTAACCTATACTAACTGTATATTAACCTCTGACATCGTCAAAAATGCCAATTTCCGACATGGCCGGGCATGGTCTCTGGCCCGCCATTACATTTTATTGAATAACATTTGACCAGAATGTATACTAACTACGGGAATAGCTCTATTAACCTATACTAACTGTATATTAATCTCTGGTATGGTTACAAATTTCCGATTTCCGACATGGCCGGGCCAGGGACATGGAGCTGTCTCGGTGCGAGGTAGCGTTGGTCATGGTAGTACTGTATAATTCTATCGGGACCGAATAATTGAGTATCTAACTGCCCGTGGCCCGTGAGTTGACGTAATACAAATTACATCAGAGTAAGTAACGAGTTTGGCTTACAGCAGTAGGTGTAATTCCAGAAAGTTTAGTTGTCTTAATAACATATCTTTGAGTTATTGCTTCAGAATGCATGTGAAACATTATAAATGTCTCTGTAAAGCATCTAGTTCTGAGAATCTTTGTAAAATGGTATTACAGTATGATACAAATAAATAAATAGTTTATTCTACATCTTTAAAAATAAGGCTTGGCATTTTTGAAGTTTGAAAAAAAATAAATGTTATTTAGTGCTATAAATGTAACAAAACTGTATTAAATCAGCCTATTAACAGATTTTTAGTTAAAAATGTTTTTATTAAAATATTGATATTACATTTGTAATTTTAGCTAGTAGATGGGTTTAAAGCTTAGAAATATTATGTAATTCATACATAAATTCAGTTAGTAATGACATTTAAATTGTATGAGTACACCTACTCTTAGGCCTACATTAGAATGTGATAAGAAAATATTGGGCTTAATTTGTTTGGAGTAATAAATCTTACTTTTTTCTACCGGTTATTCATACTAAACAAACCTTAGGTTTATTTCGTTAAAGCCGAAAGGTTGAGAGTTATAAAATAAACAACGTCAATTTAGGGCCCTGTATAACATAACAAACACTTCGGAGAATCCATATGTTTCTGTTAGTTTGTAAACATTTTGTACCATCACGTAAAGGATCAAATTTATGTTGACTAAGTTAGCATCACTGTGTATAAAGTTTTAATACATAGGCCCACAGGTCTAACCTTTACCCTATAGATGAACTCTAATTGCCTATTTACATATTCCCTATCCCTAGTCTACAGGTATTGTTAGTTTAAGATGCAAACCATATAATGGTTTATATTATAAATTTACAATAATCAACATTTCTTTATTCTGTCATATTTCATATTTTACACAGCTTTTATATATTGTTTTTATCGATTATATAATTAAAAAAATGTAATTGTTTGTTGTTAAATTCAATGCATATTAAACGATAATGATTTTTTCATGTAGAACTTGCCCCACGTAAAGGCAAAATTTACAGGCCCCTATGAATGTATAAAAAATACAAATGTTTGCAATTTTCATATATAGATTGATTTTTTATCTAAACGGTCCATTCAAAATACCCTATAATTAAACCTCGATTGCATCTCTAATTATTAGATTTTCAACAGCTTTATTGATGTGTTTGACTTTTGTTAAAACTAAGTTCAATAATTATCAATAAAAATTCATATGGCTTTTAAAACAAGTGATTTATGAACTTGTTCATTTCTTTAGATTTATAATTAGGTATAAATATAAAGAAATGTAAAAAATCTGGTTAATTTTATACATGAATCTTACAAAAAAATAAATCAAAACTGTACTCCAATCTCGTACACATCAATGTCCCTCATGCTACATGAAAGTCACAAGCCTTTCTGTTGCCAACTGTAACAAAAGAAAACCGCCAAATCACTTATTTGATTCGAAAAACTTAAGCTTAAGCAGGCCGATGGACACCTATCTATACAATTTGTTGATGGGGCCCATGCTTTTCAACGGAATTGTTGTACATGTTTGTATAAAGTAAGAAAGAAAAATATTAAAACAAAATAACAGATTTTTACATTGTTTTATCGTAAGATATGGCTGGTTTTAATCGTAGGGAATAAAATTGGGAAACAGCGAACGGCGTTTTTATACTTAAATGAATGTTTATTATTGTAATGAATGGGTTGTAGAGTGCGCTTTTATAATTTAAATCTTTAACACATTGTGTTTTCATTCAAACTTTTACACAATTTAATGCTATTTGTATTATATTTAAAACTATTTTATAAAATATTTATCATCATTATTGGAAAAAAATTGTAACAAAGTCATAAAAAATCACTCAACCAGAAATCAGAACTGGAAGATGCATACGAAAATCTTCTTTGACAGAAAAGTTATAATTTGCAATAAAATAATTAGAACATATTTTTAAATTCTATTTGCTTATATAATATTTTATGAATAAAGTAAAAATATATTAATGAAAACTGAAACGGGATTCTGTAGGATATGCATATAATATAACCACCCAGTATACAGCTGAAAGCGATATATTCCTCTCCACCAAGTGGCTGAACATGGCAAAGGAAGTGGGAATAATTTATGTCGTAAACGGCTGACCATCAGTTTGTAACTCTCTGTGTCCCTGCTGTTGTTTATACTGGGCCAAACTTAATGTATTGTATAAAACATCTATATATTTAGGCCTATTTGAAAAAAATAAGCATGAAGATTTGTCAATAGTTTTTAGAAATTAGTGGAGTAAACGTTTCACAATATTGCGAAATTTTTATGTTTAAATATCTGTGGCTATATAAACATTGTGTTGTTACGGTATATGTATGTGTATTTTGCTGGAAATATCGCAGACTCGATTAAAATTAATCGAGATTGAACAAAATAGCATTGTAATGACAAAGAGTATACTTGTTAAAATTATGTTTTGGATCATTTATAGTAAATTGATTTAAGGTTGAAATTAACCAATTATTGAATTTAGGGAATCAGTATCATATCATTAAGGCAAAGAATTCTTTTTCCTCTACTCTATGTTAGAATTTTCAATGCAAGTAGTTATTTATTCGTTATTATAATCATATAGTGTAACCTTAAATGCTTGTCTAAGAGAAATTATACTATAAAACATTATAATGGCTACGCTATATCCATATGTACATAAATAAAAATATAAAAAAATTACCTCCATTTAAAGGATTGGATACAGTTATCGACAAAATTAAGGACTATGACAGAAAACAGCTTTTAAGTTTTGAAGCCACTGAGCTCTCAAACTCTTAAATACAGAGTTAAACTCCAGCAACCAAACCCAAATTTTATTCATGATTTTAGGGGACTAATTGGTAACTTTGGAATTATATATGTTTAAATTTGCAAGCATGTTAACAAAATCAGCAAAGCCTTTTTCGAAATATGTAAAATTTGGTAATAATTTATTTTACAAATCTATTTGTTATCGTTTAAAAAATGAAACATAATTTTAATCTTTGTTAGTAGCAAAACTTGAATCTAATTATGGTGAAACCACCTTAAATTCTTCATAGGCATAAAATATTAATTCAATTAAAATATTCTGTTGTTAAAATATGTTTTAGTTTTTCGATTGAGTGTAGTCTAATACATTGAAAAATCACAGTAAGCACTTACTAAACGTAATTTCTAGCCGTACCAAGAAATGGTTTAGTGTTTTCTACCAGATCTACCACTGGACTACAAATGTGACGATCCCCAACGGGAGCTGCGCCAGGGTTTGGCACCGTGACGTTTTGGCTTTCAGCCAAAGTTGGGCCCTTGACATGACTCTATAGCCACCGCAGTGCTCCCTCCATTCCCCACCCCGAAATAAAATGAAATTGTGTTCAGCTTAGGAACCAAGGTTTAATGAATATAATTTTTATATTTTCTTTCACATTTTGCAATTAAAATATTTTGTTTATTTGACAAGTAGTTTAACATGCAATGATTCGTGGAAGCAAGGTACATATATATTAGTTGATGACTATAATACTATAATAAAAAAGTTACTATGTGTAACAATACATGATGAAAAATATAAAGTTTTGTATTTTTTGTATTGATTCATTTTAAAATTTAAGTGACCTGGACAATATAATAATTCAATTTACTTTAAAATAGTTAATTCATTCGAAACTGTGGAACCGTGGTATGATTAATATTAAATAATGAATAGTTATTTAAAATACAGTGATACTTATGTTAAATTGTTTAAACGTAAGATATTGTGTGTAGTTCTGTTAAATTTATTTACAAAAAAAACAAAAAAAAAAAAAACAATTTCTCTTATTTTTTTGTGTAACTTTTTTAATTTTTGACTAAGTTGTACTTAAATATTTAGTTTTATTTAATTTTAACACCCATTATTTATTTTTGAATAGATGTAGTTTGGTAAAAATAACCATACATATTAAATTACTATATTGCATTTCTGTAATAAATATTGTATTTGAATCTTTTTTTCAATTTAGTTATTCTATTAAAAACACATTTTCCTAAGAAACAAATAAAAACAAATATGTTTTTGTTATCACATAAATTTTAATTTACTTCGTTACGGTTAAGAATTTATTACGAACTGTTTTCAACAGTTAAATTATTAGGTGCAAACAAGTCAAAATTATACTAAACTTAAATAAAGATTCCATACCAAACATCCTCAGTTATTCTTATGCCAAATAGTAAGTAGTTATAAATTCTACTAAGGTTTCAAAATTTTGAAACTATACAGTCAAGTCTTCCTGGAGGGTTTCCGTTTTTACCAACACCAACTTCAAAATATGGCTCTACAGATCAACATCAGAAGTGCAGGAACAACATCCGCATCGCAAACAGTCGAGGAAGTGATACAAGGACTTCCGGTTCGACGACTTCAATTCCGTAGTGCATTGCAGTGTTTGTGTAGCCTGCAAGCAGTGCGGAAGTGAGGCCGACGAAACCACATCTCCGCACACTTCGAGAACTTTATTTCCCCTACACATCCTACACAGCTGAAATTGCTTGGTTGTGAACAAATGTGGTTTAGTTCAAATTTCATTTGTAATTTATTTATATATTTTGTATTTTAATCCAGCTGATGAAAATAGCTATATATTCCCAATTGTTATATATGAATTTTCTAAAATGTGTTTGGAAATGAATGCCTTACACTGGATATGTTCGGTAAGGTAGTACTACATATCTAGTTCAAATTATAACCCGTTTGTTTATTGTGAACACTACTTAATGTGATGATATATAATGAATAGATTTCAAGGTAGGCCTAGATTTTATTTCCCTATAGTTAAATCTTATTTAATTTAGAGTGTGTAGTAAGTTTAAAAGTTTATCTGAATTTTTATTCATAAGAGCAACAAATATAATTATTTAAATTAATATAAAACTTTTGTACTTTTTGGAATCGTAGGTAATTATGAAATGGAAATTCGTTCCATAAAGGATAATATGGTTTTATATTACCACTATAAAAAAAATATGAAAATAGTTTTAAATGTTGATTTTTCAACAAACACAAATGTTGCTTAAGCATCGTAAAACCTGTCCTTGTATTTAGATAAATATTGTCATTATTATTGTAATGTTTATTTTACGATGCATGATGTATTTTGTATCAGGTAACACAGACCTTTGTTTAAAGTCTTATTTGAGAAGAAACTTGCAACATAAGAATAAAATAATTATATATTATGTATACATGTTACTGTTTATTTGAAATATCCCACAGACTCTCTGCATTCTGGACATGGCAAGAACACATTTTTTGAAGTAGCTATTTGTGTATTAAGAGCGAAAATAACGTCATTGCCGCTCGAGAATGTAGCGGCAATGACTATCTGTGCTCGTAATACACACAATATTTTTCCTACCACCATAATTATAACCGATTAAATGTATTTAATAAACGTACACAATTATATCAACTTTAAATTTAACTTCATTAACTTTCATTAACTTAATAACTGTAATAAATCGTAATCACTTGCATAGATGTGTAACCGGAAGTTAGTGTTATCAAAATACTGACCGTGAAATCAGCTGATTCAGAGCAAAGCAACTACAATTAATTTGTAATAATTATGGTGATTGTCATGTGGTTTCTGACCGATAGGAACTAGTCTGTGTTGTGACGTCACCTTCTTTACCGTTCTAACCTATTGTAGATTTAAAATATCCTTGTTTTAGCGTGCGCCAATGTTCTATTACCGCTCTGGAGCGGAAAAGGACCGGAAAACGGAAATTAACTGTTTTGCGTAGGATTACAGCTGTGGCAATGTGATTATTTCCATACAGTGGTAGGAAAAGTCAATTCCTTCCCATGGTAGCTGCCAGTGACCTTTGATCTCGTCATTACTGCTTCAGAAAGGGAGATCAACAATCGACGTGATCACCAAAGTCCAGAAAGATGTTGAGAGAGCCGAGAGCCTCAATCGTTTATCCCTCCTAATAGTGCTTCTGGTTTCGTTTGATTTCAAGAATTCCATTAACTCTTGGCAGCATCCTGAGATCCGAAATGCCAGAGGAAACCATCTTAGTTGGGTGCGCTAATGAAGCAACGTTGAGCTGGCCCAGCTTAAGTTGAACCAGGTAATGAGTGTGGTCAAATCCTAGATGTCGATCACGGTTTTTCGCCTGTCCTCAGCAAGACAGAGATCGTGATCCTTACAAAGAAGAAAATTGACACCATCATCCCGCTGCGTGTCAAGGGATGTGGTTCGGTAAACACGTGCCACCAAGTACCTCGAAGTCATGGTGGGCAACAAGTTAAGCTGTAGAGACCCAGGTTTTCCGTAAGTGGACAGTGTTGCTAAGGTTGTCTCTGATCTTAGTAAAATGATGGCCAATGTCGGAGGTTCTCGGTCCAGGAGAAGACAGATATTGATGTCCGCAGTCCAGTTCGTGCTCTTTTACTGGGCAGAGGTGTAGGCATACGCTCTCACCAGGAATTATTCAGGTAGTGAATCACCTGGGTTCAGGGTCAAGATGCGCTTCGCGCGTGTTCCACCTATCGGACTGTATACAAACCTGCCATTCTGGTGGTTGCCGGAGTCATCCCTGTTAAACTTTTGACAAGGGAGAGGAAGGTGATTTATCATAGACAATTCGAGATCAGCAAGTATGAAAGTATGACACCTGAGGACGATGGACTGTGCGTCTGTGCGAATCTTGCATCAGGTCCAACCATGGGTGGAAAGGTGGAAAGGCGGCATGGCGAGGTGGAATCCTACCTCACGCAGTTCCTGACATGTCACGTACCTGAACCGGATATGCAAAACAGGCTCACCGGATTGCATCTACTACCAAGGCGTTCCCGAAGACGCAGAACACTCCTTCTTTTGTTGTCCACGTTGGGAAAGGCCCCACTTTGATACCCTTACAAAGTCGACGTTTTTTTTTTTTTTCTGTGTACTTGGTCTGCGAAAAGATTATGGAGGATGAGAACAAACTGTGATTGCTTATAACATTTCTCCGGGCATCCTCCTGAAAAAAAAACTATCTTGACCGCGAAGCGACCTAGATAACTTGTCGGAACTGCTGGATAAGGAACGAGCCCCACGGGCGTAAGCCTAATTTAGGCCTAGCCTGACGTAATGTGGTAAACAATTAATTCCAGGTTAGAATTCTAGTGAGTGGAGTAGTTTTTTAGTGGGTAGACACATTTTTTATGGGAGTCCAACACTACAGGCTGGCAACCTGAGTCCGTAATTGCATTTTAACTGCCTTTCACAAAGAAAAAAAATGTTTACTTAATGCTTAGTTAGTACAACATTTAGTTTCAATTAATTATGTTAGTTATGTGATAAACGGCATGTGTGCAATGATGTAAGATATAAACATTAAAATTGAAATGTAAAGTTCAATACATCGAAACCGACATTAAAAATTGTTTCGATTGGGATGATTTGAATGTGAACTTTTAGTAAAAAATTAATGGTTTATTGTGAAAATATTGGTCTGTTTTTAAATAAAATAATGGATAGTCATATATTTATATTACATTTCTAACAACGTAAAATTGTAAACAACACTTTAAATCGAAAATTTCCATGATTTTTTACGTACCCGCAGACCGCAATATTCCATGAACGTAATATGTGTCAGTGGGAATTGGCCATTTTTTTTTTTTTTTTTTTTTTTGTATGTCACGACATGTTAGAGATTGGCCACTATATGTATTCAATATACACCTTACTCGTTTTTAAACATAATTACAAGCAACATACTTATTATTATTTATAAGTTTTTATTATATACAATATGTTTTATACTATAAAAAGCTTTTCGCTTTCATTCTTTGATGTTATTTGTTAAAGAGTAATATTTATATACACTTGATATTTTAAGAAGTGTAATATTATATTCCATAGATAAGGAAGCAATTTTTTTACAAAATAATGTTCGGTTAAAACAATAAAAAAAAAAATAATAAAAAAAAAATAAAAAATAATATAATATTTTTAGTGTAATATATTTAGTGAAACATCTGTTAATTCAATGTATTATTATATCTCAGTTGGAAATGTGAGTCTGCTGCGACAGACAGACAGACGGACGGACATCGTCCGATACATAGCGCAGCGATCATACGATTTTAAATAAATCCTATTGGTCGCCGAGATCACGCCACATCCCTTCCAAACGGTCCCTATAACCACGCCAAACTCTTCCTCAGTCTCCAGCTCACCTCCATGATGGCCGCGTCTCGGTTGCCGGTAGTTATAAAGTTTAAGCCGTGTTAATTATTTCTACCCTCTTTCCATTACCCATAATGGCCACCACAACACAACTATACCACAGTGGCGACGAGAAAAATCGGAAAACGCGTTTAACTTTTTAAAACAGTTGTGTTTTGCGCCGGCAAGTTAGCGCCGCGACGCGATCAAGTAACTCGGTTACAGTTACGTGAAGTTTTATGTCGGGGGAAGAACGAAGTGAAGACGAAGATTTTATTTTGGTACTATTATTTAGTGACTTGGAAGACGGAAATCGAAGGACAATGTCGGGAATCATCGGGAAGATGTGCGAGTTTGACTCAAACGAGGAACAATGGGATTCTTACATCGAACGTTTCGAGTTATTTTTATCCTGCAACAATATTGATGACGACAAAAAAGTGAGTACGCTATTAACTGTAGTCGGTGTGAAAACTTTTACACTTTTGAGAGACTTGTGCACTCCAGACAAACCATCTACAAAATCGTACGATGAACTAGTGAAATTAATCAAAGACCATTTATATCCAAAACCTTCATTTATAGCTGAACGTTATAAATTTAGTTTGCGAAACCAATTAGAAAATGAAAGTGTTGCTCAATATATTGCAAACTTAAAGAAACTCTCGACTCATTGTAATTTTGGTGCAAATTTAAACGATTATTTGCGCGATCGCCTGGTCAGCGGCATTAGAAGTGAAACAACAAAGCAGAAACTCCTGGCAGAGACTGATCTAACGTTCGAAAAGGCGGTATCCATGACATCATCTATTGAAGCAGCCCAGAAAAATGCAGCGCAACTAACATTCGTCGGCGGAAATGGTAGAGGCGCAGTTCACCGGATGTCATCTGGTCAACAACGGCGGTCCACCACGGCAGCGGCGGCGTCAGCACCCACGACGACACCGGCAGCAGCGGCGGCAACACGGAGCGTCCCGGTACAGAATCAGCACACCAGTGACGGCAAGTGTGATAAAGTGCAGTGCAATTGTTGTGGCGAATTTGGCCATTTCAGTAAAATGTGCAAATTAAGAGGTTGTGTTTGCCATTTTTGTGGTAAGAAAAATCATATAGCTACAGTGTGCAGAACAAGATTACTTGGTAAGTCAAGTGGAAATTTTAGTAGGCCTAAACCTAATTTTTATGGTAAAGACTCATACACTAAATTTCATAGAAATCAAAAGAAAACACATCATTATGTTAATGAAAACGTTTCTAATGAATCCACAGAAACAGATGATGATGTATGCAACTTGTCTAATCTGTTCCAATTACATGATGAAAATGCTAAAACTGTCAATAGCAATAAAGTTGAACCACTTAAGGTTACAGTTGATGTCAATAATTTGCCAATAAGTTTTGAAATCGACACTGGCGCTTCAGTGAGCGTAGTAAGCGATAAGTTTTATAAAGAAAACCTTTTAGGAAATTCTTTGTTACCTAGTGATTTGTCATTAAGTTCTTACACAAACGTCCCTATTGAGCCTATTGGTAAAATCAAAGTTAATGTTAACTATCGTGAAAACTGTAAGAATCTAGATCTGTATGTAATTAAAAACGGAGCTCATCCTTTAATGGGCCGTGATTGGTTAAAAGCATTGAATGTGGAAATATCATTTAATGATAACACATTACTTGTAACAAAAGAAGTGTGCCAAAATGAGGTTATTTTTGAAAAGTTGACTAATGACCTAGTTAGCGAGTTTCCTGAAGTTTTCAATGATAAGTTAGGGGAATATAAGGGTGACCCAGTAAAACTATACATCAAGGAAAATTCTATTCCTAAGTATTTTAGGCCAAGACCTCTTCCTTTTACGCTCAAATCCAAAGTAGAAAGAGAATTAGAAAGGTTAGTCAATGCAGATGTATTGTGTCCAGTATCACGTTGTGAATGGGGCACGCCTATTGTCCCGGTGTTGAAAAATGATGGTACAGTCAGAATTTGTGGCGACTTTAAGGTTACCTTAAATCCTTATTTAGAGATCGACCGTCACCCTATTCCTAGGGTAGAAGATTTATTTAATGAAATGCAAAAGGGTGAATTGTTTAGTAAAATTGATCTAAGTCAGGCCTATATGCAGTTAAGGTTAGATGAAAGCTCACAAAAGCTATGTACCATAAGTACCCACAAGGGATTGTTTGCATACAAAAGAATGCCGTACGGTATTTCCTCTGCTCCTGGAATATTCCAGAGAAAGATTGAACAAACTTTACAAGGTTTGCAAGGTGTAATTGTGTTCTTTGACGATATTTTAATTTCTGCTCCTAATAACGAAACACATCTAAAACGATTAAAGGAAGTCTGTCAAAGGTTAAGTAACGCGGGGTTTACAGTAAAGAAAGAAAAATGTAAATTCTTTGCTAAGCAACTTGACTTTTTGGGGTTCACTATTGACAAGAACGGCCTTCACACCTCGCAAGCCAAGGTAAAAGCTATTGTTGACGCACCAATCCCAAATAATGTAACTGAGGTTAAATCTTTTATTGGATTAATAACGTACTATGGAAAATTCTGTAAAGATCTAAGTAGTATTCTAAGTCCATTGTACAATCTCTTGAAAAAGGATGTGCCTTTTGTATTTAATAAAGAATGCATCGATGCATTCAACAAGGTCAAACAGATGTTATCTACAGCACCCGTTCTAGCACATTATGACCCGCAGGCGCCTGTAATTGTCACGGTTGACGCTAGCAGTACAGGGCTCGGTTGTGTACTTAGTATTGTTGACAATCAAGGTGTTGAGAGACCTGTAAGTTTTAGCTCCAGAACCTTATCTCTCGCTGAGAGAAATTACTCCCAAATTGATAAAGAGGCATTAGCAGTAGTGTATGGTGTTAGAAAATTTCATAAATATCTGTATGGACGTCACTTTACCTTAAGGTGTGACCACAAACCCTTACTTAGCATATTTGGGTCCAAAAAGGGTTTGCCGGTATTTGCAGCAAGTAGGCTGCAGAGATATGCCTTATTTTTGTCTGGGTACGATTTTGACATACAGTATGTAAATTCCAGTAACAACAGCGCAGATGCACTTTCACGATTGTCTTTGAAATATAAACAGGCTGATGATAATGATGCTCCTTGGATAGGCACATATTTACAATGTATCAAAGAAAGTTCCATCCCTCTGTCATGTGAACAAGTAAAGAATTGTACTCAAAACGACCCCTTGCTAAAACAAGTTTATGGTTATGTACTATATGGTTGGCCTAGCTACGTAGCAAAAGAAAACTTTGAACTGTATCCTTTTTTCTTAAGGAAGGACGAAATAACTGTTGAACAAGGTATATTAATGTGGGGTTACAAGGTTATTGTACCAGCTAAATTGCGTAATTTGATTTTGAATGAATTACATGCTAGTCATTTGGGAATAAGTAAAATGAAATCTGTTGCGAGATCTTATGTTTGGTGGCCTAATATCGACCGGGATATAGAAACCTTGGCCAACAGTTGTTCTTCCTGCCTTTTAGAACGAGACAATCCATCTAAAAGCGAACTACATCACTGGCATTATCCAAATAAACCCTGGGAGAGGTTACATTTAGATTACATGGGGCCTTTCCGTGGTAAAATGTATCTCATTGTAGTTGACGCTCATTCAAAGTGGTTAGAGGTATTAGAAGTAAATTCGACCTCTGCAAAACAAGCTATAGATCATTTAAGACAGTTGTTTGCTCGGTTTGGTTTACCGGTATCAATTCACTCAGACAACGGAAGTCCGTTTGTGTCTGAGGAATTCAAGGAATTTCTAAGGCAAAATGGTATCAAGCAAACGCTCTCGCCTGTTGGTCATCCACAGTCAAACGGTCAGGCCGAAAACTCGGTCAAATATGCTAAACATAAGCTTAAATGTGTTTTAAGAGACAATGTAAATGTGTCAGTTACGCTGAGCAGAATACTTTTTGATTACCGGAATTCAGTGCATAGTACAACCAATGAAACTCCTGCAATGTTAATGTTTAACAGACCACTTCGTACTAGACTAGATTTACTAAGACCAGATGTAAGTAAACAAGTTGAGAGTAAACAAATGAAACAAAGTGAGCATTATCGTGGTAGTAAAACACGTACCTTACTACCAACCCAACCAGTTGTAATCAGAGATTACCGATCTAGAGATAAGTGGATCGAAGGAACTGTAGTTAAACAATTAAGTCCAACAATGTACTTAGTTAAGTTAAATTCAGGTATATTGTGGAAACGGCATATCGATCAGCTGATAGGTATTAATACTCCTTTAATCATACAACCAGAGAGCACAGAGCATGTAACGGTACCGAGACACACTCAGTCAGTCCCATCAGCTGATCACCCCTCTCACTCACACTCTAACAGTGACATTAAAAGCCCTGACGTCACTCGGACTCCTGTAGTACGCAGATCTATTTCTGCGCGCAGCTCTTTGTCCCCCGGAAGTCCATTCAGCGACACAGCTGATGTCCACAATAGTCCACCTAACCGTAGTAATGGGCAAAATATACAAACTGAATCACCTGTCTCCACTCGGAGATATCCTGTTAGAATTAAGAAACCTGTTGAGCGTTTGAATTTGTAATTTGTTTGTTTTTTGTTGTGTTTTGTTTTGAGTGTCCTTTGGAATCTGTATTACCTTTTATTATTGATAGCGTATTATTATTATCATCAACAGAAAATTATTACCCAACTCATATAAATTATTGTTATTAAATAATTGTGTTAACTTATGTCATTACCATGTCAGATGTACTAATTTGAATATATATTTAACATCAAAATTAGAGGGGAGGAATTGTAATATATTTAGTGAAACATCTGTTAATTCAATGTATTATTATATCTCAGTTGGAAATGTGAGTCTGCTGCGACAGACAGACAGACGGACGGACATCGTCCGATACATAGCGCAGCGATCATACGATTTTAAATAAATCCTATTGGTCGCCGAGATCACGCCACATCCCTTCCAAACGGTCCCTATAACCACGCCAAACTCTTCCTCAGTCTCCAGCTCACCTCCATGATGGCCGCGTCTCGGTTGCCGGTAGTTATAAAGTTTAAGCCGTGTTAATTATTTCTACCCTCTTTCCATTACACATAATGGCCACCACAACACAACTATACCACAGTTTATTGTGAAAATATTGGTCTGTTTTTAAATAAAATAATGGATAGTCATATATTTATATTACATTTCTAACAACGTAAAATTGTAAACAACACTTTAAATCGAAAATTTCCATGATTTTTTACGTACCCGCAGACCGCAATATTCCATGAACGTAATATGTGTCAGTGGGAATTGGCCATTTTTTTTTTTTTTTTTTTTTTGTATGTCACGACATGTTAGAGATTGGCCACTATATGTATTCAATATACACCTTACTCGTTTTTAAACATAATTACAAGCAACATACTTATTATTATTTATAAGTTTTTATTATATACAATATGTTTTATACTATAAAAAGCTTTTCGCTTTCATTCTTTGATGTTATTTGTTAAAGAGTAATATTTATATACATTTGATATTTTAAGAAGTATAATATTATATTCCATAGATAAGGAAGCAATTTTTTTACAAAATAATGTTCGGTTAAAACAATAAAAAAAAAAAAAAATAAAAAAAATAAAAAATAAAAAACTGGACCGTGTAGTCCAGTAGAGGTAATACCTTACTAGGAAAAATTTGCTACAAAAGAGTTTTTGCTTTAACGGCTTTATTTATGTCCCAATATGATTATCCTAGGCTTTCCCCTCCTTGGAGTTGTGCTTAAGTGGTGAAGGGTAAAAATGTACACGAAAAGGGGCATTTTCTAATTTTTTGTTAAATCTCGTAAACGGCTTAAATACTGAAAACATGAAAGTCATGTATGAAAGTTAAAGAGCATAAAATTCCTCATTTAATGAGACCAACCGCATATATTTTGGATTACCCGTTGTCATGTTACAACACATCAAACTGCACGATTCTTAGCAATTTTTACAAAATTGTCTCCCGAAAGGCGTATTTTTGTAATTATACGGTTATATTTTGTAAATTAATAAAAATATTAAAATATTATTGTTTATAAAGTCAAAGGGCATTAAATTCTGTATTCAATGAGAGCAACCTTAAATTTTTAGAAAAACTCACCTTAAAAATTGGATAATTTTTTTGTAAACTTAAAATATTTTTATTTTATTTATGTTATGTCACAGGATCGTAACAAGGTTGTGCTAGTTGGTGAAGATACAGACTTACTAATAGCACTCACCACTCCACATTTCCCATCATCATCAGTTACAAGTCTTAAAACCTGGAAGAGGAACAACCGCACCAAAGGTTTTTGGTGTCAATAGTTTTAAATTAGCATACACCATGAGAAAACCACTCATCTTTCTCCATGGCATAAGTAGATGTGACCTCAGTGCACTCTTCGAGAAGGGTAAAAAGAAAGTGGCCAATCTGCTGATAAAAAATGTACACTTTCTAGAAGAAGTCAAACCTTTCTTCGCTGAGGTTATTGCCAAATTTGGCTTAAATTTATAACAACGCTTTACTTAGGTGACGAAACTGATTCGTGACAGAAACCGAGCTTCAATATGCTTTCCAAAGCGCTTGTGAAGTCCACATTTAATTTGTCATCTGTACCACCAACATCCGAAGCAGCCCACCAACATTGTTTGAGAACTTACCTTCAAGTACAAATGTGGTTAGAACACGAGAAAGATCCACTCTATTGGGGATGGCAGATTTCAAAGTTTGGTCTTGTCCCTGTTTTTACCACCAAGGAACCAGCCCCATAATCAATACTTTCAATGATTTCCTACAAACGCATCAAAAGGTGTGCAGATGTTTGTGGGTTTCGGAAGGATGGCAAAAAGATTCTATGCAATTCGACAAAAAAGTAAATGAGGTGTCAATAGAATCGAGTGGTTGAAAATTACAAATTTCTTTAATTTTATCGTTAAAGAGTCAAATTAAAGTACTAAACAATTATGTCCGATGTAATAGTCATTATTTCCATAATAGAATATATGCCTACACAATACATACTTCATATAATTTATGTCATTATTTTATTCATCTCTGTTAAACTAATGTGACGTAGTTAGGGTATAAATGGTCCTAAAAATATCAGGTTGGTCTCATTGAATGCAGAACTTGATGCCCTTTGGCTTTATAAACAATAATATTTCAATATTTTTATTAATTTACAAAAAATAACCGTAAAATTATAAAAAGATGCGTTTTGGATGACAATTTTTTTATTGTTAAGTCGTAAGCAGTTTTATGTGTTTTAACATGACAACGGGTGATCAAAAATATATGCGGTTGGTCTCATTAAATGTGGAATTTTATGCTCTTTAACTTTTATATACGACATATTTTCAGTATCTGAGCCCTTGACGAGATTTAACCACAAAAATAGAAAAATGTCCCTTTATGTGGACATTTTTAACCCCCAACACCTAAGCACAGCTCAGACGAGGGGGAAAACCAAGGATAACATTATTGGGACAAAATCAAACCGTTATAACAAAAAAATATTATGTAGCAATTTTTCCGATTTACCTGCTTTTTTGTTCTACGCTACTTGTCTAGTGTTATAAAATGCATTTTTGTAATGTCAATGTATTTAACGAAATCGTTAATAACACATATTTTACTGTTTGTTAATAATGAATAAAAAGCTGTTATATTTTGTTAGTGATATCAAAACAATCACCTGATTGTCTCCTCCTGTCTTAGATTTGCTATACATGGTTAACATGAGATCTTATTCTATTTAAAATCAGCTTATATTTTATTTCCCAATAGACAAAACTACTATATCTCTGGGACGATTTTATGGAAAAGATAGGGATCGGAACATTAGGAACATAACAATCTTTAATATGACTCTGTTATACTCAATGATTAAAATAAAAAAAAAAATCTAAAAATAAATTAAACTATAATTCTACAAATGTGTACGGTATAATATTTAAAACCCGTTATCAAAAAGTAATGACATAGTTTAATAATGATTACTTAAATTTTGATCAAAAGCTAAAGTTAATAAACACAACGAAACCACATTACCGCTGTAATAGCTTTAGTTGACAAATACAAATTGTTGTTCAGTTAATTTGGTTTTCCAACAGTCGCTTCGGCAAGTCACAAATCACCGCGTCTCAAGTTACCAACTGCAGCGCCACTTATTAGCAGAGTCATTTTCTAACTTGAAGCTCCACGCCTAACTCCATATGCGATGTTGCAATAACATTAAATGTTCATTTCAAACTTTCAGTATAGTTAGAATATGACAAATTTCACTTTATTAATGGTTATAATGTAAAGATTGTTAAATTCCTAATAAACTATGTATATACTATTTTAAATTATGATTCTAGAGTAAAATTTTAGAAGGTATAGAAAGATAAAGGAGTAATTATTTTACAAAATGTAATTACGTTACGTACTTACATAGAAAACTGTTTTATATAATTTTTATACCAGTACAAATAGGTAATGACACAAAGAAATGTAACAAAAAGAAAATCTACATTTTAGCTGTTCACTCCTAGTATTCTTTCTAAATATACTCCACAGATCTTCTTTTGTACTTGGTGTTTTGTTCTTTTGTAATACGTACTCTGTATTTGATACACCTTTAAATAAAGGAGCCAGGTGCTGTAAAATCTGGTGAGCTGGTGGTGATGGGATATCTCTATGCTTTCTTTGTAAAATACCAAAAACATTTACCCTAATAACACATTTATTTTTTATTTTATTTATTTTTTTTTTGGTACAGCACTAGTTTCCTTTAATGTACTTAAGATGCGTATAAATACCAACCGTCCCTTATAAGAAAAGCAGTTTTTGATTTTTGAAAATCTTGTTGTTTCATTGACTCACACTGTATCATTACCAAACTGGCAAAAAAAAACATTCTAAAGCTATTAGGAATCAACCTAAAACTGTTAACCAGTTAATATACTAAGATACATTTTCACCTATATCCATGGCCCGGTGTTGTCACAGGAGTTGTCAGCGACCACCACCAGGGACCGCTGCCAGCGCTGCTGTACGTCCACGGGGAGAGCTACGAGTGGAACTCTGGTAACCCGTACGACGGCAGCGTGCTGGCCAGCTTCGGCCACATCATAGTGGTCACCATCAACTATCGGCTGGGCATACTAGGTGAGTCAACTGGAGGAAATAGTGGGCATATTGGGTGAGTCAACTGGAGGAAGTAGTGGGCGTACTGGGTGAGTCAATTGGAGGAAATAGTGGGCATATTGGGTGAGTCAACTGGAGGAAATAGTGGGCATACTGGGTGAGTCAACTGGAGGAAATAGTGGGAATACTGTTTGAGTCAACTGGAGGAAATAGTGGGCATATTGGGTGAGTCAACTGGAGGAAATAGTGGGCATACTGGGTGAGTTAACTGGAGGAAATAGTGGGAATACTGTTTGAGTCAACTGGTGGAAATAGTGGGCATATTGGGTGAGTCAACTAGAGGAAATAGTGGGCATACTGGGTGAGTCAACTGGAGGAAAAAGTGGGAATACTGGGTGAGTCAACTGGAGGAAATAGTGGGCATATTGGGTGAGTCAACTGGAGGAAATAGTGGGCATACTGGGTGAGTCAACTGAAGGAAATAGTGGGAATACTGGGTGAGTCAAGTGGGGGAAATAAAAGATTATCTTCCCTCTAATACATCTCCCCCAGAACCTCAGTACAAGGTTTTTGTCTCTGAAATCCTTTAGAGCTCTTTTTGTTATTTTTTACTTTATGTTACATGAATTTCTTCCCATAAAATCTGAATTATAACGCACCAAAATATAACATATATAACTCAAGTAATTACTGATTGGGTGAGTCGGGTGAGTTGGTGTAGTGTTTAGTGCACCGGTCTTCAACACCATACCAGAGATGTCCTGGGTTTGAATCAACGTTCTGAAGGAAGTTTTAATCAGTACCATTGACTAGTACTTTAGTGGCCAATTTTTATAATACGAACCAGTCACGGATAGTCTATAAGGATGGGCCAGAGTAAGGCAAAAAGTGGATTTTAATCTCTTAAGTGATTCAGATAATATTTCTTGTTCTAAACTAATTATTTGACTTCATATTCTAAAAGGTTATCAAATTAGTTACACATTTTAAATACTTGATCTATATATTTGTCAAAACGCTAATGCCAATATCTTTATTGATGTCCTACAGTGATTTTTTCTGGACCAAGAAGAAGTAGTGAGATTGTAAGTTGGTAAAGTATGACAAAATTATTCATCCCTTAGCTCAGGAAAATCTTTTCGAGACTGCAATTTTTGTGAGATTTTATTTTATATCTAACCAATAGTGAAAAACATGACACTTATGTATAGGTTGGTCAGTAAAGTTATCAAGAGTAACAAAAAGGCCTGATGTAATATTAATTATATGGAATATAAAAATGTATTAAAAATTTCAAGGCGGACCGATGTTATACTCAGTAAAACTATTAGGCGTCACTTAAGTTTATCAGACAATGCTCGTTCGCTCCCTTCACTCGCTCTCTTAATTTATAAGACGAGCTTGTACGCTTCGCTCACTCGCCTCACCGAAACTTTGGTATTTTTTTTACCACAGGTTTACCACATTAGATTCTATATGCAACTGTAATATGACTTTTTCAACATAGTAGCTACAAAAAAACTATGGGATCTATATAATGATAAATGTTAACTTTTAAGGGCTGTTGGACCCCAGCTTCTTCCCAGGCATGTTACCGTCTCCAATCGATTCCTAGTTGCCAACACCCCATTGTTAAAATAAAAAATAAAAAAATATTGAAAAGTATAAACATTAGCCGTACAAACAGTGCTTGTTTGGAGTATAATATATAAAAAACATATTATGTTATGAACAGTATTTTAAGTACACAATTAACTTTTTTACGGTTCAGGTTTCCTCAAGACGGGAGCTCGAGGCAGTGCGCAGGGCAACTTCGGCCTGATGGACCTGATAGCCGGACTCCACTGGCTGCGGGAAAACCTCCCGGCGTTCGGGGGAGACCCGGAGAGCATCACGGTGATGGGGCACGGCACCGGGGCGGCGCTGGCCAACTACATCGCGGTGTCGCCGGTGGCCAAGGGTGAGTACTGGCCAGGGGGAATGGCTAGTAGCCAAGGAAGTGGTTGTTAGTGGACAGTAGTGGTGATGGGGCACGGCACCGGGGCGGCGCTGGCGAACTACATCGCGGTGTCGCCGGTGGCCAAGGGTGAGTACTGGCCAGGGGGTGATGGCTAGTAGCCAAGGCTGTGGTTGTTAGTGGACAGTAGTGGTGATGGGGCACGGCACCGGGGTGGCGCTGGCGAACTACGTCGCGGTGTCGCCGGTGGCAAAGGGTGAGTACTAACCAGGGGGAATGGCTAGTAGCCAAGGCAGTGGTTGTTAGTGGACAGTAGTGGTGATGGGGCACGGCATCGGGGCGGCGCTGGCGAACTACATCGCGGTGTCGCCGGTGGCCAAGGGTGAGTACTGGCCAGGGGGTGATGGCTAGTAGCCAAGGCTGTGGTTGTTAGTGGACAGTAGTGGTGATGGGGCACGGCACCGGGGCGGCGCTGGCGAACTACATCGCGGTGTCGCCGGTGGCCAAGGGTGAGTACTGGCCAGGGGGAATGGCTAGTAGCCAAGGAAGTGGTTGTTAGTGGACAGTAGTGGTGATGGGGCACGGCACCGGGGCGGCGCTGGCGAACTACGTCGCGGTGTCGCCGGTGGCCAAGGGTGAGTACTGGCCAGGGGGAATGGCTAGTAGCCAAGGCAGTGGTTGTTAGTGGACAGTAGTGGTGATGGGGCACGGCACCGGGGCGGCGCTGGCGAACTACATCGCGGTGTCGCCGGTGGCCAAGGGTGAGTACTGGCCAGGGGGTAATGGCTAGTAGCCAAGGAAGTGGTTGTTAGTGGACAGTAGTGGTGATGGGGCACGGCACCGGGGCGGCGCTGGCGAACTACATCGCGGTGTCGCCGGTGGCCAAGGGTGAGTACTGGCCAGGGGGAATGGCTAGTAGCCAAGGAAGTGGTTGTTAGTGGACAGTAGTGGTGATGGGGCACGGCACCGGGGCGGCGCTGGCGAACTACATCGCGGTGTCGCCAAACTACACCTGGCGAACTACACCGGTGGCCAAGGGTGAGTACTGGCCAGTGGGTAGTGGATAGTAGCCAAGGAAGTGGTTGTTAGTGGACAGTAGTGGTGATGGGGCACGGCACCGGGGCGGTGCTGGCGAACTACATCGCGGTGTCGCCGGTGGCCAAGGGTGAGTACTGGCCAGAGGGTAATGGCTAGTAGCCAAGGAAGTGGTTGTTAAAGGACAGTAGTGGTGATGGGGCACGGCACCGGGGCGGTGCTGGCGAACTACATCGCGGTGTCGCCGGTGGCCAATGGTGAGCACTGGCCAGGGGGAATGGCTAGTAGCCAAGGCCGTGGTTGTTAGTGTTTAGTAGTGGTGATGGGGCACGGCACCGGGGCGGCACTGGCGAACTACATCGCGGTGTCCCCGGTGGCCAAGGGTGAGTACTGGCCAGGGGGTAGTGGATAGTAGCCAAGGAAGTGGTTGTTAGTGGACAGTAGTGGTGATGGGGCACGGCATCGGGGCGGTGCTGGCGAACTACATCGCGGTGTCGCCGGTGGCCAATGGTGAGCACTGGCCAGGGGGAATGGCTAGTAGTCAAGGCCGTGGTTGTTAGTGTTTAGTAGTGGTGATGGGGCACGGCACCGGGGCGGCGCTGGCGAACTACATCGCGGTGTCCCCGGTGGCCAAGGGTGAGCACTGGCCAGGGGGAATGGCTAGTAGCCAAGGCCGTGGTTGTTAGTGTTTAGTAGTGGTGATGGGGCATGGCACCGGGGCGGCGCTGGCCAACTACATCGCGGTGTCGCCGGTGGCCAAGGGTGAGTACTGGCCAGGGGGAATGGCTAGTAGCCAAGGCCGTGGTTGTTAGTGGACAGTAGTGGTGATGGGGCACGGCACCGGGGCGGCGCTGGCCAACTACATCGCGGTGTCGCCGGTGGCCAAGGGTGAGTACTGGCCAGGGGGAATGGCTAGTAGCCAAGGCAGTGGTTGTTAGTGGACAGTAGTGGTGATGGGGCACGGCACCGGGGCGGCGCTGGCGAACTACATCGCGGTGTCGCCGGTGGCCAAGGGTGAGTACTGGCCAGGGGGTGATGGCTAGTAGCCAAGGCTGTGGTTGTTAGTGGACAGTAGTGGTGATGGGGCACGGCACCGGGGTGGCGCTGGCGAACTACGTCGCGGTGTCGCCGGTGGCCAAGGGTGAGTACTAACCAGGGGGAATGGCTAGTAGCCAAGGCAGTGGTTGTTAGTGGACAGTAGTGGTGATGGGGCACGGCATCGGGGCGGCGCTGGCGAACTACATCGCGGTGTCACCGGTGGCCAAGGGTGAGTACTGGCCAGGGGGTGATGGCTAGTAGCCAAGGCTGTGGTTGTTAGTGGACAGTAGTGGTGATGGGGCACGGCACCGGGGCGGCGCTGGCGAACTACATCGTGGTGTCGCCGGTGGCCAAGGGTGAGTACTGGCCAGGGGGAATGGCTAGTAGCCAAGGAAGTGGTTGTTAGTGGACAGTAGTGGTGATGGGGCACGGCACCGGGGCGGCGCTGGCGAACTACGTCGCGGTGTCGCCGGTGGCCAAGGGTGAGTACTGGCCAGGGGGAATGGCTAGTAGCCAAGGCAGTGGTTGTTAGTGGACAGTAGTGGTGATGGGGCACGGCACCGGGGCGGCGCTGGCGAACTACATCGCGGTGTCGCCGGTGGCCAAGGGTGAGTACTGGCCAGGGGGTAATGGCTAGTAGCCAAGGAAGTGGTTGTTAGTGGACAGTAGTGGTGATGGGGCACGGCACCGGGGTGGCGCTGGCGAACTACATCGCGGTGTCGCCGGTGGCCAAGGGTGAGTACTGGCCAGGGGGAATGGCTAGTAGCCAAGGAAGTGGTTGTTAGTGGACAGTAGTGGTGATGGGGCACGGCACCGGGGCGGCGCTGGCGAACTACATCGCGGTGTCGCCAAACTACACCTGGCGAACTACACCGGTGGCCAAGGGTGAGTACTGGCCAGTGGGTAGTGGATAGTAGCCAAGGATGTGGTTGTTAGTGGACAGTAGTGGTGATGGGGCACGGCACCGGGGCGGTGCTGGCGAACTACATCGCGGTGTCGCCGGTGGCCAAGGGTGAGTACTGGCCAGGGGGTAATGGCTAGTAGCCAAGGAAGTGGTTGTTAGTGGACAGTAGTGGTGATGGGGCACGGCACCGGGGCGGTGCTGGCGAACTACATCACGGTGTCGCCGGTGGCCAATGGTGAGCACTGGCCAGGGGGAATGGCTAGTAGCCAAGGCCGTGGTTGTTAGTGTTTAGTAGTGGTGATGGGGCACGGCACCGGGGCGGCGCTGGCGAACTACATCGCGGTGTCCCCGGTAGCCAAGGGTGAGTACTGGCCAGGGGGTAGTCGATAGTAGCCAAGGAAGTGGTTGTTAGTGGACAGTAGTGGTGATGGGGCACGGCATCGGGGCGGTGCTGGCGAACTACATCGCGGTGTCGCCGGTGGCCAATGGTGAGCACTGGCCAGGGGGAATGGCTAGTAGCCAAGGCCGTGGTTGTTAGTGTTTAGTAGTGGTGATGGGGCACGGCACCGGGGCGGCGCTGGCGAACTACATCGCGGTGTCCCCGGTGGCCAAGGGTGAGCACTGGCCAGGGGGAATGGCTAGTAGCCAAGGCCGTGGTTGTTAGTGTTTAGTAGTGGTGATGGGGCATGGCACCGGGGCGGCGCTGGCCAACTACATCGCGGTGTCGCCGGTGGCCAAGGGTGAGTACTGGCCAGGGGGAATGGCTAGTAGCCAAGGCCGTGGTTGTTAGTGGACAGTAGTGGTGATGGGGCACGGCACCGGGGCGGCGCTGGCCAACTACATCGCGGTGTCGCCGGTGGCCAAGGGTGAGTACTGGCCAGGGGGAATGGCTAGTAGCCAAGGAAGTGGTTGTTAGTGGACAGTAGTGGTGATGGGGCACGGCACCGGGGCGGCGCTGGCGAACTACATCGCGGTGTCGCCGGTGGCCAAGGGTGAGTACTGGCCAGGGGGTGATGGCTAGTAGCCAAGGCTGTGGTTGTTAGTGGACAGTAGTGGTGATGGGGCACGGCATCGGGGTGGCGCTGGCGAACTACGTCGCGGTGTCGCCGGTGGCCAAGGGTGAGTACTAACCAGGGGGAATGGCTAGTAGCCAAGGCAGTGGTTGTTAGTGGACAGTAGTGGTGATGGGGCACGGCATCGGGGCGGCGCTGGCGAAATACATCGCGGTGTCACCGGTGGCCAAGGGTGAGTACTGGCCAGGGGGTGATGGCTAGTAGCCAAGGCTGTGGTTGTTAGTGGACAGTAGTGGTGATGGGGCACGGCACCGGGGCGGCGCTGGCGAACTACATCGTGGTGTCGCCGGTGGCCAAGGGTGAGTACTGGCCAGGGGGAATGGCTAGTAGCCAAGGAAGTGGTTGTTAGTGGACAGTAGTGGTGATGGGGCACGGCACCGGGGCGGCGCTGGCGAACTACGTCGCGGTGTCGCCGGTGGCCAAGGGTGAGTACTGGCCAGGGGGAATGGCTAGTAGCCAAGGCAGTGGTTGTTAGTGGACAGTAGTGGTGATGGGGCACGGCACTGGGGCGGCGCTGGCGAACTACATCGCGGTGTCGCCGGTGGCCAAGGGTGAGTACTGGCCAGGGGGTAATGGCTAGTAGCCAAGGAAGTGGTTGTTAGTGGACAGTAGTGGTGATGGGGCACGGCAGCGGGGCGGCGCTGGCGAACTACATCGCGGTGTCGCCGGTGGCCAAGGGTGAGTACTGGCCAGGGGGAATGGCTAGTAGCCAAGGAAGTGGTTGTTAGTGGACAGTAGTGGTGATGGGGCACGGCACCGGGGCGGCGCTGGCGAACTACATCGCGGTGTCGCCAAACTACACCTGGCGAACTACACCGGTGGCCAAGGGTGAGTACTAGCCAGTGGGTAGTGGATAGTAGCCAAGGATGTGGTTGTTAGTGGACAGTAGTGGTGATGGGGCACGGCACCGGGGCGGTGCTGGCGAAGTACATCGCGGTGTCCCCGGTGGCCAAGGGTGAGTACTGGCCAGGGGGTAGTGGATAGTAGCCAAGGAAGTGGTTGTTAGTGGACAGTAGTGGTGATGGGGCACGGCACCGGGGCGGTGCTGGCGAACTACATCGCGGTGTCGCCGGTGGCCAATGGTGAGCACTGGCCAGGGGGAATGGCTAGTAGCCAAGGCCGTGGTTGTTAGTGTTTAGTAGTGGTGATGGGGCACGGCACCGGGGTGGCGCTGGCGAACTACATCGCGGTGTCCCCGGTGGCCAAGGGTGAGCACTGGCCAGGGGGAATGGCTAGTAGCCAAGGCCGTGGTTGTTAGTGTTTAGTAGTGGTGATGGGGCATGGCACCGGGGCGGCGCTGGCCAACTACATCGCGGTGTCGCCGGTGGCCAAGGGTGAGTACTGGCCAGGGGGAATGGCTAGTAGCCAAGGCCGTGGTTGTTAGTGGACAGTAGTGGTGATGGGGCACGGCACCGGGGCGGCGCTGGCCAACTACATCGCGGTGTCGCCGGTGGCCAAGGGTGAGTACTGGCCAGGGGGAATGGCTAGTAGCCAAGGCCGTGGTTGTTAGTGTTTAGTAGTGGTGATGGGGCACGGCACCGGGGCGGCGCTGGCGAACTACATCGCGGTGTCGCCGGTGGCCAAGGGTGAGTACTGGCCAGGGGGTAATGGCTAGTAGCCAAGGAAGTGGTTGTTAGTGGACAGTAGTGGTGATGGGGCACGGCACCGGGGCGGTGCTGGCCAACTACATCGCGGTGTCGCCGGTGGCCAAGGGTGAGTACTGGCCAGGGGGTAATGGCTAGTAGCCAAGGAAGTGGTTGTTAGTGGACAGTAGTGGTGATGGGGCACGGCACCGGGGCGGCGCTGGCGAACTACATCGCGGTGTCGCCGGTGGCCAAGGGTGAGTACTGGCCAGGGGGAATGGCTAGTAGCCAAGGAAGTGGTTGTTAGTGGACAGTAGTGGTGATGGGGCACGGCACCGGGGCGGCGCTGGCGAACTACATCGCGGTGTCGCCAAACTACACCTGGCGAACTACACCGGTGGCCAAGGGTGAGTACTGGCCAGTGGGTAGTGGATAGTAGCCAAGGAAGTGGTTGTTAGTGGACAGTAGTGGTGATGGGTCACGGCACCGGGGTGGCGCTGGCCAACTACATCGTGGTGTCCCCGGTGGCCAAGGGTGAGTACTGGCCAGGGGGAATGGCTAGTAGCCAAGGAAGTGGTTGTTAGTGGACAGTAGTGGTGATGGGTCACGGCACCGGGTTGGCGCTGGCCAACTACATCGTGGTGTCCCCTGTGGCCAAGGGTGAGTACTGGCCAGGGGGAATGGCTAGTAGCCAAGGAAGTGGTTGTTAGTGGACAGTAGTGGTGATGGGGCACGGCACCGGGGCGGCGCTGGCCAACTACATCGCGGTGTCGCCGGTGGCCAAGGGTGAGTACTGGCCAGGGGGTAATGGCTAGTAGCCAAGGAAGTGGTTGTTAGTGGACAGTAGTGGTGATGGGTCACGGCACCGGGGCGGCGCTAGCGAACTACATCGCGGTGTCGCCGGTGGCCAAGGGTGAGTACTGGCCAGGGGGTAATGGCTAGTAGCCAAGGCAGTGGTTGTTAGTGGACAGTAGTGGTGATGGGGCACGGCACCGGGGCGGCGCTGGCGAACTACATCGCGGTGTCCCCGGTGGCCAAGGGTGAGTACTGGCCAGGGGGTAATGGCTAGTAGCCAAGGCAGTGGTTGTTAGTGGACAGTAGTGGTGATGGGGCACGGCACCGGGGCGGCGCTGGCCAACTACATCGCGGTGTCGCCGGTGGCCAAGGGTGAGTACTGGCCAGGGGGTAATGGCTAGTAGCCAAGGAAGTGGTTGTTAGTGGACAGTAGTGGTGATGGGGCACGGCACCGGGGCGGTGCTGGCGAACTACATCGCGGTGTCGCCGGTGGCCAATGGTGAGCACTGGCCAGGGGGAATGGCTAGTAGCCAAGGCCGTGGTTGTTAGTGTTTAGTAGTAGTGATGGGGCACGGCACCGGGGCGGCGCTGGCGAACTACATCGCGGTGTCCCCGGTGGCCAAGGGTGAGTACTGGCCAGGGGGTAGTGGATAGTAGCCAAGGAAGTGGTTGTTAGTGGACAGTAGTGGTGATGGGGCACGGCATCGGGGCGGTGCTGGCGAACTACATCGCGGTGTCGCCGGTGGCCAAGGGTGAGTACTTGCCAGGGGGTAATGGCTAGTAGCCAAGGAAGTGGTTGTTAGTGGACAGTAGTGGTGATGGGGCACGGCACCGGGGCGGTGCTGGCGAACTACATCGCGGTGTCGCCGGTGGCCAATGGTGAGCACTGGCCAGGGGGAATGGCTAGTAGCCAAGGCCGTGGTTGTTAGTGTTTAGTAGTGGTGATGGGGCACGGCACCGGGGCGGCGCTGGCGAACTACATCGCGGTGTCCCCGGTGGCCAAGGGTGAGTACTGGCCAGGGGGTAGTGGATAGTAGCCAAGGAAGTGGTTGTTAGTGGACAGTAGTGGTGATGGGGCACGGCATCGGGGCGGTGCTGGCGAACTACATCGCGGTGTCGCCGGTGGCCAATGGTGAGCACTGGCCAGGGGGAATGGCTAGTAGCCAAGGCCGTGGTTGTTAGTGTTTAGTAGTGGTGATGGGGCACGGCACCGGGGCGGCGCTGGCGAACTACATCGCGGTGTCCCCGGTGGCCAAGGGTGAGCACTGGCCAGGGGGAATGGCTAGTAGCCAAGGCCGTGGTTGTTAGTGTTTAGTAGTGGTGATGGGGCATGGCACCGGGGCGGCGCTGGCCAACTACATCGCGGTGTCGCCGGTGGCCAAGGGTGAGTACTGGCCAGGGGGAATGGCTAGTAGCCAAGGCCGTGGTTGTTAGTGGACAGTAGTGGTGATGGGGCACGGCACCGGGGCGGCGCTGGCCAACTACATCGCGGTGTCGCCGGTGGCCAAGGGTGAGTACTGGCCAGGGGGAATGGCTAGTAGCCAAGGAAGTGGTTGTTAGTGGACAGTAGTGGTGATGGGGCACGGCACCGGGGCGGCGCTGGCGAACTACATCGCGGTGTCGCCGGTGGCCAAGGGTGAGTACTGGCCAGGGGGTGATGGCTAGTAGCCAAGGCTGTGGTTGTTAGTGGACAGTAGTGGTGATGGGGCACGGCACCGGGGTGGCGCTGGCGAACTACGTCGCGGTGTCGCCGGTGGCCAAGGGTGAGTACTAACCAGGGGGAATGGCTAGTAGCCAAGGCAGTGGTTGTTAGTGGACAGTAGTGGTGATGGGGCACGGCATCGGGGCGGCGCTGGCGAACTACATCGCGGTGTCACCGGTGGCCAAGGGTGAGTACTGGCCAGGGGGTGATGGCTAGTAGCCAAGGCTGTGGTTGTTAGTGGACAGTAGTGGTGATGGGGCACGGCACCGGGGCGGCGCTGGCGAACTACATCGTGGTGTCGCCGGTGGCCAAGGGTGAGTACTGGCCAGGGGGAATGGCTAGTAGCCAAGGAAGTGGTTGTTAGTGGACAGTAGTGGTGATGGGGCACGGCACCGGGGCGGCGCTGGCGAACTACGTTGCGGTGTCGCCGGTGGCCAAGGGTGAGTACTGGCCAGGGGGAATGGCTAGTAGCCAAGGCAGTGGTTGTTAGTGGACAGTAGTGGTGATGGGGCACGGCACCGGGGCGGCGCTGGCGAACTACATCGCGGTGTCGCCGGTGGCCAAGGGTGAGTACTGGCCAGGGGGTAATGGCTAGTAGCCAAGGAAGTGGTTGTTAGTGGACAGTAGTGGTGATGGGGCACGGCACCGGGGCGGCGCTGGCGAACTACATCGCGGTGTCGCCGGTGGCCAAGGGTGAGTACTGGCCAGGGGGAATGGCTAGTAGCCAAGGAAGTGGTTGTTAGTGGACAGTAGTGGTGATGGGGCACGGCACCGGGGCGGCGCTGGCGAACTACATCGCGGTGTCGCCAAACTACACCTGGCGAACTACACCGGTGGCCAAGGGTGAGTACTAGCCAGTGGGTAGTGGATAGTAGCCAAGGATGTGGTTGTTAGTGGACAGTAGTGGTGATGGGGCACGGCACCGGGGCGGTGCTGGCGAACTACATCGCGGTGTCGCCGGTGGCCAAGGGTGAGTACTGGCCAGGGGGTAATGGCTAGTAGCCAGAGAAGTGGTTGTTAGTGGACAGTAGTGGTGATGGGGCACGGCACCGGGGCGGTGCTGGCGAACTACATCGCGGTGTCGCCGGTGGCCAATGGTGAGCACTGGCCAGGGGGAATGGCTAGTAGCCAAGGCCGTGGTTGTTAGTGTTTAGTAGTGGTGATGGGGCACGGCACCGGGGCGGCGCTGGCGAACTACATCGCGGTGTCCCCGGTGGCCAAGGGTGAGTACTGGCCAGGGGGTAGTGGATAGTAGCCAAGGAAGTGGTTGTTAGTGGACAGTAGTGGTGATGGGGCACGGCACCGGGGCGGTGCTGGCGAACTACATCGCGGTGTCGCCGGTGGCCAATGGTGAGCACTGGCCAGGGGGAATGGCTAGTAGCCAAGGCCGTGGTTGTTAGTGTTTAGTAGTGGTGATGGGGCACGGCACCGGGGCGGCGCTGGCGAACTACATCGCGGTGTCCCCGGTGGCCAAGGGTGAGCACTGGCCAGGGGGAATGGCTAGTAGCCAAGGCCGTGGTTGTTAGTGTTTAGTAGTGGTGATGGGGCATGGCACCGGGGCGGCGCTGGCGAACTACATCGCGGTGTCGCCAGTGGCCAAGGGTGAGTACTGGCCAGGGGGAATGGCTAGTAGCCAAGGCCGTGGTTGTTAGTGGACAGTAGTGGTGATGGGGCACGGCACCGGGGCGGCGCTGGCCAACTACATCGCGGTGTCGCCGGTGGCCAAGGGTGAGTACTGGCCAGGGGGAATGGCTAGTAGCCAAGGCCGTGGTTGTTAGTGTTTAGTAGTGGTGATGGGGCACGGCACCGGGGCGGCGCTGGCGAACTACATCGCGGTGTCGCCGGTGGCCAAGGGTGAGTACTGGCCAGGGGGTAATGGCTAGTAGCCAAGGAAGTGGTTGTTAGTGGACAGTAGTGGTGATGGGGCACGGCACCGGGGCGGTGCTGGCCAACTACATCGCGGTGACGCCGGTGGCCAAGGGTGAGTACTGGCCAGGGGGTAATGGCTAGTAGCCAAGGAAGTGGTTGTTAGTGGACAGTAGTGGTGATGGGGCACGGCACCGGGGCGGCGCTGGCGAACTACATCGCGGTGTCGCCGGTGGCCAAGGGTGAGTACTGGCCAGGGGGAATGGCTAGTAGCCAAGGAAGTGGTTGTTAGTGGACAGTAGTGGTGATAGGGCACGGCACCGGGGCGGCGCTGGCGAACTACATCGCGGTGTCGCCAAACTACACCTGGCGAACTACACCGGTGGCCAAGGGTGAGTACTGGCCAGTGGGTAGTGGATAGTAGCCAAGGAAGTGGTTGTTAGTGGACAGTAGTGGTGATGGGTCACGGCACCGGGGTGGCGCTGGCCAACTACATCGTGGTGTCCCCGGTGGCCAAGGGTGAGTACTGGCCAGGGGGAATGGCTAGTAGCCAAGGAAGTGGTTGTTAGTGGACAGTAGTGGTGATGGGTCACGGCACCGGGTTGGCGCTGGCCAACTACATCGTGGTGTCCCCTGTGGCCAAGGGTGAGTACTGGCCAGGGGGAATGGCTAGTAGCCAAGGAAGTGGTTGTTAGTGGACAGTAGTGGTGATGGGGCACGGCACCGGGGTGGCGCTGGCCAACTACATCGCGGTGTCGCCGGTGGCCAAGGGTGAGTACTGGCCAGGGGGTAATGGCTAGTAGCCAAGGAAGTGGTTGTTAGTGGACAGTAGTGGTGATGGGTCACGGCACCGGGGCGGCGCTAGCGAACTGCATCGCGGTGTCGCCGGTGGCCAAGGGTGAGTACTGGCCAGGGGGTAATGGCTAGTAGCCAAGGCAGTGGTTGTTAGTGGACAGTAGTGGTGATGGGGCACGGCACCGGGGCGGCGCTGGCGAACTACATCGCGGTGTCCCCGGTGGCCAAGGGTGAGTACTGGCCAGGAGGTAATGGCTAGTAGCCAAGGCAGTGGTTGTTAGTGGACAGTAGTGGTGATGGGGCACGGCACCGGGGCGGCGCTGGCCAACTACATCGCGGTGTCCCCGGTGGCCAAGGGTGAGTACTGGCCAGGGGGTAATGGCTAGTAGCCAAGGCAGTGGTTGTTAGTGGACAGTAGTGGTGATGGGGCACGGCACCAGGGCGGCGCTGGCGAACTACATCGCGGTGTCCCCGGTGGCCAAGGGTGAGTACTGGCCAGGGGGTAATGGCTAGTAGCCAAGGAAGTGGTTGTTAGTGGACAGTAGTGGTGATGGGGCATGGCACCGGGGTGGCGCTAGCGAACTACATCGCGGTGTCGCCGGTGGCCAAGGGTGAGTACTGGCCAGGGGGTAATGGCTAGTAGCCAAGGAAGTGGTTGTTAGTGGACAGTAGTGGTGATGGGGCACGGCACCGGGGCGGCGCTGGCGAACTACGTCGCGGTGTCGCCGGTGGCCAATGGTGAGTACTGGCCAGGGGGTAATGGCTAGTAGCCAAGGAAGTGGTTGTTAGTGGACAGTAGTGGTGATGGGTCACGGCACCGGGGCGGCGCTGGCGAACTACATCGCGGTGTCGCCGGTGGCCAAGGGTGAGTACTGGCCAGGGGGTAATGGCTAGTAGCCAAGGAAGTGGTTGTTAGTGGACAGTAGTGGTGATGGGTCACGGCACCGGGGTGGCGCTGGCCAACTACATCGTTGTGTCGCCGGTGGCCAAGGGTGAGTACTGGCCAGGGGGTGATGGCTAGTAGCCAAGGCCGTGGTTGTTAGTGTTTAGTAGTGGTGATGGGGCACGGCACCGGGGCGGCGCTGGCCAACTACATCGCGGTGTCGCCGGTGGCCAAGGGTGAGTACTGGCCAGTGGGTAGTAGATAGTAGCCAAGGAAGTGGTTGTTAGTGGACAGTAGTGGTGATGGGGCACGGCACCGGGGCGGCGCTGGCCAACTACATCGCGGTGTCGCCGGTGGCCAAGGGTGAGTACTGGCCAGTGGGTAGTGGATAGTAGCCAAGGAAGTGGTTGTTAGTGGACAGTAGTGGTGATGGGGCACGGCACCGGGGCGGCGCTGGCGAACTACATCGCGGTGTCGCTGGTGGCCAAGGGTGAGTACTGGCCAGTGGGTAGTGGATAGTAGCCAAGGCAGTGGTTGTTAGTGTTTAGTAGTGGTGATGGGGCACGGCACCGGGGCGGCGCTGGCGAACTACATCGCGGTGTCGCCGGTGGCCAAGGGTGAGTACTGGCCAGGGGGTGATGGCTAGTAGCCAAGGAAGTGGTTGTTAGTGGACAGTAGTGGTGATGGGGCACGGCACCGGGGTGGCGCTGGCGAACTACATCGCGGTGTCGCCGGTGGCCAAGGGTGAGTACTGGCCAGGGGGTAATGGCTAGTAGCCAAGGAAGTGGTTGTTAGTGGACAGTAGTGGTGATGGGGCACGGCACCGGGGCGGCGCTGGCGAACTACATCGCGGTGTCGCTGGTGGCCAAGGGTGAGTACTGGCCAGTGGGTAGTGGATAGTAGCCAAGGAAGTGGTTGTTAGTGGACAGTAGTGGTGATGGGGCACGGCACCGGGGCGGTGCTGGCGAACTACATCGCGGTGTCAACGGTGGCCAAGGGTGAGAACTGGCCAGGGGGTAATGGCTAGTAGCCAAGGAAGTGGTTGTTAGTGGACAGTAGTGGTGATGGGTCACGGCACCGGGGTGGTGCTGGCCAACTACATCCTGGTGTCCCCGGTGGCCAAGGGTGAGTACTGGCAAGGGGGAATGGCTAGGAGCCAAGGAAGTGGTTGTTAGTGGACAGTAGTGGTGATGGGTCACGGCACCGGGGCGGCGCTGGCGATCTACATCGCGGTGTCGCCGGTGGCCAAGGGTGAGTACTGGCCAGGGGGTGATGGCTAGTAGCCAAGGCCCTGGTTGTTAGTGTTTAGTAGTGGTGATGGGGCACGGCACCGGGGCGGCGCTGGCCAACTACATCGCGGTGTCGCCGGTGGCCAAGGGTGAGTACTGGCCAGTGGGTAGTGGATAGTAGCCAAGGAAGTGGTTGTTAGTGGACAGTAGTGGTGATGGGGCACGGCACCGGGGCGGCGCTGGCCAACTACATCGCGGTGTCGCCGGTGGCCAAGGGTGAGTACTGGCCAGTGGGTAGTGGATAGTAGCCAAGGAAGTGGTTGTTAGTGGACAGTAGTGGTGATGGGGCACGGCACCGGGGCGGCGCTGGCGAACTACATCGCGGTGTCGCCGGTGGCCAAGGGTGAGTACTGGCCAGTGGGTAGTGGATAGTAGCCAAGGCAGTGGTTGTTAGTGTTTAGTAGTGGTGATGGGGCACGGCACCGGGGCGGCGCTGGCGAACTACATCGCGGTGTCGCCGGTGGCCAAGGGTGAGTACTGGCCAGGGGGTGATGGCTAGTAGCCAAGGAAGTGGTTGTTAGTGGACAGTAGTGGTGATGGGGCACGGCACCGGGGCGGCGCTGGCGAACTACATCGCGGTGTCGCCGGTGGCCAAGGGTGAGTACTGGCCAGGGGGTAATGGCTAGTGGCCAAGGAAGTGGTTGTTAGTGGACAGTAGTGGTGATGGGGCACGGCACCGGGGCGGCGCTGGCGAACTACATCGCGGTGTCGCCGGTGGCCAAGGGTGAGTACTGGCCAGTGGGTAGTGGATAGTAGCCAAGGAAGTGGTTGTTAGTGGACAGTAGTGGTGATGGGGCACGGCACCGGGGCGGTGCTGGCGAACTACATCGCGGTGTCGCCGGTGGCCAAGGGTGAGTACTGGCCAGGGGGTGATGGCTAGTAGCCAAGGCAGTGGTTGTTAGTGGACAGTAGTGGTGATGGGGCACGGCACCGGGGCGGTGCTGGCGAACTACATCGCGGTGTCGCCGGTGGCCAAGGGTGAGTACTGGCCAGGGGTTGATGGCTAGTAGCCAAGGCTGTGGTTGTTAGTGGACAGTAGTGGTGATGGGGCACGGCACCGGGGCGGCGCTGGCCAACTACATCGCGGTGTCGCCGGTGGCCAAGGGTGAGTACTGGCCAGGGGGTGATGGCTAGTAGCCAAGGCTGTGGTTGTTAGTGGACAGTAGTGGTGATGGGGCACGGCACCGGGGCGGTGCTGGCGAACTACATCGCGGTGTCGCCGGTGGCCAAGGATGAGTACTGGCCAGGGGGTGATGGCTAGTAGCCAAGGCTGTGGTTGTTAGTGGACAGTAGTGGTGATGGGGCACGGCACCGGGGCGGTGCTGGCGAACTACATCGCGGTGTCCCCGGTGGCCAAGGGTGAGTACTGGCCAGGGGGAATGGCTAGTAGCCAAGGAAGTGGTTGTTAGTGGACAGTAGTGGTGATGAGGCACGGCACCGGGGCGGCGCTGGCGAACTATATCGCGGTGTCGCCGGTGGCCAAGGGTGAGTACTGGCCAGGGGGGAATGGCTAGTAGCCAAGGAAGTGGTTGTTAGTGGACAGTAGTGGTGATGGGGCACGGCACCGGGGCGGTGCTGGCGAACTACATCGCGGTGTCGCCGGTGGCCAATGGTGAGCACTGGCCAGGGGGAATGGCTAGTAGCCAAGGCCGTGGTTGTTAGTGTTTAGTAGTGGTGATGGGGCACGGCACCGGGGCGGCGCTGGCGAACTACATCGCGGTGTCCCCGGTGGCCAAGGGTGAGCACTGGCCAGGGGGAATGGCTAGTAGCCAAGGCCGTGGTTGTTAGTGTTTAGTAGTGGTGATGGGGCATGGCACCGGGGCGGCGCTGGCCAACTACATCGCGGTGTCGCCGGTGGCCAAGGGTGAGTACTGGCCAGGGGGAATGGCTAGTAGCCAAGGCCGTGGTTGTTAGTGGACAGTAGTGGTGATGGGGCACGGCACCGGGGCGGCGCTGGCCAACTACATCGCGGTGTCGCCGGTGGCCAAGGGTGAGTACTGGCCAGGGGGAATGGCTAGTAGCCAAGGCCGTGGTTGTTAGTGTTTAGTAGTGGTGATGGGGCACGGCACCGGGGCGGCGCTGGCGAACTACATCGCGGTGTCGCCGGTGGCCAAGGGTGAGTACTGGCCAGGGGGTAATGGCTAGTAGCCAAGGAAGTGGTTGTTAGTGGACAGTAGTGGTGATGGGGCACGGCACCGGGGCGGTGCTGGCCAACTACATCGCGGTGACGCCGGTGGCCAAGGGTGAGTACTGGCCAGGGGGTAATGGCTAGTAGCCAAGGAAGTGGTTGTTAGTGGACAGTAGTGGTGATGGGGCACGGCACCGGGGCGGCGCTGGCGAACTACATCGCGGTGTCGCCGGTGGCCAAGGGTGAGTACTGGCCAGGGGGAATGGCTAGTAGCCAAGGAAGTGGTTGTTAGTGGACAGTAGTGGTGATGGGGCACGGCACCGGGGCGGCGCTGGCGATCTACATCGCGGTGTCGCCAAACTACACCTGGCGAACTACACCGGTGGCCAAGGGTGAGTACTGGCCAGTGGGTAGTGGATAGTAGCCAAGGAAGTGGTTGTTAGTGGACAGTAGTGGTGATGGGTCACGGCACCGGGGTGGCGCTGGCCAACTACATCGTGGTGTCCCCGGTGGCCAAGGGTGAGTACTGGCCAGGGGGAATGGCTAGTAGCCAAGGAAGTGGTTGTTAGTGGACAGTAGTGGTGATGGGTCACGGCACCGGGTTGGCGCTGGCCAACTACATCGTGGTGTCCCCTGTGGCCAAGGGTGAGTACTGGCCAGGGGGAATGGCTAGTAGCCAAGGAAGTGGTTGTTAGTGGACAGTAGTGGTGATGGGGCACGGCACCGGGGCGGCGCTGGCGAACTACGTCGCGGTGTCGCCGGTGGCCAAGGGTGAGTACTGGCCAGGGGGTAATGGCTAGTAGCCAAGGAAGTGGTTGTTAGTGGACAGTAGTGGTGATGGGTCACGGCACCGGGGCGGCGCTAGCGAACTACATCGCGGTGTCGCCGGTGGCCAAGGGTGAGTACTGGCCAGGGGGTAATGGCTAGTAGCCAAGGAAGTGGTTGTTAGTGGACAGTAGTGGTGATGGGTCACGGCACCGGGGCGGCGCTGGCGAACTACATCGCGGTGTCGCCGGTGGCCAAGGGTGAGTACTGGCCAGGGGGTAATGGCTAGTAGCCAAGGAAGTGGTTGTTAGTGGACAGTAGTGGTGATGGGTCACGGCACCGGGGTGGCGCTGGCCAACTACATCGTTGTGTCGCCGGTGGCCAAGGGTGAGTACTGGCCAGGGGGTGATGGCTAGTAGCCAAGGCCGTGGTTGTTAGTGTTTAGTAGTGGTGATGGGGCACGGCACCGGGGCGGCGCTGGCCAACTACATCGCGGTGTCGCCGGTGGCCAAGGGTGAGTACTGGCCAGTGGGTAGTGGATAGTAGCCAAGGAAGTGGTTGTTAGTGGACAGTAGTGGTGATGGGGCACGGCACCGGGGCGGCGCTGGCCAACTACATCGCGGTGTCGCCGGTGGCCAAGGGTGAGTACTGGCCAGTGTGTAGTGGATAGTAGCCAAGGAAGTGGTTGTTAGTGGACAGTAGTGGTGATGGGGCACGGCACCGGGGCGGCGCTGGCGAACTACATCGCGGTGTCGCTGGTGGCCAAGGGTGAGTACTGGCCAGTGGGTAGTGGATAGTAGCCAAGGCAGTGGTTGTTAGTGTTTAGTAGTGGTGATGGGGCACGGCACCGGGGCGGCGCTGGCGAACTACATCGCGGTGTCGCCGGTGGCCAAGGGTGAGTACTGGCCAGGGGGTGATGGCTAGTAGCCAAGGAAGTGGTTGTTAGTGGACAGTAGTGGTGATGGGGCACGGCACCGGGGCGGCGCTGGCGAACTACATCGCGGTGTCGCCGGTGGCCAAGGGTGAGTACTGGCCAGGGGGTAATGGCTAGTAGCCAAGGAAGTGGTTGTTAGTGGACAGTAGTGGTGATGGGGCACGGCACCGGGGCGGCGCTGGCGAACTACATCGCGGTGTCGCCGGTGGCCAAGGGTGAGTACTGGCCAGTGGGTAGTGGATAGTAGCCAAGGAAGTGGTTGTTAGTGGACAGTAGTGGTGATGGGGCACGGCACCGGGGCGGTGCTGGCGAACTACATCGCGGTGTCAACGGTGGCCAAGGGTGAGAACTGGCCAGGGGGTAATGGCTAGTAGCCAAGGAAGTGGTTGTTAGTGGACAGTAGTGGTGATGGGTCACGGCACCGGGGTGGTGCTGGCCAACTACATCCTGGTGTCCCCGGTGGCCAAGGGTGAGTACTGGCAAGGGGGAATGGCTAGGAGCCAAGGAAGTGGTTGTTAGTGGACAGTAGTGGTGATGGGTCACGGCACCGGGGCGGCGCTGGCGAACTACATCGCGGTGTCGCCGGTGGCCAAGGGTGAGTACTGGCCAGGGGGTGATGGCTAGTAGCCAAGGCCGTGGTTGTTAGTGTTTAGTAGTGGTGATGGGGCACGGCACCGGGGCGGCGCTGGCCAACTACATCGCGGTGTCGCCGGTGGCCAAGGGTGAGTACTGGCCAGTGGGTAGTGGATAGTAGCCAAGGAAGTGGTTGTTAGTGGACAGTAGTGGTGATGGGGCACGGCACCGGGGCGGCGCTGGCCAACTACATCGCGGTGTCGCCGGTGGCCAAGGGTGAGTACTGGCCAGTGGGTAGTGGATAGTAGCCAAGGAAGTGGTTGTTAGTGGACAGTAGTGGTGATGGGGCACGGCACCGGGGCGGCGCTGGCGAACTACATCGCGGTGTCGCCGGTGGCCAAGGGTGAGTACTGGCCAGTGGGTAGTGGATAGTAGCCAAGGCAGTGGTTGTTAGTGTTTAGTAGTGGTGATGGGGCACGGCACCGGGGCGGCGCTGGCGAACTACATCGCGGTGTCGCCGGTGGCCAAGGGTGAGTACTGGCCAGGGGGTGATGGCTAGTAGCCAAGGAAGTGGTTGTTAGTGGACAGTAGTGGTGATGGGGCACGGCACCGGGGCGGCGCTGGCGAACTACATCGCGGTGTCGCCGGTGGCCAAGGGTGAGTACTGGCCAGGGGGTAATGGCTAGTGGCCAAGGAAGTGGTTGTTAGTGGACAGTAGTGGTGATGGGGCACGGCACCGGGGCGGCGCTGGCGAACTACATCGCGGTGTCGCCGGTGGCCAAGGGTGAGTACTGGCCAGTGGGTAGTGGATAGTAGCCAAGGAAGTGGTTGTTAGTGGACAGTAGTGGTGATGGGGCACGGCACCGGGGCGGTGCTGGCGAACTACATCGCGGTGTCGCCGGTGGCCAAGGGTGAGTACTGGCCAGGGGGTGATGGCTAGTAGCCAAGGCAGTGGTTGTTAGTGGACAGTAGTGGTGATGGGGCACGGCACCGGGGCGGTGCTGGCGAACTACATCGCGGTGTCGCCGGTGGCCAAGGGTGAGTACTGGCCAGGGGGTGATGGCTAGTAGCCAAGGCAGTGGTTGTTAGTGGACAGTAGTGGTGATGGGGCACGGCACCGGGGCGGTGCTGGCGAACTACATCGCGGTGTCGCCGGTGGCCAAGGGTGAGTACTGGCCAGGGGTTGATGGCTAGTAGCCAAGGCTGTGGTTGTTAGTGGACAGTAGTGGTGATGGGGCACGGCACCGGGGCGGCGCTGGCCAACTACATCGCGGTGTCGCCGGTGGCCAAGGGTGAGTACTGGCCAGGGGGTGATGGCTAGTAGCCAAGGCTGTGGTTGTTAGTGGACAGTAGTGGTGATGGGTTACGGCACCGGGGCGGTGCTGGCGAACTACATCGCGGTGTCGCCGGTGGCCAAGGATGAGTACTGGCCAGGGGGTGATGGCTAGTAGCCAAGGCTGTGGTTGTTAGTGGACAGTAGTGGTGATGGGGCACGGCACCGGGGCGGTGCTGGCGAACTACATCGCGGTGTCCCCGGTGGCCAAGGGTGAGTACTGGCCAGGGGGAATGGCTAGTAGCCAAGGAAGTGGTTGTTAGTGGACAGTAGTGGTGATGAGGCACGGCACCGGGGCGGCGCTGGCGAACTATATCGCGGTGTCGCCGGTGGCCAAGGGTGAGTACTGGCCAGGGGGGAATGGCTAGTAGCCAAGGAAGTGGTTGTTAGTGGACAGTAGTGGTGATGGGTCACGGCACCGGGGCGGCGCTGGCGAACTACATCGCGGTGTCCCCGTTGGCCAAGGGTGAGTACTGGCCAGGGGGGAATGGCTAGTAGCCAAGGAAGTGGTTGTTAGTGGACAGTAGTGGTGATGGGTCACGGCACCGGGGCGGTGCTGGCGAACTACATCGCGGTGTCCCCGGTGGCCAAGGGTGAGTACTGGCCAGGGGGGAATGGCTAGTAGCCAAGGAAGTGGTTGTTAGTGGACAGTAGTGGTGATGGGTCACGGCACCGGGGCGGTGCTGGCGAACTACATCGCGGTGTCCCCGGTGGCCAAGGGTGAGTACTGGCCAGGGGGTAATGGCTAGTAGCCAAGGCAGTGGTTGTTAGTAAAGAGTAGGTAGGGGTAATGGGGGTAGTGATGAGTGGTCTAGTAGTAAAATCTGTGGGTATTGAGTCAAATGATTGTGATTGAGTGGGTAGTTAGTATTGTGTGTTAGTGGTTATTAGGTATTGTGAGGGTGTAGTATGGGTGGGGGGTGGTATTGGAGAAGATGGATGGGGGTGAGTGGTAATTTAAGGGGGTGGTATTAGACAGTAAAATGTGGGATTGTGAATAGTGAATATGAACTAAAAAGTTTATATGACCTGTTACTGCCAAGTGATCTAAAGCTATACGACCTAAATCGAGCTAGAAGACCTAATCTTAAATCACTTGGCAGTAACAGGTAATTTAAACATTTTAGTTAATTATTAAATGATCCAGAAGCCATCATGAAAAACGTAAATATTAGTGGTGGTAAGCATTTATAATGTCACAAGCAACAATAATGGGTAGACGAGAGTAGCACTGGTGTGAATGGATAATGGTGAGTGTTAGTTGCAAGGGTGGGGCTATTAAGGAGTGGGTATTGTGGGTAGAGGCAAGAATTAATATTTGCAAGTAGGTATTGGTGAAGATATTTTTGTGTCATTTATTATTATCAAAAATGCTTATGTGGCAAAGCGATATTCAAAGGTGAGCGGCGATAAGGGTAGCTAGTGGAAAGTAGTCAAATGTATTATGTATTGGCAAAGCGTTGGTAGGGAGAAGAGTGTTAGGTTTAAGTTAGGAAAAAAGACAAAATGATTTTGGTGAAAAATGCAGTACTATAAGAATTGATCGGTGAAAAAGATATTTGTAGTTCAAAATTGAGTTTTAAGTAAAATAATAATTATAGAGATAATCTAAATGCCATCAATGCATTTTTTTCATTTTGTTTTATGGTATCTAACACTGATTCAAAGTGAATATCATTATATGAAGAGGAACACTGAAAACATATGTAATGTGTGTAAATTCAACAAATATATAAGGGCTTCACAGTATACTCATGGCATACAATCTAGGAAATTGGCCTTATAAATGTAATTACCGGTACACAATATATTCATCTGCTGACCTCGTTGTAGTTTTAATTATTACAATGTATATAATAAAGTCTTTAAATGCATTAGTACGTTAGCCTCTTTAGTTTATATTTGAATGAGTTAGATATACTATTTAAAATGTTTCACATGAGTATTTTTACAGATTTTTTAAAATTATATTTTTATTGCTTTTCGTGCTTTTGATTATGTTAAAATGAAAGATAAAATTGTTAAATGTCTTGTTTCCTTGATTATAAATTATTGCCTAGTCTATGTGCACTTCTCATTGAACTTAAGTATTTATCAATTTTTCCAGAGCTGCTGCACCGTGTCGTGCTGCTCAGCGGGTCGGGTATGTCACCTTGGGCGTTACAGCGCGAGCCTTTAGCGGTGAAGCGGAAGGTCGCCGAACAGACGGGCTGCCACGGGGACCTTGTCGAGGACGACCTGGCGCCCTGTCTGAGGACCAAGAGTCTCCAGGAGCTGCTGGCGGTCAGGGTCGACCCTCCCAGGTTCCTGCCGGGCTTCGCCCCCTTCGTAGACGGCGCCGTCCTGGTCAGCGGTCCCATCGTGGGGGGTGCGGCGCTCTCCGACCTCTCCCAGGAGAAGCGCGGGAGTGGGTTCGAACTAGCGGACTTCCCCGATAGAGAACTCCTATTCGGGCTCACCACCACCGAGTCCTACCTAGACCTGAGTGCGCAAGACTTGGAGTTCGGGTTTAACGAGACCAGACGTGATAGAATACTAAGAACATATGTGAGAAACGCTTACTATTTTCATCTTAATGAAATTTTTTCTACGTTAAAAAACGAGTATACGGACTGGGAGCGGGCGAGTGGCAACCCGTTGAGTGTGAGGGACGCTACGTTGGAGGTGCTAAGTGACGGACACACGGCGGCCCCACTCATCCGACTGGGCTACCTCCACACGGTCAGGGGCGGCAAGACGTTCTTCCTACACTTCCGTCACCAGTCCTCCCTCACCGACTTTCCCCAGGTACAATCAGAGCTCTGGTCTCATACAATCATCAATTTCCCTGTACTAAAACAAATTATCATCAAATAACTTTGAAATTTATAAACAATATTTTGCTGTCTCAAATATTAGTTTAATGTCAGAAACAATACTTTTGCTAGTCAAACAAATTTACCTTCAGTTTCTCTCAAAAGGACTAACTGATTTTGTGTAACGATAAGAGTGATTATAAGTAGGAGCACATTTAACGCATTGTACTCTTATCGTACCTATAACGAGATTTCTATGAAAGTAGGTTAACAGAGATATTGGAATCATTGGTTGTAGCGTTTCTGGTATTTGAATAATTTCAAAATGTAAATAAGCCCTGCCTACACAATTACAATTTCTTTATTTTGATTTTTCCAATATTTTGTTCAAACACTTCTCCCAACTTTAAAATAATTTTCATGGAAACTATGTTTTGATAATTATGTAAAAAATTATATACGATAAAGTGTTAAATAGTTTTTAAAGAGTTTAAACTGTTCATTTACATTTGAATAAAAACATTTGTCCACTACTCGTCATCAAATTTACATTTCAGTGTTTGATAAAATGCCTTGGCTTCGCTTCACTCGTAAAATAATTATAGATCCAAGTTGGATTACATTCATGGCTAGCAGTCAGACATATACTATTATTTCAGAATAGTGGTAAAAAATATCGGCCTATGGTTTTAACTATTTGCATGTTGGAATTTCTTAAGATAACAGCTTCCATCGAAATAATCATACATCGTGGAAAACTTATGCGATAAAATATGTTTTTATAGTTTCAATCTAGTTATTTTTCAACTTCACAAAGACAATATATTCGTCTAAACTTATGTTATATACGCTTTTATAGTAATAACATTCGATATCAACATTCAATAAATTTGAAATTAATTTTATAAGGAGTTAAAATTATGAAAATCAAATTGGTAAAAGATAAATTTATGGTTTCTGAGAACTACAAAGGTGTGTTTGATATTCGTTTTGCAACACATAAATGTTTGTCTTTCCAACCATTTATTTGCTTTCGTCAAATGTTTATTTTCCTTCTTGATGTACAAGGAATTACGTTTAGAGTTCTAGTTTAGTGAACATTAGCAAACATTTCAATGAGGTGGAAATATTTTAAATTTTTTATATAAATAATTTTTACTAAAAGCTTTTAATAATATATGTTACTAAGCCCTCAACATTAATTTTTGACTACAACAATGTAAATAATATTATTTTTTATTATATATTTGCAAAGTGTTTTAAGAAACAGTATTTATATCACTTTCTTTAATTCGACAAAATTGTTAATTTTCACTTAAAAATGTGGATACATATACACAACTGATAGTTTAAATACATGACTGTATAATGTGAAATCCAATTAAAGGTTATTCTGAAGAGTAAAAAATTAGTTGTATACCGTGTGTCCTAAAATTACCTTCTAAAAGTCCGAGTGACCAAAAATAATTTTTTATGTATTAAGATTTTTAAGTTCCTTTCCTAAATTAAGGTCTTGGAGGGGAGTAAAACTTTAAAACGTAACCCAACGCTGGTAAGTTAGGATTGTAAACGTTGCTTGAAAAACATTTTTGACATTTTGCTCTAAACCTAATGGTTAGGGAGCTAGTGGCAACTGAAGTTCAATTTTAGTTCCATAATAATAACCATTTCATTGTCCTTTTCTCCAAAACAATTCAGTAAAAAGGATTATAATAAGTGCTTATAACAACACGTATGCGATGATCATCAAAAAGTTATTTAATAAGGATTATAATCTAGAAAAAAAATCTCTTAAGGTGACGTTTTAAGAAATTTTCGCACGTGATCGTGTATGCATCAATACACTAATTTTCCTATATGACAGACAAATAAATAAAAACTATGTGTATTAAATGTTATTATAAAAGAAATGGTTTTAAAAAGTAATTTTCTTTATATATATAGTTTATATATAAGTTTTTTATTTTACCAAGTGGTTTCGAATATACAGGCAATGAAAGTTTTCCAATGTTGTTTTTCTGGACTAAAAATAACCTTCAATCACCATTAGCTCCCTACCTATTAGGTTATTTGTTTTAGAGAAATGTCAAAAAGTAAATGTTTACAGAATAATAATAATGATAATAATAATAATAATAATAATAATAATAGTAATAATAATAATAATGAAAATAGGAGTTTACCATTTTAGAAATTTTAAATTACCTCCAAAATTCCTGATTTATGGCGACGGGTTTAACAAATTTACATATTTAAAAATAAATCTTTTGGTCAGTAAGATATTCCAAGAAGATGAATTTATTATCTGCAGCTCTTGAAAAAAGCACAGTGGACGGAATTTTGGTACTCTCTGTATAAGTGATAGTTTATAATTTGTTGTTTAAGTCAATGAACAGGTCTGGTATCATAAACTAACTGTGAAATGGTTATTGTGTTTAAAAAAGATGGATACTTTCTTTAAATATAGCTTCGGAAATTAATAAGAAGAACAAACACGTTTCTACATATACGTTTCTATAAAAGTTTTTTATAAAATTTAATTATTTTCTGTTTTCTTTGTTCTTGGTGAGATAGAATTGCAATTCGTATATGTTCAAACATTAAATTTGAACATTAAAATTGATGGTAATCTTACCCCCGTCAATAATCCAACGATAAAAGGTTAAATTCTCCTACGTAGCTGACATGTTTCTTTGTTATTACAACATCTTCAAAGCATTCGTAGTCGTCAAAAGTTAAAATTACACAACACAAACACGAACATTGAGACACACACGCATACGAACAGTTACATGATTGATAGGCCTATCGTAGTGACACGGACGGTCCCGGCGCGGGTAGCAGACTCAATTTTCGTTTGTGTTGTGTAATTTTAACTTTTGATGACTACGAATGCTTTGAAGATGTTGTAATAACAACGAAACATGTCAGGTATAAGTAGGAGAATTTAACCTCTTATCGTTGGATAATTGACGGGGGTAAGATTACCATTAATTGTTCAAACATCATCCAGGGGCCACAACATGGATTTTAATTAAACATTGTTTATATATTTGATTGCTTAATGTAAATAAAATAATTACCATACAGTATAAATGATATGCAGGATATTAAATAATTTAATATACATTAAATATTTAATAATTATTTTATACACTATACTTACTTATTCTATGTGGCATTGTTTAAACAATCTGCAACAAATGACATGACTGCCTCCAGCGCTCGGGGAGTGTGCGGGGTGAAGATGTGCCTTATGTGTTGGGCCTGCCTATCGTGGCCGGCCAACCTTTCTTCCCACACAACTACTCCAGTGAAGACGCCGCTGTCTCTAAGAAGCTCATCCACTATCTGGCCAACTTTGTAAGAAGGGGGTGAGTGCTTTGTAAATAAAAGTCTGGATGTTAATTTTTGTTCTTTTTTTACTTTTTACTGCAAAAAAGATTATAATACCAGGTGCTTCAAAAAGGTCATTAAATTGTTTAAAACTAGAACGCTTATGGTAAATGTTAACCTCATTATGATATTGTTTTTAAGATGCTACAACATATTACTTGATTGAAATGTATTTATTACTTTGGCTGAAGGGCTCAGATAACAGAGATTAACATGTTTTACATTTCTAAGTCACTAGAACCCTAGTTTCAAAACTAATCAAAACAATCACTACAACTTTCAGGCAGATGGTCCCTGGAAATAATATTGCTGCAATTTGCTAAACATCTTAGTTGACTTTCTATTAATATTTCTTAGATAAAAACCTATTCTTGTGTTTTTACGTTCTACTTTTGAACAACCTTATGTTGTGTAAATCTTATAGTTAGTATTATCCGGGTCTTCAAGTCCCTCATTATCATTTGACTAAAATATTTTACATCGTGTAATACACACATATAACATACTAAGAGATAAACTTGAACGAATTCATAACCGTTAATTCATCGAATTCACGAAATATAACAACAGAAGTGATTTACAAAAAGTGCAACGCAAAAGCGCGTGTGGGGTAAAAAGCCTTCGACAGAATGCAACGTGCTGCTTTCCTCGGTCAACAAGGACACATTATTGCTAATGTATTTTACAAAACCACAAGGTCAGGTATTGGATAAGTTGACTAGAAGGTATATAATCTCTGAAGTGTGTAAAGCTCAAAAAAGCTATTTAATTATCGTCCATTGTTAAAATTTGAAAACTTGTTGAAAATTACTCCGCGCGGGATTTTTAGGGTTATGGAAGCCTACATTGTGATTTAGGTGTCAGTTTAGAGGGGAATATATTTTTCACATAGAATCCTGATTCCATATCTCATGATAAGTGCACTAGAGGAAATTTTGCTAAACGGCAGCCTCAGTTTAGTTGAAAAGAAAATTGTTATGTTCAGGTATGAATATTTTAAATTTTAAAAATTACAAACTGTAGCCAAAATAAATCTTTTATGTTCTTTTTTATTAACACACGTTGAACTTTTAAAAATCCAGATTAAAATCCTCCATTAAAAGCTGACGAGGCTGTCGCGGCAATCATGTCCGGAACCGATGAAGGCAACTGTTTTCATGGAACTGCCACTTACGTTCTTTTCGGCGAAATGTTTGTGTCCAAACTTCGCAAATCTGAATACAAATTACTTAATGACCCGTGCATTCCAGTCTGAATATTATCAAAATTCATTTTATTAAATTTTCTGAGTTGTTTTTCTCATTTTAATACTACCATCTATGTAAATAGATATCGTAATCATCGTTATTGTAGCTTTATGTTCTTTAGAGAAATATATTTAATGTAAAGAAACAAACTAAACTATTATAGTTTATCATTGAGGACAATATTTTTTTAGTGCATAAAACAGTTACGTGTTTAACAACAAGTAATTTAATAAATAAACATCTATTTAGTAAGTTTACCTATTTTAAAATAAAATTAAAGTTATATTCATTAGTCTGGACTATTACAATACATATCATGCAATCTATTACACTAGAAACATATAACATTTTGATACATGTACAAACAATTTAAAAGTAATAATAATCTTTCCTATATTTGTTTACAATCCAATTGAAACACTAACCCATTTCATTCTGATGAATTTTTAATGTCTTTCAATATCTGCATAGCACTTTTTACAATGCTAACTCGTTATTTTCCGCAGTGACCCGAACGGAGCCGAAGGGAACAACAAACATGGGGAGGACGAAACCCCCTTCTGGGACTCTTACGACTCCATCAATCAACTTTATCTGGAGTTAGGTGAGTAAACAGCTGATGCCGGACTATTGATCACGTCCTCTACAAGTTTTCAATCACATCGCTGTTTATCGATGCAAGTGTTTGTGCCGGTTAAACATTATTACTGCTTGTTTATGTTTGCCGAGTAAACTGTAGTTTTGCAAGTGCGTATTGATCCCTGTTTCCCATTAGTTGGAGTAATCCGTAGTTTTAGAGTTGTTGATTCAAGGTAATTAAATTTGCATGTGTATAAAGTAGTGATATAATGTATGTTCAAGAACCGGAGTTTTTACGCAAAAACCATGTATGTTCAAGAACGAGTGTTCTCACGGGAAAATCGTGTATGTTCAGCGACGGAGGCCCGCGAGACCGCGAGCACTAGCCAAGCGGCTACTAGATTCTGCCGCCCTGATACTCGCGATCTGTTTTCTCTCGCTTATTTCGTCTTATATTCGTTTGGTTGCTTCTTTGGATGCTTTATTCTACATTTTTACTATGCTCTATTATTTCTACAGGTTTTTGTCACCATAACAAACAGTTCTTTTGATTTTTAAATTTAAATTTTTGCTTAGAATGTTTAAAACAAATCCTAGCATTATTTAAATACGGTTTACTGGTCCTACAGATTCCTGCCACCCTAATATCTAAACAGTTGAAATACTCATTTGGTTCGATAGATCGATTATTTTCATTCGATATTTAAATCGCAATTTTTTAATCGGTTTTTCTCGAACCTTCGATGCAGTTTTCACGTGATTGGTGCATGCGGCTGATGCAACTTGTACTGGTTGATGCAATTTGCACCGGCTGATGCAATTTGCTTGCTAATCGAGTCAGTTTGACCCCTATTCTATTTTCTATAAAAATTTTAATTTTTAAAATTTTAAATTTTTAATTTTTACTATAAATTTTAAATTTTAAATTCTATAAAAATAGCACTAAGCTAATTTGATCTCTTTTTCTTAATTTTATCAATAAGTTCATAAAATTATCAATTTTTCATTTTAATTCCTACAATTTTATCGTGATATAAAAGTGATACTAACACCATCTAGTACAAAAATATACATTTAGTGCATAATTTTCTTTTCATGTTAAAATATTTCGGTTCCAGAACATACGTGCTTTTCGCGTAAAAACGCTGGTTCTTGAACATACACGGTTTTTGCGTAAAAACTCCGGTTCTTGAACATACATTATATCACTACTGTATAAATTGTATTTGGTACTTTTTATTAAACATTGACATCATTGTACGCACCTTTTAACTGTTTTATTAATGTTATGATAAGGGAATTTATGGTTCTTTTGAAAAAGTTTGTTTTTTGAAAAGTAATAACGTAAGTAATAATTATAACTACCGTGCCAAAGCAAATTTTACGAAAAAACTCCTAAAACAGCTGATACAATTACATCAAAAAAGTATAACTCACTATATCATCAAAGTTTACTGCTTAGGCTACTTTTAATACTTTATTGTCTGTATTCAACCATGAATTGTAGAAAATAGTCCTTTCAATGCTGCTGAACGCAGTCGTAACCGTAACGGATGCCTACTAACTCGTAAAAGTATATCGTTAGGTGTAAAATAAGATCCTGCACATTGTTTTCTACGGTACACAGTTACCATAGATTCTCGCCATGACATTGTATTGTGCAGGTAACAAGACGGTGGTTCGCAGTCACTATCGCGGACACAAGATGTCTCTGTGGCTGAACCTGATCCCTCAGCTACATCAGCCGGGTCTGGAGGAGCTGAGCATGAGACATCATCACTTCCAGGAGCTAGGTTCCAACATAAACAGCAAAAAGCTTAAAATCATCCCGACAACTCAAAAACTGGTATACAACAGTTGCGAAACTAACAGAGTAGAGAAAGCGAATGTGGCATAATTTTTTCTGTCTACTATGACAAATTTAACTTCCCTCCATCAATCCATTCCAGAAAGCAGAGAATTCAATGAGGGTATGGGAACTGCAAAATTAAAATCATCGATAGACAGATAGCAGGTTGTTGGGCAGAATGGTTCACCTCTTTAGTCACAAAATCATTTCGCAATGGAGCACGGGAGTTAGCCACATGAATGGTGAATTGGTCTGCTCCTGTCCCGTTCCTTAACATTTACGGTCCTTACTCAGTCCATTTACGGAGTTTTGCACAGGAACAATTAGAATTCCCAGTTAGTACCAGGTCTCCTTGTTGACCACTAACCACAAGCTTGATATCCTGACAACTTTATTAAACATACAACTTTGTATGATTAGTACACTGAACATAATGTAACTCATTTGCCTATAACTTGACTTAGTATAAGATTATATGTTTGCTTAACATGTTGTTGTAAATAGTCTCTTTATGTCGAGTGATAACTCAATTTCAACGCAAAATGATGTTAAACTAATTGTGTTAAAAAATATTTAGTTAGACAATAAAGAATATGAAAAATTATACAAATACTACGCTTTGATCTTTTACTGACTTTGACGACCTTTAGGGTAATTCCAAACTTCTTAAAAATATTATATTTCAACTAAGGTGATTTTAATAATAGAATTTTAAATATAACATTTGTTGTTAGTAATTGTTTTACTGGCCGATTACTTAACAAAATTAAATACACACAGATTTTTCGTGACTTGCCATGCTCACCATAAGTCGTGGGTCTTTACTAATAGTATTTTTTTTTTTTTTTTTTTTTTACAAAATCATTCATCACTGATTATAATTTCACTCTTCAGTGTCCGTGTGAAAATATTACTGTATTTTCAAACCGTATATTTGCAAACCTGTATTTGCAAACCTGTATATTCAAACCGTTATTGCATTATTCACAACCCGGGTCTATAAATTATAGTACTAAGGGAAAATTTCTCTAATTTTGATTTTATTACTTAAAATTGTATTTAATAACTACTTTTCACACGGTAGGTGTTCCTGTGGATATATTGCTTTGATTTGTTTTTTTAAGAAGTTGTAAAACAATTTAGTAGAAGCTACTTATTAATCTCCCCATAATTTCCCAGGTTCCGTGAGGCCGCAGTCCCTACAACGGCCGAGTCTTCCAACGACGACGACTCCAGCGCCCCAGGTGGTGACCACTCGCAGCTCCTCGACGACGAGGAGGGCGGACCAGACGACGACGGAGTGTCCTCCCAACACGACCACGGCCACCACGCTGGAGTCTCGGCCCAACAGCAACAACCTGCTGAGGAAACTTGCCTCCAGCCACTACCAGAGCTACACGACCGCGCTCACCGTCACCATCGCCGTCGGCTGCTTCCTCCTTCTGCTCAACGTACTCATCTTCGCCGGCATCTACCACCAGCGGGACCGGTCGTCGCAGGAGAAGAAAAAGAAGAAGAAGGAAGAGCTGCAAGAAGTCAATAGTTGTTCGAGCAGTTCAGGGGACACCGAGGGGAAGCACGCATTGGTGGAGATGACGTCGTCAAGTACCATGGTCGATCTTCCCCTGCAGGAGTTCAAATCGTCCCCTCCGAGGAGAAGTTCTAACTGCCCTCCCCTCTACTGCAACCCTCCGGAGGTGACGAGTCCCAGCATCCCCGACCCCCCTCCCCCTCCCAAAGCTCAACCTCCCCAGTGCAACCAATCCGGGATCCTCCGCCAGCAGGGGTGCCCACAGACTCCTAGTACTATGAAAAAACGTGTTCAAATACAGGAGATTTCGGTGTGACAATTGCCCACGTATATGGTCGAACTGTCGTTTATGAATTGTTTATAATTTTTAATCATCGATTGTTATCATTGAAGTATTTTATTCGTGTTACTATGCAAATCCGCTTCGACGATTTCTAGACATAACTCAGTGCATAGGAATTGATAATCTAAATCTAGGCATATCGTAAGGTGAGAACGGAAGCTTCAGGTTTTGGTTTGGAATTATGTTCTCGAATTGAAACGTGCGAGATGGGAAATTCAAGATTTGTCCCACAATGTTACATTAGTTTTAAGGTGTACATAATTGTATATTTGTACTTGTTTTGTCATAAGCTTATTGTTGTTTGTATCTCGCACGTTTCGGTTTTTGTTATGATGAAAATAAACACGTTTTACAACCTGTAAAACTAATTTAAACTGTTCTTTTATATACGGAAAGGTACAATCATGTAAATTATAAAAAAGACTAACATTTATTGGTTGATAGTATTATTTTGAGTAAAAGGGATTTCATTGAATCTTTTGTATTTACACGGAAATGTGTTCACTATGCAGCATTTCCGCTGCAATGACGTTTTAATGTATTATTTTCTTTGTTATTTAGGTTTAAACAGTATTAATAAAATTATATTTATGACTTGTGATGTTATCTCTTGTGCCCGTTATTTACCTTTCTCCTCTCAATGATGCTTCAATGTTTTATAGCATTGTAGTGTTTTATTTATTTATTTTTCCCTTAAACTTTCGATATAAGTGCAGGTGCTAAGATTCTAAATGAAATTAAAAACATCGCCCAGTTCAATTTGACATTTTTCAAAAGTCCTTCTGAGAAATGTAAATCAAGTAAACTAATATCTATTTCAACTAATATAAACCAAATACATACACAGTAATTAAGAAATAATAGGTGGTAGTCTCTTTGGGGTTTATTCAAATACGAAAAAATTAAATCAAATTGGCAATCAATGTCCCACAAACAGGGACTATTACAAGCAATAACTCAACAGGTCCCGAGAGATTGATGATTTGAACCTAAAACACCCGCCTGTCAAAGGACAATCAGTTGACAATTAACAATTCATTAAAATATTTATCAAAAAATACTAATAAGTTTTCCTAGCCCATTTATAACTTACTAATTTCTGCCTAAGAACTCTCAAATTGAATTTTGTAGTTTTTCGTACATCAAAATTACAAGTATACTGTAATTTTGTAAAATTAAACATTAGTTTTTTTTTTAATAAAAAGTATTTAGTTTTCTCAGTCGTACCACGTTTATTCCTTTCGTGTCACTCTCCACAAACTGTTTAAAAGAAAATTTAAAATTAATTAAAAAGTATCATTTTAATTTTTTTATAACCCGTCAATACAATTTGTTATTATTTTAAAGCAGAACACGTTCTTTTAAAACTAATTTATGTTTAAATGTGTTTCTTTCAAAAACTTTTTGTGTATAGAGTTTTAAGAAGCTATGATGTACCAGAAGAACAAGGTTTTTAGTAAGCACTAGTACGAAAGTGATACTAACTATTCATCAACAAAATGGGTAAACCAGCAATGATTTTACCCAATTATATAAAATTCATGCAGTTGTATTCTATTTTTTTAATTAAGTTTTTTTTTATTCCTGATTTATATTATGCCTGAGTTTAAACAATTGTAACCATTTTGTGGTTTATGTGATAAAGTTTTTGGTTTGAAGGCCTATAGAAAATATTCAATAAAATAAAATAGATAGCACTAAAATTGATAACTTTTAGCGTTATTCAATTCTATATAAATATTTCATTTATCATTTAGTGTTTAATTTAATTCTTCACACATTTAGTGATCTATTTCATACTCAAGGCATAAATTCTCTTTACGGGAGTTATAAATCTTGAAGGAGAGTTACTGATGTTCTGCACTTGGATACCCTGCGCTCTAAGTGGTGCTCTGACCTTTGATATAAGCTTTTAATTTATTAACGGAGATTTTCTATACGTACCTGTACCGTTATTTTTGACGATTAAATAGTTTTTATTAAATTTACCTCTTTGTTTGACACTAGTTCAAGCCGTCTATACACTTAAACACAATGTTATTACTTATTGTTTATGATTTTATATGATATTTCCTTATAACATTATAAGTAAATAAGTAAATACTTTGCCCATACTTAAATAATTACCAATACTTAAATCCATATGAAAATACTTTGTAAAAAAACCATTATGCTAAAGTTGTTTTTGATACTGTGTTTCAAACCTCAGCTACATGCAAAACAGATAACAGATGTTTATGGTCAATGGTTTGGTCGTTCTGGCTGACCGCGGTCAAATGGTTTTATAGTCGTTGCATTCTAATTTATTTCTACATCCAGAATATACTTTGATCGACGCAATACAAATACTGCACATGACAACAAAAATGCATTGTGTAATTTGTGTTTCTTGATTAACTTTCAATACAATTTTATTTTACAAACTTTATGATGTTAAAGTACCGATGAATAAAGTTCCGTTAGCTATTTTCAATTGTTACTAAATGGTTACTTAATTCTTGAAGATGTGTTAAGAACAAAAATATCTTTTCCTTATATCGTTTCTTCAGAAGTGTGCCTTACCTGCTAGTTTGAAACAAGTATAATATACAATAGTGAAAACAATTGTTATAATACTTATACGACAAAATACTAAATACTGTTGTAATATCTGGATAAAATAAAACAAATAAAAATTATAAAAAAATTTAAGCAGCATGTTAAATTTACATGAAACTCACAGAAATAACAATGCCAGTTGACTCATGACTTTTTTACCTCTTAGGGTTTAATGTTGATATACTCTAATTGACTAAATATTGATAACGTAATTTAAAATCGTTTAAGTGAGTATTTAAGGAATTTCATTAAAATTCAATATGAGAGAGGGCAATAGATCCTATAACCATCACTAATTAGACTGTAATCTGTTTTATCATTCACTTGAACAAACTTGATGATTAATTTATTATTGTCACCCATTATTTATTAATACTATTGCTTGGATATTAAATCCATGTTATGCTTTGTAAGAAACAGTTTTTTGGAAATGCAATGATGTTGGAAAAATTTTATATTTTTACCTAAATGCTATTTTTTATCTTATTTATTATTTATTTATTTATCATTTAATAATCCGTCTGCAATATTTATTGTTAATAGAATAATTTTCATTTTCAGAACGGTATTTGTAAATTTTGAAGCTTGGTGCGTTATACAGTTTTTCAAGCAAAGATTTCATTGAAGAAAAATAACTATTTTTTCCAATTCATATTTTCAAAATGGTGGCTGTTTAAAGACAAACAAAAAACAATTATAGTTGCAGTACTATTGGAAATCGGTTGCTTTAAAATGAGTTAGAGTTATTTAAATACAAATAGTCTCGAATCTGTGCGGATTGCCATGTGGTAAGCGCAGTAGCAGCTCCAGCTCAACCCCCCCCCCCTCCCACCCGGAGGGCGGTTCGCTTGTGACTAGCCTCAGTTAAATCAATCCATCCTGCTTAAATTATAAACTGATTCCCTTGATTTTTATATCGTCGGGTTTTAAATTAGATTCTGTAAAAAAAGTAATAACATAAACTTTAATGTAAAAATTTTAATTTTTCATCAATTAGAAGTTTTCCTTAAATGGCAGTATAAACAATTTCAAATTTTTACACCAACAAATTATAAAAAAAATATTTTTCGAAAAATACAAAATGAAGGCAGTATTGTTAACTGGTGAGTTTTGGAAATTTTTAAAACGTTATTTTGGTGTGTCGTCAGATCGGAAACAATAGCTGAAAAGATTCGTAGAGGGTTCAGGAGCACCCGGTATAAATAATATAGTAATGAGGTAATAAGGACTCTGTCATTATTAATCATTCCCAAAACATGTTATCTGAAACCATCAAAGAATTATTAAAAATAATGGGTGCTTTGCTCATTATATCTTTATGATAATATTATTATTAGCAATAATAACTAGCCGATACAATCTTTTTTTTATCAAATTTAATATCTCAAATATAAATTTATTCATTTATATCATGAATTAAACATAATTTTAAACAAAATTACAATATGTACGGTAATTAAAAATGCATTTCATGGAAACTTAATAAGTTTATAAATGTAATTATTTTTTGTGACTATAAAAAAGGTAAACAAAAAGGTCAAAAGTCATAATTGTAGAGTCTTATGTCATGACCTCATTAAAATTGTTTAGCTGGCAAAAATAAAAAATAAATGTCATAATTTACTGCAACGCAATTTCGTAAGTTTTGCTTTTTTTTATAACACAGTAATTATACATTAAATTGCTTAAAGGAATGGTTTTCAGTTACAAAATAAATTCATGGGTGACCGCTGAAAAACTATTGACTTCGGTCAACCAGATTGTAGAGGTAACGACCAAACCATTGACCATAAACATCTGGTTATCTGTTTGGCTTTAGCTGAGGTTGCAGCCGTTCTACAGTATATCGAACAAAATTACTGCCACACATGTTATCAGGGCATTATTATTATACAATATCATGAAAAAAATATGAATTAAAATGATTAAAAATCATATATAGAAATTGATTTATTTTAACCCAATACAATTATATATTTCATATGATATATTATTTTCTAAAATATACATTTTCCTTATTCATAAAACATACAGATAAGGCAGTAAAATATAGAAATTATGTTTGGTAATGTGTAGGAATCTTATATTGAAGATCAAAAGAGAACTTAAAGCCCAAGCAAGTGCCAAAAACGTCTTAGTTTGCGTATTATTTTAAACTGTATTTCATCCCATATTTTAACTCCAGTGTGGAAATAAATTCAGTTATTCATAATTCAGTATCTTCTTTTTGACATGCTGTCTTTATACAAATGATTGGATTCAACGATTCCAGGTTTGGTGGGAGAAATTTTGTATACCAAAATAAATCAGAAAATATACAAAGCAGTTCATAGTTCAGCATTTTTTTTTTTTTTTTTAGACACTGTCTTTATACAATTAAATTGAGAAACTAAATTTTCCCCGCGGCTTCGCTCGCGTTACTGGCCGTCAGATTTAGCTCGTTCGCTACGCTTACTCCCTTTCACGCTCACTTTATATATTAGGAATTACTTAAATACCTAAAATTGGAATTCACTGAATTTTTTTCTTACCAACAAATAAATATACAGTTAAAATATTTTAAAAATTTTAACAACAAATTATTTTATTATTATTTTTTTATATTCCATGTTAATTACCTCCTGTAAAAAGTTTCATGATTATCGGTTGAGTAGTTTTGGCGTGAAAGCGTAACAAACCAACGGACAATCGCATTTTAAATATTATTAGGGATGTTTTCATTCTCTTCTTTTATTAATTTGTTTTATTTCACATATTATATCGTGTACACATATGTACAACAATCAAATTTCATAGTAAACCATAAATTTTAAATTTCAAATATGACAATTTATGAAATCTGTAATAACATTTCTGCTTGATTAAGATTCAGAGTAGTGTGTTTTGGTTACTTCTGCGCCGGAAGTCGTGCCATCTGCCCGAGCAGCTGCTCGAGCAGCTGGCGCCAGCTGCTATGTCACATAGCTTCCGGTGGGGGTTAGAGGGTATATATGAGATGCTGTAGTTATATTTTATGCCATATAGGTTGGGGTGGAGATGGCGATAGTGTTGGCGTTAGGGTGAAGTGAATTTGCGCATAAAATTAAAAGTTAGTTCAAAATTGAAATTCGTCGGTGTTAACGAAACTCTAACAGTTGAACAAAAATTAAGAGTTAGTTCAAAATTGAAATTCAAACTTATAATTGGGATCTGGAAAATATGTCAAGGTCATCCAGAGTAAGTTTTAAAAAATTCTATCCAACTATCACTAGAAATAGTTTTAAGTTGAAGTAGTTGGTGATAGCGGGATAATTGATTCGTGCCATGGGAGAGGTGTTTATCGTATGAAAGTTGGCGATCGAATGAGAAACGCCGCCTAGGGAGAGGGCTTATAAAACGGCAACCTCCCCCCACCACCCCTTCCCCCACTCCTTTAGACCAATAACCGGTTGCCGACACTATGTGGTAAAACTGAACCAGACATGGCGGCCGCCATGGATAATTCTAACCTCAAACCTTAGTTTTGCATTGGTGAGCATGCGCCACCCCTACTCCTTTACCTTTCTTTTATATTTTTAAAACCGAACAGATGTCCGGGCAGCTGCCCCTACGGGCAGATGTTCGGGCAAGTGTTGGGGGCAGAGATGTTGAAATATTGGGGTGGAGATGGCGATAGCGTTGGTGGTCGGTTGAACTGAATTTGCGAACAAGGTAACTAGGGTTGAACTAAAAGTGCACATAAATTAAAAGTTAGTTGAAAACTGAAATTTGAAGGTGTTAACAAAACTCTTAATAGTTGAACAAAATTAAAAGTTAGTTTAAAACTGAAATTCAAATTTATAAATGGGATCTGGAAAGTATGTCAAGGTCATCCAGAGTAAGTTTTAAAAAAGCCTACCCAACTACCACCAGAAATAGTTCAAAGTTGAACTAGTTGGTGATAGTGGGATAGGCTGAAGTAAATTTTGAATTTTATTTGTGAACATATAATTAATGTGCAACAGCAGAGTTTAAACAAGTTGAACTTTTGTGATGAACTACAGAGTTGTAAATGCAAACACCAACGACGATGAGAAGGTAAACGCAGAGTCCCCAGATGATGTATTTGAAAAGCTTGAACAAACGTAACATTTCGAGTTGGTTTTCCCGTTCCATTTCCAATCGTTTAATTTCCAATTTCAATTTATCCTCTTCTATTCTAGTTATGAAGGGAACTTCATCCATCATATCCATCATGATTTTGTAGTGTTTGAAATTTTAAAACAAGTGATGTTGATAGTTCAAAAGTTGAAGACGGAATGAGAAGTGAAAGCGAGAAATGTTAGTTAAATAAAGAAGTGGTGGGGGGAACGAAGAATTACAAAGAAGTGGTGGGGGAAATATTTTGCTGTTCATTATTACCATCAGTAGTGTCAGATGGTGCAGGAGTTAGATTTAGTAAACTGTCTTCGTCCGAACTTTCAATCTCATCACAAATAGGACAATCGTATGTTATTTCCAAATTCATTTTGATGGTTGTAAAATTATCTACAAGTTCTTGTAAAATATTAAAAATGTCTTGTAACTCTTCTTTAGAGTTTATTTCAAAACTAGAATTCATTCGGGCCAATGGAGAGTTGTTTATTATTGGAGAGTCGGTGATGGAATGAGGATCGGCGCATAGGGAGGGGGCTTATATAATGGTGACCTTGAGCAGGCGTCTAGGGAGGGGGGCTGTCTAGGGAGGGGGTTTTTATATAGGGAACCTTGAGCTTATGATTGAATAAAACGTTTAGTTCTTCTTCTCCATCTTTTAATTCAATTATTTGAACTGAAGTAGTTGTTTCATCTTCTTCACTTGATGAAGAAAACAATTCACCAGGATTTAAATATTGAACTACAATTCTGAACCATCTTATAGGATATTCGTCAATGACAGAAAGTAAGTTTTGAAACAATTCTTCCATCTCCTCCCTGTCAGTTATTATATGTTCAAATTTGATAAATTTGTTTTCCATGTTGTTAGTTAGAGTGTTGGAAGTGGAATGATTTAATATTATATAAAAATTAGAACTAGTGGTGGGGGAAATCTCAAGGTCATCCAAATGAAGTTTTAAAAAAGAGTGTAAAACTGAAATTACACATTTGATGGTTCTACAGGATCGGAATACCAATCTGATCTGTATTTACATCTTTTTATCATATGTGTACAAAAATCATCTTGATGAGAATTGGTGCGTTGACAATGAGCAAGATCTAGAGGGTGAAATTTGAAACATCTTTGAGGACAACATGTATGAAAATATCTTGATTTGTAAAATTTGAAAGTTCGCAATTCCGGTGGTGGTAGTTGTTTTGTTTTGCATTTGCAATAACAAGATCCGAAGAATTCACATTTAGTACAAGCTAACCCATCCACCATCATTGGTCCTAAATCTGTACACTGTTGTTCACAACAGTAACGAGGTTTGTACTTGTATTTTTGCTCTTCCATGTTGACGCTGCGGAGTCCAGTGAAAGAATAAGAGTGTATAGTGTTGAATAGTGAGTTTTATGTACTGTGAAAAGTGGTGGGGGTAATTTCAAGGTCATCCAAATGGAGTTTTAAAAAATTATACCTTACAAGTGTAAGGATTATTAAAATTTAGGAAGTTTGTTTTTCTTTGTTTTCTTCAGACTTTTTCTCTCTCTCCGCCTTAGCCATAGCAACAAGTTCTTCTGTTGATAATGGATGTACTTCAGGAAATTTTAAAATTAATTTAGCTTGATATCCTTCTTTAGTTAATACATCTAAATCTTGGGTCATTTGTTCAATGGTGTTGTAGTCTTTTCCATAGATTTTTCCATCAAGTTGAATCATCATTCTGTACAACATTTTCTTAAATAGGTCTTGTCGTGGTGAGAGCTGAGAAGCAAATGATTATTTATACAAGTATCACATCCTTTTTATTAATTCATATTGATCATGTGATTCTTTAGTTGTAGTTTTGTCTGTCAAAAGTTATTCAACATTGGTAATACTTTTGGAACTTGATGTTATGTTGACCAGTTGGCGATGAAGAAGTTGTAGGTTGTGTAGAAATAAATATTTCATCATCGCAATATTTTGTTTTAGTGAACATCCTTGTATTAGTAGCACTAACATCAACAGTTAAGTGATAACCACCGGTAAGTAAAACTCGCATTTCGTTGGTTAAATCTTCGAGTTGTTCAAAAGTTGTTATGGTGTTAGTATCGTAAGATGCACACTTGACCTTTAGGGACATGTTGCAGTTTTATATTCAGGGATTAAGAGTGAGATGTGTACGGTATGAAAGGTAGCAGTAGACAGATGAATTTTGCAAGTACATTTCCCCTTTTATAATTATACAAAATTGGGTCAAGGTCATCCTGTGGAATTTTAAAAAAAAGCAACATATTGTAATGTACAAAAACATTACAATATGTTGCTTTTTTATTTTTATTTTTTTGTTTTATATCATATTTATTGAAAAAACAAATACATACAATGTTATGTACAAATTAATCAGTAGTAGGTGTTACATGAATTGTAAGTTCAGTAGAGTTGTTTCCACTGGGTCCATGTGATACCAAATAGAGTGTGCCGGGTTGAATTATACGAAGATCTTCATTTTGAAGTAGTTGTACGAAGCGCTTTGGTAAGAAGATCTGAAATTTTGCTTCATCACCAATTGTATAAGGTGCCTCGCTCAAAGTGCAATTTATAGCATCACCTACTGAAGTTTCCATTTTCTTAATAGTATGAATGATGTAGTGTTTTTCTTCTTTTAGTTCAGAACATTTCTTCGTAGGTAGAATTGATGATTTAGAATGAGCGTTGAACTGATCAACTAAACTTTGAAGTAAGTTCTGTGATGCCATATTGATGTTGTTGTTAATCTTCTTGTTAATAAGAATGTCCGTCGGAGATGTTGTCTCTTCGGAGGTTTGAGTAATACTCATGCTGTGTCATGGTAGCGCTCTCACTTTTATAATCGACACTACCCCCACCACTGACACTACCCCCACCAGTTTGTTGAAGGAAATTATTCAAGCGGTAGGCATTCTTTAAAGCGCACTGCGACCTTCGATGTTTAAAACTTTTTGATGAAATACAAAGTTCGTTGAAGTAGCATTGGAAATCTTTATCAATTATTGCATTAATCACTTCGTTGCTTGTAAATGATTGTATCCAATTTGCTTTTTCCAATCCCCTTGTGTAGATAATTTTAAACTCTTTGCAATAATGATTCATAATGTGCGGCATCATGTTATAATTAATGAAACCTTCATCCCATCTTAAGTTGTGAAAATGTTTGTTCAACCATTTGTTTGTAACTTTCGCTTTAGTTGTTAGTCTATTAAATGGTACTGGAGGTTTGAACAAATAATGATAAACTACTGATGTGTTCATGTCCAAGATTACTAATTCTTTAATAATAAAATTACCATCATTTCCTCGGAAAGCTTGAAATTCAATTATACCTCTTTTAACTTCCATTATATGTGGCGCATTAGAAAACGAAACCCGTTTATTCATGATGAAGTCTTACTAACAACTGACTTAAAAATTGAATGAGCCGATGTTTATAACAGACAGGATTGTTCTTCTTCTTTCACTTCTTGTGCCACTTCATCAATATTAAAATTGGTGTGATAGTTGTTTAATTG